>JAQLOL010000009.1:3166145-3182066 GCA_029783665.1 Naso thynnoides
CCCACACACACACACACACACACACACACACACACACACACACACACACACACTCTGGCCAAGTCCACACATACACAGGTACTTCAAACAGGTTTTTTACTCTTAAAATATAATCCAGTCCACACCAGTATTGTTTTGAATTAGTCTCCGTCTACATGAAAACGCAAAAACATACTGTTAGGAGCACGCCAAACCAAGAAGTGGCAGTTGACCCCAACGCTAAAACCTTGTTAGCCAATAAGAAGCCTGACCAAAATTAGGAACCAATGGTTCCGGTAGGTCAACAACAATAACAACAGCAAGTAATAAACCTTTGTAATGCATTCTGATGCCTCTGCTCCTCAATGAGTGAGAGAGTAACTGGTCATTTATGTGTAAATATTTCAGCAGTCTTAGCAAGGTTAGAAGTAGCACTATTTTGGACACTTCTGCCATTGCACGTATTCTTAATAATTAGTAAAAAAAAAGAAAAAGAAAAAGGGGAAGAAATGAGTCATACAGACATCACACACAGGAAATACCTGCGCACAATCTAACGCCTCATGCCAAAAACTGTGCTTACCCCATCCACACGATGACACTGCAAACAGTGTTTCTAAATATCTTCACTCTGGAGGATCAGTACTGTTTAAAGTGATTTAACCCTTCGCTGTTCACATGACTAATTTCTCTGTAACAACTATTTCTTTCCACTCAGAGAACAGTGAGCCTAGGGATGGTAAGGATAAGACTCAACACACTGTTTCTCAACCTGCTTGTGCTTCAGTTTTTGTGCCTGGGTATCTGTTACTCACTGTGACAGTTTGAAACTCTTCCTCCCAGAAGTCTGGGACTGCTCTGGTGACGGCCATCAGTGGCGCTTAAGATCACAGGTTTTCACTCAGCAGATGGATTACGCATTTCTTATGGAGACATTTATTTTTGCACAGATATAGTCCTGAAGCATTCTGGACATTGAGTATCACAATAATAACTTTGTTTATGTATCAAATAAAAGTGACAAAGCGCCTCACAGCAAACAGATAAAGGAAAGTTAAAAAAAAAAGATGCAAAGTCGCAACTTAAAAGCAACTCAAGTCACAGAAAATTCATCAGAGAAACTGTCAGAAAAAAACAAGTTAACAGTGAAATAGGTAAATAAAATACAAATATCACTGACAACAGAGAGGTTTATGACAGTGTCATGCTATAAAAACATGCTTTCAAAGTGATTAAACGTGTACTGTTAGTTTGCTTCCACCAAAGCATCCAGGAGAACGTTTGTTTCAATGTGAAGTGAACTTGACTCTGAAATGAACTGTCAAGGTCTGCTTTATGAGAAGTGATATATCCCGCCTGCACTTATGTTGGATATATATCTTATGAGTGTGAAATACTACTGCTGCTGAATAATAATTGCAGGGAAACGGTTGTTCATTTCCTTTTATGCTGTATGAACAACACAAGATTAAAGAAATTTTACACATCGTGTTTCTATCTGGGGGTGCTCTGATGATAAATTGATGAAATTCTGAATTAGTTATAGCAGTCCTATTTAAATTACAGCCATATACATTGTATGCATAGTAGTATGTTTTATTAATGGACTAATAGATATGTTGCTGTTTTAATGTCAGTCTGGGATATATTATTCGATAACTTCTTACTCTGCAGGTCCATAAATCCCAAAGTACTCCCTCGTAATATTTCAGGAAAAGTTCCTTGAAAGAATTATATGATTTGGCACAAACTGTAAGGAAAATACAGAAAGTGTTAAAATCATAAGCAACCAATAATTAATTTCAAATTAATGCTTAGTGCTTAACAATTGAAGCTAAATAATAAGCAATTTGTACACAGGTATTTAGTTGAACATATAAAAGGAAAGAACATGCATGTGTTTAAATTAAACAGCTTTCTCAATATTTTGGAGATTTACCTCAAAACTGAACACAACTAATTGAACTAAGTATCACTTTTCTCCAATTAAATGACAGATTAACGGATGACATATGAGAGTGTTCTGCTCTGATGTCAAGCTAACTGACGTCATTTGTCTGTGCCTTTCAAAATAAAAATCACAGAAGAAAACTGTGTTTTATGTTAAGGTCAGGTTTGGTTTTAGAACAACAACAACTTAGTAAGATTTAGGGAAAGATCATGGTTTGGGTTCAAATGTGTCCTTCGTTAAGGTTAGGGTGCTTTGATGTCATTGTTTCAATAATAGCCACTTGGTTAACATTAGCGATGTTGGTGATCATGGTTGTAAGAAACCATCAATCACTGCTGGAAGGAAGTGAGAACCACAGCGAACTCTTGACATTTTTTTTACCCATCCAGCCACCCTGGCTTCATAATAATTCCACTTGACTTCATCCCAGTTGGCCATAGTCAGAACTAATTTGGCAGTTGAAGGGCTTTGTCATCTGAACTTGAACATTTTTGTAGGCTTTTTTTCTGAAATTCTTTGTTTCAGTCTCAAATTAAACTTGTCTTCAATCTCTCTCTAAAATTTGTGCCAGATTGTGAAGTTCTTTCAAGGAAAGTTTCTGAAAAAAAAAAAAAGAAATTAGTGTCCATTTAATAAAGTTTTACTGAATATTGTAACTTGGATTGTTACAAATTGTTTTCATTATCCAAAATATGAAAAGGACCTGTATTAAAGGGGGTGAGCGGAGACAAGGACAGTGTCTGGAGTTAATATGACTGAGCAGCCCTCATACCTAATCACAGCATGTGCCCATTGTAACAGTGTAAGTGTGTAAACACTCAAAAGTGTCCCCTGGGTGCAGTTCCAGGATCAGCTTTACCCACTTAGGATTCTTACTAAAACCTTTTAAATCATCTTGAACATCTGAACTTGGATCTGTCCTCAGGGGCACTTTTGATTAAAAGATTAAATTAACTGAGCCCATAAAAGCAGAGAGAGAGAGAGAGAGAGAGGGAGGAAGAGGCGCCGACGATGTGGCTCTCTGAATTTATGGAGGCGCATGACCTGATTTAACACGTGATCCTGGATCCATTCTGTCAGCAACCGCTCCCGTCCAATGGCTGTCCACCCAGCACCCAACTCGCTCTAGTTGATTGGTGGTCAGATGTGCTTTTATCTTTTTACCTGAGCTCGTCCATAAACCCTCATTTCCTGTGTCACTCAGTTGGTGAAACAAGAGAAGCAGCTTAAGTAGATTTTGTGAATTTTATTATGACATTATGAGGCAAGTTTTGAACTTTATCATCTCTGACATAACTCATTAACAGTTGTGTGTTTTTGTAAAAGGAAAAACAGGATTTGTTATTTCGAGTCTGAGAGCGATGTGTTTTCTGGAGTGTGAGAGCACGCTGATTTAACGTGTGAGTGTTCCTCACCTGGAGTCGAGATCATTATTGGGCCAATTAACGCTTGTGTTTAACAGCACAGCAAAGATACTGTACACACTGACATATTCCCCGCTCTCTCTTTCTCTTTCCCACTCCGACGCAGAGTTGCCACCTGATGGTAAGAGAAATGAATATGTTAGTGTCTCTGTAAAGCATATCAACTGACAAGCAAACACCTGAAACAAGTTACATCAATTTACTTGCAAAAGACACAAGTGAGCGGATAAAAGAGCAACTCATTTTTTATTGTCAAGATAAGAGTATACAGTTTCAGCTTATGTTTTGTCAGGGCGGCAGAAGATTGCAGGGAGTCAACCCTAATGTGATGTCTTCAGAGGTGATGTGAGGAGTTTCTTTATTCCCTGGGGCTGGCCTGTTCCAGAGGGCTCCTCGGTTGCCTGTCATTTGTCAGAGGGTCCCAAATGGTTTATGCAGTATAACTGCAAAGGCATTACACCGACTTGCTGAATGCATTTTCCTTATTGAGACACTGTTGCTCAGCTTTACTGCTAAATAACCATAGAAAAGGAATAGATCCCTGAGCTCAGTAGTAGTAGTTCAACACAATCAAATTATACTCTAGAGGATTTCCAAATGATCAGCAAATAAACATTTCACTGTAAAAGTACCATGATTAAGAGGAATGCTGATTTGGTGGTTTGCTTGGTCGACTTGTCCCTGTGTTGTCATCTGCAATCCGTCTTATTTGTCTTTATTTGGGTGGTGCCATGATCATGTTTCCAGCTTTATTTTTAATTTCTCTGTTTATTATTTATTCAACACCAATCACAGAACATGTACCAGGGGAGGAGAATCAGTCGTCTGAGCTGACTGGCCTGTTTGTGGTGAAACCTGAAAGTGTCACAGCAACAAAAGGTTGGGAATAATGATGTGCCATGAAAATGCTGAATTATTTCTAAAACTTAAAGAGGGCTCCAGTTGATGTCAAAATCTTATTAGAATGGAGACTTTTGTTGATTTTATTTGCCTTATCTCATTCTTGTTCGCGGCAGGCAAGGACATCACGTTTGTGGCAAAAGTTGACTCTTCAAACCTTTTGAGAAAGCCAAACATGAAATGGCTGAAAGGGAAGTGGCTGGACCTCAGCAGCAAAGCTGGGAAGCACCTAAAGTTCAAAGAAACCTACGACAGGAACACCAAGGTATGTGTGTTCCTACTGTATGTGTCAAATAACCCCAACACTTTCATTGTTACACATATTAGCACCCATGCTAACAGCATGACGATCAGTTCGGTCGTTCAGCCACTCCTGACTGAAATATTCACTGGATGGTTTGTTGTAAAATGTTGTGTTCATGGTCCCCAGAGGACGAACAGTGCTGCAAAATGAGGCTCACACTTATGTTTCAAAGTGAACAATCTCAATGATTATTGGATACATTTTTAATGAAATTTGTTCCAGAAGTTGGTTCCAATTAAAAGTGGGAAGCAATGAAGTACAAATACTCCTTCACTACTGAGTATTTAATTTTCTGACAACTTTTTTACTTTTACTCCCTACACTTAAACACAAATATCTGTACTTTCTATTGATTCCATCTTCCAAACAGGCTCGTTACTTTAGTTTTTATGCTTTTGCCTTTTTGGCTGTGCTCAGGACACTCTACCAACCCAAAATGTCAACATTTGACACTCAATGAGACTCAACAATCAACAAATTTTCTGGTGCATTTAGGAACGGGACAAATCCTGCTGATTCTACCTTTAAGTTTTATAATCTTTGCATTATATTAATATGACATGAGGTGCCGTTAGCCTAGCGCAGAAATGACCTGTAGAAATGTCTTCAGATGGACACTATCTACTTTAATGCTTAGAGCACATTTTAGAACCTGTACTTTATTACGTTTACTTGAGTGAAGCAGTTGAGTCAGTATTTCTACTTATACCAATCTTTTTAACACATGGACATTTACTTAAGTAAAGAATGTCTTTACCTTTGACACCCCTAGTTCCAAATAGATTAGATTCTATGACTTGGATGACAGACCATCAGATTAGATCATTAGATCATGACCATTTTCTGCAAAACAATAACAACATTCTCATTGGCCTCAAAAGTTTTAAGTCATGATGGAATGCAAAAAATGTAGATTAAAATATGCAACTGTTGTTGTTTTTGCATTGAATTCTATGCATAAAGATTGTGCAGGCATAACCAAACAAACTGCAGTGATGTTGTCCACAAAGTCAATATTGACCCGCTAACAGCAGCTGGTATTAGTCAAACTCTGATTGCCATGTTGTAAGCATGTACTGTAACTGCATATCTGTGCATACACGTGTGTATATGCATGGGTGTTCATTTGAATGTGTGTGTTCCTTGCACATCATCCGTTCTTTTTTTCTCCCTCTTACTCTGTCAGATCTACACCTACGAGATGAGCATCATCAAAGTCGTGGATGGAGACGCAGGTGGCTACCGCTGCGAGGTCACCTCCAAAGACAAGTGCGACAGCTGCACATTCGATGTCACTGTGCAGGGTAGGTCCGCAGACAGACAATTACATTATTGTCATCTTCCATTCAGCATACCCACCATTAATATGTAACTGGCTTTGTCAGCCAATAACTCAGTGAGTGTGATGCACATTAGGTCCTATCATTTAGCGGCCCAGTGAGGTCATCAGTCCATTATTCCTGTGCGACTCAGGCCTGCTGTGTAATGAATTAACCTTGCCGAGCTCTCACCAGTCTTCTTCCTTCTGTCTGGTTTCAGCTGTACAAGAGGAGCAGCAGGACAACATTTTGGAGGCATTTAAGAGATCGTGAGTGTCAGTGTCGGCGAAGGTCTACTCAACATGTCACCCATCACACTGTCTCCCATATGCTCCTCTGCAGATCGCAGCCTCTGGGCATCTGTCAGTCTTAACGAGTGTCCCTGCCTGCCTGTCTGTCTGTCCCTCAGTTGTAGCCGACTTTATAAAAAGTCATCCTGTCTGCTGTTTTCCCTTTCTGTCACGTCTCAATGCGTCTGCTGCCTTGGTGTTTTGCCTCACCTGGAGTCCCTCATGGTTTAGCGTGTCTCGGCGACAGTCTCTTAGGGGACTTTATCCTTTTTTTTACATGTATCTTTTTTCCTTTCTTTCTATTTTTGTCTCTGCTTCTGCATGTGTGAAGTGTATCTATGTTTATCCCGTGACTGTGTAGCTTTTTCAAGTTAAGAGTTGTTGTTTTAATGTGTTTTAATTTCAGCTGTTCTCAGCTTGCATACAGTTTGTGTGCCGTGTTATTGGAAATCAGCTGACACTTTGGCAATGACACATCGACTCTCCATACTTGTGATCTGTGTTTAAAAATATAATTTCCTCCCCTCATTAGAGCGAGAGCCGAAAGGCACAGGTAAGATGAGAAACACAACGGGCAGAAAAGACAGCATCGCTTTGTGGTTCAGACAGGATGTCACTGTGCTTATTTGCAGAGTGCTGATATGAGGGAAAGAAAGGGCGAGGGGGAGGGGGACAGCTTTGTAATGTGATAAATGAAAAATGAAAAGTTGTTTAAAACTCAAATATGTAGCTGGAGAGATAATGGATGACCGTGTTAAACACCTTGTTTTGGGGGGGGTCAAGCAGCTCAACCTCCAGAGGGTGAGTATAGAGAATCCTGTTTATATGGGATACTCAAGTGTGTTTTTCTGAACATGTATTATAGTAGCACCACCAAATACATGTACTCTCACACCATTCTTCAGGATAGTTTCTCCTGTTCATTTTTTACCTCACTCTTGCACACTTTCATGTGTGTTTCATGTTTGAAATCACTTGAGCTCTCCGTGATATGTCCTGGGCATATCAGGCTATTTTTCTCCTTCATGTTGCCACTTTTCTGACTTGTTGTCCATCTGAAAAGGCTTAAAAGGGAAGCTAGAAAATATTCTGTGGAATGCATACAGTACACTGGCATTGCAGTCTGTGAGTTTCTCACATTGTCTGAGGCACAGAGTTTTGAAAATGTTTCTTACGTGCACTCATATTATGACAATTTTATACTTAAAGGGCAAAGTGTACATGCATGTCAGAAAACACAGTATTTATACTGTATGCATGCATGTCAGAAAACACAGTATTTATACTGTATGTATTGACTAGCCACACAGATGAATGCTAACATAAGAAACATTTTGAAATAGACATGTAGGGAGGATTCCTGCACATTATTTAGCCTAAAACCAAAACAACTGCACCTCAATCAAATTTAAACATCACTAAATTTTACCTGTTTGTGTGAGGATGGGCGATGATTGACTAGTGTGAATCATGCAACACAGTACAAATAGAATGTGATTATGGGAATAGGAGTCAATCAGAGCACCAAAACATGGATATGAAATTGTTCCAGGAAGTCCAATTTGACTAGCAGGTCCATGGGTTTAAAGGATTATCAAAAAGAATGTTTAATATTACTCAAAAACACGATTAGGGTCCAACCAATATTGGTTTACTGATATTATCGACCAATATCGGTTTATTGCAGATATACAAGTATTGCTGTACATGTTCTCTGATATGCGCTGATATTAAAACTGTTTTTTAAGGTCAGAAAAAATACTTTGACTAGCAATTTCAAATGGTGTAATTATGTAGTTTATCCAACAAGGGGCAGTGCATTATTTAATAACTAATAAGAGAAGTATTCACTGTCCAGAGCACTGATGTTTGCAAAAAGTTTGCTTAATAAGATATCTTGCCTCCATTACGTGTCTTTGTCACAAGTATTTGATACCACATTCAGCTGATATTCTGCATATATACAATATCAGCAAATGTATTTGATATGGGAATTTTCTTGCTACCTAATATTACAGACGGCATCTTACCCAAGAATTCCAATATTGGTTGGGCCCTAAACACAATTTTTTTTCTCCTGGAAAATGATCAGTGACAAATATTGAAGGCTACATCTTGTTGTAGAACAGTGGAAAAATGTCATTTACAATACAAAGTAATTCACCAAGAATGAACGCTTGCATGTAATGTATGTGATTGCATCGCAGGACGTTTCAGGATGAGGTTGGGTTGCACTGTGGCAAAAGATTGGGCAGGTTTTTAAAATTTTTGCTGGGTGACTCTGGGTTGGCTCCCCTGCTGTGCTGCTGGAATTGTCTCATTCAAATGAAGGCAGACATGTATTTTCATGCAGGCCTACAATCAGTCTGAGACTAACAGTTGAGATGTTTCGTCCTTAAATGACCATACAACAGAAATGGTCTCACCTTGGCCAGTTATCCATTTATGTACACTGAGGTTTCATTCTTGAAAACTTTTCTGCATCATGGTGTTTGTCCATCACTCTACATTAGATTTAGTTTGTGTGAGTGAAACAAAACAAGGTTTGCATTTGAGTTTTTGTTTCATGCTGAGCAACTGTTCCCTGATGCAGCTACAGTTCCTGCTGCAGCGGCTCCGAAATGTTCATTTCACATGAAATGTTCCTGATAGCATTGGCTAATGTGAGAGATGAGCATTTTGATTTTTGCTCTAAATGCACATGCATGCACCATGAAGGAGAGCTATTATAGTAATCCCCTGATCCCCATTTTCATGTGAACTCCAGTCCAATTTACCAGACAACAACAACATTGGAAAAATCTGTTTTTATATTAATGTGCTTTTTAAAAAAATAGGTTCAAACAAACTTAGTGTAAATAAAACCCCACATCCTGGTTATCTGATGCAGAATTTAAGAAACTCTCAAAAATGCTTGAGCAGGTTGAAATCCAGCCATTGTTGTTGCTGCGGTTCACAGCTGAAATCGTTTTCATGCTCACCCGACCATTTGATCACGCGGGCCCTGCGAACGAGGGCATTATTACCGTAGAGGGAATTTACTCCTATCAGGATGCCAAGGACAACATGGATGGATGTTATCCTTGGATGAACTACTCATCCATAAGACGAACATGATCACTAACCATGGCTTTGAATTTATTGGCATTTATCTTGGCCTCTGATGGGTTCAATGAGCCTCAACCATGGCAGAAAAAACCTACTCCACACTGTTAAGGAGCTGCCAAAACTGTTCACAGTTGAAAACAACAACCATTCAAGCCTGTAGACATTTATCGGTGTGTGCCACACATGGCACTTGCCACCTTGTTGAGCACAAGAGGGTGACTGATGACACGAGACCATGTGAATTTTTCTCATTACTTGCAAATGTGCATGTCAGGGGTAATAAAGGGTTTATGCAGCAAAAAACAACCATTTGATCCTGCACGAACATGTCTTTTAACGCTAACATTAGCTTAGCTATCCTCCAGAACTCACTTGTGCTTCCTGTGATATGTACAATGTTTCCATGTCCTTTTGCTTGTAATTTTTTATGACATGTATGTTGCTTTTATGTGCTTGTCTATTGTGATTTCTGTCTGTATTTAGGGTATCATGGTAGCTTGTAGTCCTCGTCAAACACTTCTCTATGTTCTTACTCATCCTATTTTTGCATCTATACGAACACAGGATGAAAAAAGGGTAAGCTCGACTATAGGCACTGATTCAGTAGAACTCTGATGTATTTTCTCTTATTTCCTTGTTTGAATTATAACTGTCTTGTAATTTCTGTGTGTATTTATGGAACTGTGTAATATGGAATGAAAGAGGGTTGTGCTGTTTAATCTATATTTTGTATATTTTTTAATGCTGCTGCTAATAGTGCAGGTTTATAAACAAACTTAGATAATCTCTTGAATCTTCTTTCTTTGGACTCCAGCGGAGATGCAGGTGAGGATGCTGGTGAGTTAGACTTCAGTGCGCTGCTCAAGAAAAGGTAAAATCATTTACGTCAGCTAGAGACATGCTTGAAAACCTATATATGGTTTTTTTGAATTTGGTCCTTTATTCTGTTTGATCTAATTCACAATCACTCTCACACATACTCAGGGAGAGGAAACAAGAGGAGGTCAAAGAAGAGGTGGACGTATGGGAAATCCTGAAAGCGGCCAAGCCCTGCGACTATGAGAAGATTGCCTTTGAGTACGGAATCACAGATCTGAGGGGCATGCTGAAGAGGCTGAAAAAGATGAAGAAGGTGGAGCCCAAGAAGAGTGATGGTGAGAAGTGAGGGAAGAGACAGGAGAGTGGTTGTGAGGAATAAAAAAGACTGCCCGCTAGGATTTAGGTGGATGGCAGGAAACGAGAGCTTTGTAATGCACTCAGCTGTAAATACCAGCAGCGATGAAAGGCCTCAGGGGACAGGATGTAATGCTTTGACAACAGGTGGAATGTGTGTTAGCATATGCTTGCTGCCGGTTAACACTTATGGATTATTCGGCTATTAAAGAAGGGTGTTGAACTATGCTAACGAGGCACTTTCTTGTCAGCTTTCCTGAAGAAGCTGGATTCAGCTTACTCAGTGGACAAGGGCAAGAGGATCCAGCTCACAGTGGAAGTGGCTGACCCCAACGTTCAAGTCAAGTGGCTCAAAAATGGACAGGAAATCAAACCGTCAGCCAAGTGAGCAAATTAGCACTATTTATGTGGTGAACACCATGCATGTCTGTGTGAGTGTGATGTTGCTTAATCTGATCATTTTTGGTTATTAACTGTGATGTTAAACAAAACTTCAGGTTAAACAAAGATCCCAAAGATTTAATATTAAAAATCTTAGAAATCTGATGATATCTCAAGGGCCTTTAATGCTCCATGAAGTCATGCCAGTGGTGCTTTACTTAGTTTTACTGCAATATGTATGTAAACATGGACATGTGCCTTTGTTACCTGCAGGTTTCCAGAGTTACGTTGCTGATGTATCGATCTAGTTTTTTCTACTCATTGCCATATTGTTGGTTGCCACATCCAGGAAAGAAACGGAAAAACAAACAAAAAAAAAGGAAACAAAAAAACTATAAAAACATTGTTAAGTGAGATTATACCGTAAAAAAAATTAAACATGTTCCCAAGCATGCCTCTCTGTAGGCCTTAATGTTTGTTTAAACCCGGAACCTAAACTTTAACTCAAGTTTAATCATCTAGGGGCAGTGCAACAAGCTGTAAACACAACATTGGCAACCTTTATGAAGTTGGTGTGGTGACTATGTTAGCAAACTATTTCCCATTCACACATCCAGGAGACACAAAGAAACATTTGCAATTTTAAGAAGTCTTGTTTTAATTTCCACCCACAGTTTAAAGCAAATGTCAACGCCTCGTTCTGTTCACCAGTAAGCAGTAACTTTGATGCCAGGTTATGAATTTATTGGAGCTTTTTTTTTTCTTTTCTTTTTCCCCTGAAATGGCTGCCTGCTGCTGCTGCAGTGAGGTTTTTTTTAACGCGTTAAGATTAAAGTAAAACAGTAAATTTGTGGAAGACAAAAACCAAAACATAACTAAAAACTAAAACCAATGAGATAAAAGACACTGAAAGTCTCTGTAGCGCTGACTGGAAGTGCAGAGTTGGTAAATACTCATATGTGGGTTGATTACTACTTTTTTCCCATTAAATGTATATTTTTCCGTTGTTGATATAAAAATACAGATCAATGCAATTTTAAGTATGAGTCACATCTGTACACGTGGGGTTTTCTGAGACATTTAGTGTCTGTAAAATAAACTCCAAATTTTCAGTTATGGTTTCTTCTTGGTTGATTCATTGTTTCAATGTTAGCATTACCTCTCAGTTGGACTTGACCAATATGGGATTTTACACCTATATTTATACCTGTAAACAGATACGGAATTTCTTGAAGTTAGTAACTTTTGTTACATTTAATTTCTAGAGCTTATGGCACAGCAACAAGTGATGTGTATTTGGATTTTTCTTTATACCTATAACATTAGCCAATTAGCATGTTGCATTTTCTTGAATTCCATCTTAAACCATTCTGAATGATTTAAATTTAAATATAATTTATTTTAAAGAATGTGGTCAACCAGTATGTTATGCTTATATTATTTTGTGCTTCATAGGCTGATCACACTTATTGTTACAGAAGAGACTTGAATGAAACAGCTGTTTTAATTGTCCCGACAGTGACTCATGACACCTCAACCTTATTATCTTAAATAAGCCAACTGGCAAACTGACATATTACACTTCAGGAGGTGTTAAGGCACTAACTCATCTGTCAAATTATCAGAACAACACATGAAACAATGAACACAACTTGTCTTTAAAAAAATTTTACTGCTTGATTGAATTTACTTACTGTGGTCAAAAACAACTTCTTGGTGTAACTCAGTGATAGTTCTGCCTGTCTGTTTGAATTTTCATGGTGCAGGTAGTTATCCAGTTTTTTAAGTGCTGATGTAGTTTGACGTGTTAGACTTGTATGGGCTTGAAGTAAACTGCCATTTGCCCCGCGTTTCATTTGTCCTGGCTCTCTACTAATTAATAATAATAAAATAATGGACCACCCTCTGCTGGACAAAATATGTAATTGCACAATTTTAAATCACTAGTTCAAGCACTTTTTCAGGCTTAAAAAAACAGATTTAATATTGGCTTATATCAGAGAACATATAGCCTACACCAGTATATATCTGCAATAGGCCAATATTGGCCAGTGATATTGGCTACCTGATAAATCGTCAATTCAAGTGTCGGGCTCCACCTTTTAACATAACTAATCTGTTTTTTCAGAGGCTAATTTAAAGCTATTGCTAAAAAAACATAAATCCTGGCTAAAAGCTAACAGGTGCACTAGCTAAGAAAGATCATCCAAATACATAAAATTATCATATGTGCTTTAAGTAAAGCTGGTATAGTGGGCTACCTTGCACATTTAGGAAAGTGTTTGTTTCCAGGTTGAATTTTACATGCAATAGTGACTGCCCAAAGCAATGATCTCTATGCGCAGCTTGTAAATATGCTTCTAAGAAGCTTGACTTGAATAGACAACTAGCTCTTCAGGAAACCTATTAAACCATGATATTGCACATTACCTATAACCCCATTGAGATGAGTGACAGTGATGCTCTGTGTAGGTTTAATTTAAAGCTCTTGATGCACAAACTCTGACTTTGGTATATGACTAACAGTAGAAATAGTTTTGAGCCTCTTTAGCCTGCTCAGCTCTATTCAGTGTTAAAGTTGCTCTTCTCTTTGCTCTTTTCCCCTCCTCTTTCAAAAGCTTCTTTTGGTGTTATATTGAAGAGGCTACAGCTGTTGCAAGTAGTATTTTTTCAATGGCTCCACCATCTGTCATTTTGAGTAGCTTCATGCTGTTCATTGAAAGTACAGCAGTCCTCTTCCTGTGTTGATTAAGTCAGTTCCTATGGGAAAGAGGATTTTTTTTGCCCTGAATGAAGCCTCCCAAGAGGTTCTCCCAGACTGCAACTGTGATTGTGACCATCGATCTCTAACAAATCAAATGTTTGAGGTTAAAGACTTACGAGATCAAGTGAATCAAATGTTTGAGGTTGCAGAGATAGAGCCATCAAGATCAGGATTCTCTGGTGCTAAAAGGAGGAAAGGTGCAGCCTGATGTAATCCAGGTATCTACTTTACATAAACCACCGCTGTGGCTTAATTGAAACTAAACAATATAACCAGAAAATTATGTTTATTAAAATTTACATTTTACAATTTTTCTATTAAATAACTTAATAATTTATCTTCGTGTGACAGGTAGGGCGTTGGTATTTTACCACTGTTCAAAAGAACTCCTGTTCATGTTAAGATAGATGTACAAATCCTTTTACAATGATGGTGCAGAGGTGCTGCTTCCCAGGTTTTCGTCCTTAGCTGCAGTTTTACATGTTGCTTTTTGTGCAATTTGTATGAGGGTAGTGAAATATGTCAACATTTGTGCAATATTTATTTGGGTCATGCAATATGTCACCATTTTCATCAACTCTTATATGTCTATTAAAGCATGTTCATGGTGATATTTATGGCATTTTTTGTGGAACTGCAGGAATGACAAAGTACAATATAAATTTCCTTAGAACTTCCCTATGAATTTCCATAAATTGTTACCAGTAAAAAAAAATGGGGAAAAAAAGAAAAGTAGTCTTAGGTAGTCTGAGGGTCTGAGTGTTAAAAAATGAGCTTCTGCTGCACCAATTTTGAGCAACTTTAAGATTTTCCTGTTTTAACTTTACTGTCTGAGTCAAACCTTGTTATGGCAGTGCAGTGCAAAATTGTTGGTTAATCTTAATCTAAAGAGATTCTGTTTTGTAACAAAGAGGACCTATATGTCTGACAGACACATAAACGTGGTTCTGCATAGCAGCTAACTTAAAAAAAAATCACTTAACTCTTCATTAATGCACAAAAGTCATAAAGAAAGGAAGTGACGGGAAAGATTGCAGCTTGGATGCTAATTACAGTTATATTCATATTCATAACACTGCAATTCTGATGTGAAAGAAGGTGGTAGACACAGGAAAAATTTAGTTCTGACATGACTTGGATGCAGCAAAAAGGCTACAATGCATGGAGAGCTCAGGGAATATGAATCAGAACCTATAATGGGCCCCTCTGTGTAAATTATGGCCCCTGAATTGGAAAATCATAGATCCACCAGTGGAAGCCCTACAATTGGTCTCTATGAATTTAGTATTCAATATTCAAATTAGTCTTACTATCAATGGCAGTCACCACCATGAGTTGTGTGAAGATGTAAACATTTGTAGCTTTTAAACACAGGAATATTTCCCATCACTACCTTCCACTGCATCTGATGACTTAGCTGTAGTCATTTGACTTCTGTCACCATGTTTGTACATCTACCCAAATATAGGTGTGTGTGTGTGTGTGTGTGTGTGTGTGTGTGCGCGCGTGTGTATGTGTGTGTATGTGTGTGTGTGCATGTACAGCTCTGAAGGTCTGTTTAAGAATGTTTGGACTGTAACTGTGAGTCACTCTGTGGCCTTCAGGCTCTCTGCATCCGATTGTGGCTGGATGCTGAAAGCACTTATTCATTACTCTTCTTCTCTTTGTCTCTCTCCTCTTGCGTGTTCTTCATCCTCCTTGTATCATCTTCCCCCATCATCCCTGTGCATCCAGGTATGTGTTTGAGAGCGTGGGCAACAAGCGGACACTCACTATCAACAAGTGCAACCTGTCTGATGACGCAGCATACGAGTGCGTGGTCGGGGAGGAGAAGAGCTTCACAGAGGTTTTTGTCAAAGGTATATGAGTCACTGTCTTTGGAGGTATCCTTTCAGAAGGAGGTTTTTTCTGCTCAGTTTAGCAAACGCTGTCATTTAAGCGTTGAGAGGCTTGACAGCTCTGTTCCCTTCTTGCGTCTGTGTTTGTCTTCTGTTCATTTCAATGCTTTCATGCCACACAGCAGCGTGCGGCTCTCAGTTGTCTGCTCAGTCATTTTAAATGGCTACCTGACAACTGAAAGTTTTATGTTTTTGTTTATTGTCATGTATCATTGTTGTTGCCCTGTATGTGTTAAATTGCAAGTTCAATTGAAATTTTAGTATTTTTTATTATATTTTTATATCAAAAAAGCATTTCCTGCGCTGTAGAATTTTAAGGTTGGTTTATCACAAAAATTTTGAAAGGAGAGCACAATATAATATAATATAATATAATATAATATAATATAATATAATATAATATAATATAATATAATATAATATAATATAA
>JAQLOL010000009.1:3198443-3216781 GCA_029783665.1 Naso thynnoides
CGGCCATCATTACCAAAACAGGTGAAATCCCAGAGGAGCGGCACACACTGTAACAAGATAGCATTGCTTTTGATGCCAAGGAACATGTAATGCATGCTGAGCTGCAGACTACACTGTCTTAAGTTAAAATATAAAGTGAGCATTATGATATATGCCAAACAAAAACAAAAACATGAGTATGTAAATAAAGTGACTAATGGTGATTAATAACTAGAACATAATTTAAAGGAAACTAAAGTCATGTTGATTATTTTAGACGAAATATTCTTTGACATAGTGTTAGATAACATTTAATACTGGGCATGCATTATGAAAGCAACTAGGCAGGAAAATTAACACATGCCACCAGGCGAATGCTGCTACTGTTGTTGTTTTGTTGCATTTATTTACTCTACTAGAAGATTTGGAAGCTGACCAGCCAATCTGTTGTGTTCCAAGCAGCAGTTTGGTCTAAAAAAAAGTGTGAAGATTGTTGATCAGAGAACCCAGCTTACAACAAAACTTATTTTCTTGTCTTGATAATTCAAATGGAAAATAGAAAAATGTCCTAGTCTAACAGGATTCAATGTGGATATTGAAGGAAAACACAAAGCAACTGATAAAGAAAAAAAGTTTGTCACAACTTTAGCACTTCAGTTGACATTTTATACAATCTTTGAATGGAGTTGACTTTAATAACTTGATAAAATGACACATTTGTTTGATTTGGGTTAAACCATCATAAATTCAGATGAGTGATGCCTCTCCATATCTTCTACTGCAAAGAAAAATAGAAATATCCTTGATATGAGAGCTGCCATTTTGCTCTGGAGCCAGTTTGTGCAGTAGTGATTGTTAAAACCAGGTCCTGCTTATTAAACCACCTGATGCAACCGTGTGCAAGGATGGCTGTCAATCATAATGTTACACCCTCTTTTTTTTTTTTTTTTTAAAGAATCAAATAACTAAAAGTTATTAGAAAAATTAACCTTTCAACATGCACCATCATGATAAGAGCTATTTAAAATCTTTGGGGAAAATCTGATGTGTACTTTTTCATCCTCATGACGTTTTCCTTACATTGCGGGGTGGTATTTTGTGACTTATACTGCAGCCAGACACCAGGGGGCGACCAACATGTTTGAGTTGTCATCTGTCTTTAATTAGGTTGATAGGTTAAGTTGAGACATGTCAGTCAGCTGTAAGTTACCTCACAGTCTACACATTATTAAACAATTAAAAATTGTCATGATTACAAGTACACAAACAGACATTAATATCATTGTTTTTTTAAAAAATACCATTTATTAAGTACCACAACTCTGAGTGCATACATAGATTTACCAGAGATTTATAAATTAAAGTACAAAATGTATAATCTTCAACATCTTTTCAGAAAATTCAGTAGGAAATACAATATTTTATCTTAACCCATCAATGAGTAAAAAGGTTAAATATCAATTTTTAATACCAGTGAAAGAATTCTGTATTCTTCCAACCTCTATTGCTCATATCAGGAAATGAGAAACAGTTTGAGATGCCGTCCTAATGAAGGCGAGATAACTTGAAAATGTTGAACGTGAATAATGCATGTCGTACTGGAGAAGAGTTATGTGAAGTGTTTGTAGATGTAAAGGAGTTGAATCTCAGACCACGTTGCACCTCAGTGTGTGTGTTCTTAAAAAAAGGAACTGAGAGTGTAACTCTTCTGCACCTGTCCAGGTTTGACCTACAACCCTCCACCCTTCAAAGAGAAGGACATTAACAGTTCCCCCAAGTTCACAGCACCCCTAGTGGACAGAAGTGTGGTTGCAGGTTATTCTGCAGCTATAAGCTGTGCAGTCCGTGGCCACCCCAAGGTATTTACATATTCACAGTAAACAAGGTTGTGTTAGCAAAGTTATTTCTTTATTAATTAGCTGAAGTTCAGGAGTAGGACCACACTCACACTTAAAAACATCTGTCTTCCTGTCATCACGTCTCTTTTTCTTAGCTCGGATTGATAATCTCAAATCTCGTTCTGAAATCTTGTCCTTGCGAGATCTCACGTGTTGCAGGGAGAAAACGGAGCAGCAATGATGACTGAGAGCGAATCAGAGCAGAGGTGGTTGTTTTGGAGTACAGTTGGGAATTTTGTCCCAGTGATTTCAGTGTCAAGGCTGAATATTTATTTGACTTTGAGAGTATGGATGATTTCAGTGGTTGCCCATATTAATTTGAGCCCGAGTATACGGATGAGGAGTTCCTACAATTTGACAAGTGGACGACCAGACTTCAGAACGAGATTTGGTAGCACACAGCCTGGAACGAGTGAAATGTAAAGAAAATGCTTTGCATGCTGTTGTCAAAGACTAGCATAATCAATCTGGGCCAGTCAGTGGTGAAAACAAGCACTTTTAGTGGACGAACTTTGACAGTGCCTTTTTGCCCCCAAGAATCCCGCTATAGTAGGGTGACCAGATGAGAATGGTTGAAATTCAGGACAGGGGATTTGGGGTTGGGTGTGGTTATGTGGTTGCATTGGCAGTGAACAGTTAGACACATGACAGACAAAACCCAACACTGTAATTATTTTAATTCATAATTTCTGCATCTCATAGATGGTTTAATTTCCCTCCATATTTTTTTGAAAGTAAACTAAGTCATAAGTCACCCTTGCAGTAGCAGTTTTCCAACACTCCTGTGCAGCCAAAAATAAACAAAAGCCATTGTTCGGTAAGAAACAAACTGCAGCAGCCAATGCAGAGCCAGCTGCAGGGTGACACCAAAATGACACCAAACAATTAGGACAAGATTCTGGATTTGTGTAAGATGCTTGTAATTCGGGACTGTCCTGAATTTTTCAGGAGATCTGGTCATCCTACGCTATTGCGCATTTCTTGGCTGCCCGCTGCATTGGCCCCCTCAATACTGGACCACCCTCTATAATAGTGTCCCCATCAGCCACACACACACACACACACACACACACACACACACACACACACAGGGAAATAGGGCTCAGGTTAAAAAATGCCAAAGTTCTCCTTTAAGGAGGGTTGGTCATTACAGCATAATTGCCAGTTCCCTTTCTTGAACCTCAAGCTCGTTCATTCTCTGCTGCATGAACAGTCTATGCATAAGACACCATACTCGCCTCCTTATCTGCGTACAGAAATCAATGTTTCTGCTGGCTTCTTTGGTCCCCTGTGACATTCTGAGTTTACCTCTACATCCATCAAAGTCACCCTTCGGTACCCCTGTTTTATAGTCCTTTACCTTGTTTCAGAGCGCCTTGTTTCGTTTTAAATAAGCAAGTCAACCAGTTCAGGGAAAACTTCCAAGTTTTGTTTTCAGATTAATTTTACACAGAAGGCTTTTAAGATTGCAGCATATTAAACAAAATAAGAAATTTCTAATGTGCCTCCTGATCTTAACCATTTATTGAGACAGAGTTAAGCTGCATTGACACCAGCTCTGGTTACTCACTCACCTCAGCAGGTTCTCCTTTAGAGTCTAACCAAAATTATTTCAACACTCACGCCTTCCTTATCAAAGCCACCATGTAAACTGCCAGCCAGGAAGTCCCCAGTAACAGCGGGGTTGGGTTGAATGGCAAAGCATCATTTTAACTGGATGTGCTCTGGCTTTCAGGACCTGCACATTCAGTTGTTTGAGCCTTCTTTGAGGGGTTGGCTGAGTGTCGAAGTAAAGCTCAGTCTTTCTTCTGAGTCTTCAGTACACCACTATCAGTCACTTCTCAAACAATTTATAATCAACAAACAGCTAATTTCTTATCTCAGTTGACCATGTAGTCCTTGCTTGTGGATTATTGGTAAAGCCTTTGATTTTAGCTCATCTCTGCCATAGTAATCCTAATTATTTGTTTAGCTGTTTGTGAGTTACCGAGATATCTAAGAAATACTTCAGATATTTTGCTGATTTGTGGTAGAAGGCCTGTGGACCATGAAACATGCTATGATTCGTACAGATCAATGACAATAAAAAAGATGGACGAGGCATTGCCACTTCATCCCCGTGAACAAAAAGGATCGCAAAATATCATGAAAAAATGAATTAAAACCAAACTTACCATAAAAAATTTGGACTTGAACAAACACCAGTGTGATAGGAACTAGCTAAAATAACAGAAACCATTTTTAGAGAACATACATTTGACATACACTTTAATTATTTAGTTCAGACCATGTTCAATCTGCCAACATGAAGGGGGCAGGATTTACGACCAGTTCTTCACCTTCACCTTTTTGAAGGAACTGTCTATCATTATCTGTATTTTGGTGTAAATTTCTTTAAAACTTCTTTAAAAAAAATACAAATATATAAACATAAATTTGAAAAATGAAAATATTAATGTGCAATATTGCTATTCACAAAATATAATTGATATAGTACATTGTAAATTGCGAAATATTAGTTAAATAAATGTGTGTTTGTCAGATACAGGAAACAGGAAAGATAAAGTATATTACATATTTTATCACAGAAAACTGTGGAATACAAGCAAAATCCGCCCTGCATCTTGTGTAAATTACAAAACTGCTGTGCCCCATCCAGAATTCACTTTACCTGCATTTGTCCATGACTGCTTTGCTGTAAGGGTTCGCCACACATCTCACTCTTTGTGTTTTAGAGTGATGTCAAACAGCGAGTGCAGAACAGTCAGAGGATTTTGATGCCTTTGCAGCGGGAGTGTATTTTTATATGTGAAGCTAGAAGAAGAGGTGGAGCAGAAATATCTTTGAACACAATTTTTTTTAATCCCCCTGAATCGACAAAGATTTTTCAAGCTGAAATGCTGACCTAATTTCACCTCTCCATCTTCCCTTCTCCCTCTGCTTCCCCCCTCCCCACATCCCTTGCAATGCTTATACGCTCCCTCCTCCTCTTCCTCTAATGCACTGTTCTCCAGCCAAAGATCATTTGGATGAAGAACAACATGATCATCGGTGAAGATCCCAAGTATCTGATGCAGAACAAACAGGGCGTGTTGACTCTGAACATCCGCAAACCGAGCCAGTTTGATGGGGGCAGGTACTCCTGCAGGGCCATTAATGATCTTGGGCAGGATGAGGTGGAGTGCAAGCTGGAGGTTCGAGGTAAACTGCCTTAACTTCACATCCCATAATGCCACACAGAGAAAACACGGCCTTGGCTGAAGCAAGTCTCTTTTGACAGTCTTCAATAAAGCTCAGCATGACAAATCTCCATCTTCCCAGCCCTTTGCCTCATCTCTTGTTGTGAGACTTTGGTTTAACTCTCACTGCTTGAGCTAAAAATAAATCACCCCACTGTACTGTTGTATTTGTCAGTTAAAGTTTTGGCGCCACAGATGGCTCTTGAGAATTGTAGTTTCTTAAAACAGGATGATCTACTGGCCTTTCATGTTGATTTAAATTTCTCTTTTTCTCTGCAGTTGTACAAGAGAAAGGAGAGGAGGCAAAGAAATGAACGACAGCACGAAACAGAAGAGGATACAGTTGAACAGGAATAGTAATGGATTATGTATAACAGGATAGTCATGAATAAATATGATTAGAATAGATCGCTGCTGAGGCTCTAAAGCCAGTCCCCTTGCCTTCCCCTTTCCTTCAATACGCTTGCCTTTCACTGCTGCCATGACGAATGCCACACCAGTAATATACCATAAATTCTTACAGCCAGCTGCCACATTGTCACATTGTGACTGAGAGGAGCCGGAGTTGTGTAGTAGCGCCGCCCCGCTGTGACCACACACAAATGGATCCTTCTTATCTGTGAATTGAACCTGTCACTGAACACACTTATAAAACAGCCTTTTATCCATTACAGCTCCCTGTGTTGTCTGTTTTGTGTCTGGGATGTTTTTATAGGTGGGGATGAATTATGATTGTGATGCATTAAAACTTCTGCAGTGTGACCGAGCAGCTGCACACCGCTGCTTGCTCGCTGTGGTGTGATATGTGCAGAGGCCAGTCCACCCTGTGATGGTTGACTGAAGAAATCAGGGTAAAAGGGGTTTTTATACTCAGATATATAGGGCCCGATATGGGATTTTTGGGGCTGATGCTGACGCTGGTATCAGGGAGCAAGAAAATTTTGATATCCGACATATCAGCTGATATTACATACAATATAGTAGATGGAGATGATGATCACGGAGGCAGAATTTCCTACAATTTAACACACCTTTGGTGCACTGAACAGTAAACAATAGTTAATAAACAACAAACTCTCTCCTCTGCTGGACAAGCTACGTAATTACACCATTTTAAATCACTCGTCCAAGCATTTTTTTGGGGCCTTAAAAAAATTTCAATATCAGCTCATATCGGAGAACACATACGCCGATACGGATATATCTGTGATGGGCCGATATCAGCCGATAATATTGGCAAATGGATATACTGGTTGGAACCTAATTTAATGAACGGTCAGTTAGTGACAATATTAATGAATGATTCCTAATTAGTTTCTCATCATTATCCTGACATCTTTGGATCTTTTCTAGTTTTCCTGATCTGTTGAACCTTGGCTGCTCTATGTCCTGACCAGTTCCTCAGGTGATGAGTGGGTGAGTTCAAATTAATGAGAAACCAGTGGGCTCTACAGATGGCCCTACCTGCTGGGCCATTTATGCCACACACACAGAGGACGCACATGTTGACTCTCTTCCTATCTTACACTTATGGCATGACCTATAGTGGTGGGCCTTTACAGATACATGATTTACACTCATGCACATGCAAACACAAACACACACTCCGAATCAGGGTCTCATTAGCATCACACACTAGAGACTAATTAATGCACCCATCAACACTGCCCTAATTAGCTCTCCCACGTCATTACTGAGCAAACGAATTACCGCCAATTTACACACCCGCAAAACAAACACAGCACTGTCTCTGCTGGGAGAGTCCGCCGCGGCTCGCATGGCACGCCAAATTAAAGCCACGCCGAAGTGCTGCAGCCCAGACATAAGGATCCCAAGTGACCCCGCCCCTCCCTCACACTCACACACCCTATCTGGACTATCTGACAGAGGAAGATATGAAAATTCACTTGGAGACAAAAAAGCAGAAGTTTAAATTGAAAACAAAGATTGTTTATTGCAGAGAAACACATCATCCTCATCTGGAGATGCGGGGATGCGTTCCTCTCCAGGCCTGTCCCACCACTGCCTGCATCAGGTCCTGCTCTCCTGTCCGTCCAGCAGAGGGGGTAAGAGCACAGTGACAAAGACCACGAGTGACCATCATTAGGGTCTGTGGTGTAATCGCGAGTGACAGGTTATTAAGAACTATTACATTACAAATGCATCTCTGACTGAAGCTGCAAACCTGGCAGCCTAATCCTGATTCTTGGCACTTCTTAGTTCAATAGATCCCAGTTCTTCCTTTACATTGCAGCATGTTGTTAAAGATGTGCAGAAATGGGGTGAGGGCGTAAATGCCCAGATAAAGCAGGCAAAATCCTCCAGACACCTGAAAGTAGGCCACGATTGGCTGCACAGTAGACCTGCAGTGCAGCACAAAGCTTAAATTTTGAACCCTGTCGAGCAGTAAATTACTCTGCGAGTGTGTGTGTGTGTTGACTATGTGTAGTGTTGATATAATCTTATTGTCAGTTAACCTGAGACGCACCGTGGTGAGTTACTCGGCTGATTGACACATGAAAGCGGCGCTGGAGATACTCTGCATGCTACTTTGCATGGAAGTTTTGGGAAAAACAGATTGTTCAGAAAAACAGTGTGTAACCTCGATGCTCCACTTGAGCTTTACCCTCTGTTCCCCATGCTCAAAAGTGATGTTCAGTTGCTAAGCAATCAAACTAATTGTATCTACTGGCATCATCCGCGAGCCTTGCAAAACTTTCAAAAAAACGAGAAGGTGCAGGTTTGCAGCGCTGCTGTCAGTGTTTGTGTGCATCTGTGTGTGTGTGTCTCTTCCACACAGTCAATAGAATGCATTAGGCCTAGTGAGCGGGAAAAGAAATAAAAAAAATAGAGCATTTTGTTTTCCCCTCATTCCCTGTGACACACCTTAAGGCTCTTAAAGTTTGTGATGTCTGAATGAATAATTAATGTGGAATCGTGGCAGCCCAGGAGTAGACCATAGGCTCCTTCATGCACACTGTATCTGCTCTGCTGTCTTTCCAATATTAGAACAGGCCCTGCCTCAGACGCAGACGAGACAAAAGAGAGTGACAAGAGAAGTCTCACCACCGGGCGAAAGAGGCAGAATCAGTGGGGTGCAAGCGCTGCTATGTCTGTGCAAGTGGGTGTGTGTGTGTGTTCAAGAAAAAAGGAAGACACAGATACCAACGACTGAAACAGACCTCCTGAAACAGTAGGATGGAGGGAACTATAATTATGCAAATAATTATACATGAAATTATAGACTTGGAGGGAGAGAGAGAGAGAGTACTGGAGGGAAAGAGCCTTCCAGTAAGTCTCATCCATGTACCTGTAATTACAGTAAAAGAACTAAATGAAACAGAGGGAGAACACACACATCATATAGGACTGTCCACCTGTGTTCTCTGCACCACACACAATTAAGCTAAATTCTGATCTCCACACTGTATGTACATACTGAAACCCACATGGACATTTTGTCTTCATCTTCCTCTCTTTTTTTGGTTGCCATGTTATGCTCAATTGAATACCAGTATGACTTATACCCTGTGTCACCTCGTTCATTGATTAAAGAGCCCGAGCCCACCCTGAGCTCACGACCAATATAATGAGCACAATGTATCTGAGGGGGTGGGGGTGCGGTGGAGACATTTTACAATAATGACAACTTCATGACTGCATGTGGCTGACAGAAACAGACAGCTTTGTCTACTCGCGGGGAGGCTCTGTGTTGTTAGACTTCTGTCTTTATGACAGAAAACCTTCTGAAGTGAGGATATTTCGGCTGCATGGGCCCAGAGTTGGTTCAGGTTAAAAGGATGAGAATTAAATGGAAACTAAAGGGACAAAGTTGCTGCTTTTCAAAGCTGATACGAGGCTCAAGTTACAAATTTGGGAAATAGATTAATTCCTGAGATTGTCTTGATATTGATTTGGTATATAACAAACAAAAAAAAGATAGAAAGCTTTGGTTGAATCAAACAAGAAATTAGATTCAAATGGTTTTAAATTAAACAAAGATAATCCAGCACTGTGATGTCTGACGACATGGACACAATTTTCCATCATTTGCCTGAGTGTATCATCCATTTTTCTGGTTAACATGGTCCAAGTCACAAGGGAAGTAATTTAACCCAGGCTTCTTTCTTCTTAACCACCTCCTCCAACTCCTGGTGTTCCTGGTGAATCCCAAGCTATTTCAAACCAGAAGGGACTCATAATTCCTCCACAGTGTCCTGGTTTTTCTCTGGAGGCTCTAAACCTCCGTGATGAGACACTGTTGGCTCCTTTTAAAGTAAGGTGCAAAGAATCTTCTCATAGTTTTTTCAGGAAATCTGAACTGTCTTCAAGACTGAGCACAGCTCTGCAAGGACGGCAGCTAATCTTAGACACTTGTATCTGTGATCTCGTTCTGTGATCTTGTTCTGATAACAACTTAACAGCAAAGATGAAAGGCAGAATGTAGTTCAGCTAGTAAAAATACAGCTTCATCGTAACAATCTAATGCAATGCCATCCGTGCTGATCCCACATCAACTTCCTGTTGTTCTACTTGTCCCTCAAAAAACCCTTGAGACAATATGCTTCCTTTATTCTATCGCTCTGCTGAAGAAGCTACAAAAATAGCGTTTTCTTTGGACCATATCCTTTCGACCTGGAAATGTTAAAGCTTATCATAAAAGATGGGTTCATATGTTTTCACTTTTTTTTTCAAGACAGTTCTCACATGCCCATACAATTGCTCCGCCTATCCACACAGAAATCCAGAGACTGGGGACAAAATCTACAGTCATCTCTCTAAAGCAATTCTAAATGCTAAAGTTCGGGCAACATAGAGAAAAAAAAAACATTAATCAACTTAAAAACTTAAACATAATCGATAACACAAAATTTTTGACACTGACTCAAAGTAATTAAATCATTCAGTTTTAACTCAACAAGATTAGGGAAGCCTAGTTATGGCTGGATCCATGCGTGGAAGTTGGGATATGTGTTGATGAGTAATGTACATCAGTATCTGTGTATTATGAAGATTGTCTGGCTGAACTATAAGTGTAAGTGACATAATATAAGACACTTTTGATAATGTGTTGTACAAATGACAATCATTGGCCACACTGTGTATGCAGGACATCTGCTGTAACGTTACAGCTGTGAATATTATGATGCGCTTGTAACATAATTTGTGTATCGTGGCAGTGGCAGACATTGGCTTAACTACATTTGTCATTATGGTGTTGGAGGCACTATTTTCTGAAACAGAAATATCTGTTTAGTTGCTAAACTTTGTTTACCTGTGTCACCGGTCAGCAGCTTCCCCAAGCAAAACTTACGGCCTTCACACACCAGGTGTGTAACAAATAAGCAACACAAAAATGCAAATTGTTTGGCTGTGAATTTTTCAGATAAAAACTATTCAAACTGGCAGTGACACGAGTTGCAACAGGAACACAGAAATACAAATTTGCGATATAGTTTTGACAGCTCAATAGAAGAGGGAAAATGTACTCAGCTTCAGCGTGAGGCTCAACTTGCTATACATAGCTGAGTCTCACGTCCATATTGCAAACAGTTGTAGAAAGACTCCTACTAAAGGCTCCTATTCGTTTATAAATGTCATAATCACAAAAAAAAAACCCACCACCACCACCACCACCAACAACAACAAAAATAGAACTTGCTGGGTCGACAAGGTTGTTATCCATCTTGTCGGAACATTCCTTTCATTTAATATTGTGTAGTTTTCAATACCGAGGGTTTTCTGGTCTGCCTGAGCCCAAAATTCCCCTAAAACATGGCACTGGCCATGTTAACTTTCACTGTACAGTTGGAGACAAATGTAAGGTTTGTTCCACACAACCATCAAGATTGGTCGATGCCTCTGTTCACCGCTCGGAAAAATCTACCTTGATCCGAAAAAAATTAAATGGTCGCTTTTTCTCAGTGTGATATTCGTGTTCTGTGTGAGTATACTCATGCCCAATCAGTAATTTGACACACACACAAAAATGCATCTAGTATGTAAAGGCTTTTAGCTGAAGCTAAAGCACAGCAGTTCTTTTTGTTGCTGCCATCTGACATAAATCAAAAAGCTACGGCACTACTGTTTGCCAACTGTACAGCACATTACGAAAATCCTCTCAAACTATGATACTTAGACTAACACTTGGAGTTCAGCAAAGTAATCTTCACAAACAAACTCAACTTGGTTAGATAAAATTGCTGCTCTTCTTCCTCTTTTTGTTTCACAGGGTTTGACATCCAGCTCACTAGTGCCACCTTCACTTCTGGAGTGTGAACTGCTCTGCTACTTCACTCAAATTCAATAATGGGAGGTGACTCAGTCACTCAGGCAGTAAGCCAGTCACATGTTTCTATGGTCTTTCTCTTCCGTACAGCCCAAAATAGGTTCAATCATGAACATAATTAAGAACAATAAATTTAACGGAAGAAATAATTTTCAGCTGAAAACATACTGAACAGCTTTGTTTCCCTCTTTCCTGAAGATACTGTGAGGCTCCCACAGACTGTTTGTCAGATCATGTTTGGATCTTTTAACGTTACAGTTTTTATCCGCAAAATTCGTACTTATTCTATCGACAGTGTTTTCCTGCTGAGCTGGTGGTGCAATGTTCGCACAAAGCCTTCAGTGTAAAGAAAATTTTTCTACTAAAAGACAAAGTTTGGGAAATCTATTTTTGAAGAATGATTTTTTTGCTCAGATTGAAGACTCACGTGTTGCAGGTCATCATCAAATGAAGCCAAGAGAGCTACTCTGAGGTCAGCAAACTGACCACTGGATGAAACATAAATCAAACCAGTAAAACACCTTCAACATGTCAGAGTTTTCAAAGTATCACCAGATTATTTGAGATAGAGCTTCTTAATCCTTACTGTTCTGTAGTAAAATGTCTTTTCTGGTATATTGAATTCTCTCACTGTTATGACCATGTCAACTGAATTAAGTGGTGATTACTCGAGTGAAAGTAGGTCCACAGATACTCCTGTTCAAATATTACTCCAATACAGTGAAAGTTGCTAAGTAAAATTACTACTTGAGTTAAAGTAATGGAGTACTTGCTTTTAAAAATACTGAAGTAGGGCTGGGCGATATGAGCTCAAAAATTTTATTATTTTTCGGTTATGTCTCAATACACGATACACATCTGGATAATTTCAAATCTCCTCAAAAGCACTTCATTAATGCTAGAACTGGGAGACAGAATCGAACATTACAATATTTTTTGACCGAATTCCCCTTCTGATTTGACAATATTAAAGGGATGACTATTGGTACTTTCAAAAAATATTTTTGATCAGTAATCATTAGTAACGTAGATAACAATGACTGAGTGGGTGAAGGCAAGTATTAGAAACAAGTAGGACTGTCTGATAAGTTGATCAAATTACATCACTTTACTGTAAAGCAGCCTTTAAAATCAAGAAAAAAACACTAGTTATTCCATATATCTAAGACGATATATATTCTCATATCTCGATATGATATAATATCTTTATGTTGACCAGCTTTATACTTAAGTAATCAAAATACCTAAAAAAAACAGGTCCTACATGAATTCACGGCTAGTCAAAACACTGAGTAAAGAAAACTCTAACACAAAGGTTACTCAATTTTGGATGGAAAATTTTTGTAGGCCATAAAGAAGTTTGTGCGTAGTAACCAGAGCAAACACTTACAACAATACAAATCATATTCTTCATTTCAAAAAGCACAAACGTGGACTTCAGATTTGGCCGTGGGTGCTGAGGTGGAGAATCGTCATCCTTATCTGCCGGAGCCATCATCACCGCCAATAAACAAACTGCCTGAACTAAGTGAGGTGTGAGACGTGTGAGATACAGGTACGGCAACACCACTTAGACAAACTGCACGCAGAACTACATGAACTCAGTTTATTGTCTTTCCAGTTTTAGAAAAGAAAAGAAAACTATCAGCGGACTTCAAAGCAAAAGTAGCGAGTAACGAGAATCCTCATAGAAATGTAGTGAAGTCAAAAGCACAATATTTTAACAGTTGTTATTGTCCACCCCTGGCTGAAATAGACATTTATTCCTAAACCATTCTAGGATAGAAAAAGGAGGAGAAAACTCCCCCGATTGGATTTAGGAGCTGAAGTCTGTTTAACCTGTTGTAGTTTTTTAGGTTGCTAGGTAGCAGTGAGAATATGGGTTTAGGGAATAAATAAAACCAGCAGAATGTTTTCATAAGTAACATGTGTGGGTGCATACATGCATGCATATGTGTGTGTAGGTGTTTAATGTGTTGGCACACACAAATGAGCCACATATTGTGTATGTAAATCCATCTGCATAGTGTGAAAGGAATAACAGTCTGGAAAATCAGGAAAACATATGCAAACACTGACAAACAGCACCGATAAAGCCAAACAGTGGTCAAGACAGACACTTAAAAGGACGGCTGCTGCACAGTACAAAACTACAGCCTGCAAATTACCACATAATTAACCCTTCAATGACAACAAATCTTTGTTAAATGATGCATTGAGCTTTACAAATCAGCTAAATAGAAAAGAAAGATGGCAAAAATCTAATCTAATCTAATCTTTCTCTTCTGAGAAAACGAAAGAATGGCCTCTTCACTGTATTGCTTTTCAGTGTAAGACATGATGTTGATCTTCTACAATAACATGGTCAGTTTTACACTGGCATTGTGTCTGATGATTGATCTGCGTGCTCATGTAACAGACAAGGAGGCCATTTTAAATGGCACATGGAGCCTTGGGTGCAAACATCATGACACTCCTGCATCCACACACACATCTCAGGCACAGGCAGAGACTTTGCAACGAGGCTGTGACTCAGTCTGAGATTATACGTCATGGTTTGTTGTTTGCATTCTAATGTGGGTTGAATTACAGTCAGCAAGGCTCAGAACCTGATGTGGAAGACAGATGCTGCACACTAGGGTTTTTTTTAACCGAACTTCCCAAACTTCTGCAGTTCCCAGAGGGTGAGTCAGAGATCGTGGAGTAGCTTAACAAATTTTTTAAAAAGAAAAAAGACAAAAAAAGGGGAAATTATGCTTTAAAGATTCTACATCTTGAGTCGTCTTGACATCTGACCGATGCTAGGATTGAGAATGCAAACCACAAATAGGCCTACTTTATTCTAAACACAGCTTGAGAGGTGGGGATCCATTCATTCCTATAAATGTTGCTAAGTGGTGCATGAAGCCAAAAAAGTTTTCTGCTATAAGGAAATTACCCAGACGATTGCTCTCTGTGAATGTGTGCATTAGAGACCTCTGCCAGCAGAGCCAGATAACTCTGGGTGAGCACTCTCTGCTAACTTAAACTATAAATAAATTACTTAATCTTGCAGCTAGTGCTGTGAGATTTTGAGAAAATCTTAAATTGCCATTATTTGGACTGTTATTGCAAAAAGTGACATGATTTGTTCTATGATAAACTTTACATGATTATTAAATTTTCTTTGGAAAACATACTAAACTGTTCATGGTGTGATTTTTGCAGAGATCTGTAGCAAGCAAGGATGTTTTCCTAAGTCAGTCGAGTGTGATGTGAAGGCCAGGACAACTCTGCAGCACCACATTATTTGAATTAAAATAATATTTGGACATATGTTTCTCCTTTAATGAGTATTGTGCTCCTCTTCAATTTAAAAACTGAAGCAGGCCACGTTAGGAATTTGATTAAATTTCAATTAATTGTGCAGCCCTACTTGCAGCTCTTCTGGACTTTCCAAGTGAAACATTTTATTTCACAGGAGTTGTGCTGCTAAAAAAAATGTAATCCACATGTTACAGTCACTTATTTCACAATGTACACAAGTCTGTACATAAAAGTCTTTTTGGGACTGTGTGCATGGTGTTCGTGTTTGTGTTTATTTATGATCCCCATTAGTCATAATCGCAGTGACATTTATTCCTCCTGGGGTCCACACAAAAGACAAGATATTCAATCATCACATGATGTGACGCAAATACAAGTTTTGGCCACTAAATCAAACTGGCTTCAAAGCCCGTGGCAGGTTTGGTGCATACAGGAATAGTGAGCAAGCCTGCAGAAAGTCGAAACAGTTCAACAGGAGATGGCTAAACAACTGAAATAGTTCATTTTGCAGTGGTTCTCAAACTTTTTCTGGCATTCTCTCCTTCAGATACTGAAAAAAGTTAATGTCCCTCACCGCAGAATCTTTATTAATCATCAACAATACTGTAAGTGGTGTAGAGTAAACCCACTTATTTTACAGTTTCAATCGAGGTTACCCACTTCTAAATCCCCTCTGATCCTGTCTGTTGCAAATCAGCTATTCCAAGAGACTGTTTACAAAAGAAACTACTGGCCCATGGACCACTTGCAAGGTTTTTTGTTTTTTGTTTTTTTTCAGGTGCGGATGGACTAAGATTGCAAATCTGCACCTCTCGCGTGGCTAATGTTAATTTCATAATGAGCCGCCTTACTTCCTGAAGACAAGCAGCAGAAGTTAAATGACAATGTGCAAGTAGGCCTGCTGTCCCATTTTTGGATGAACTAAATATGCACTAGTCTTACATGCTACTGTTTATAACACATCATTGTTGAAGAAGGCTAGTTATTCTTTGCAGAACTTAAAAAAATGGGGGTATAAATTAAGAGTATACTCACCTCTCCAGGCACCACTACACCACTGTTAACAATGATGGTGAAAGCAACAATAAATGAGGATCTAAGCTGAGTTCTAGGTCAGAATGATATCATCAGCAAGCTCCTCTTTGTTTAAATCCCCAACATAAATCATATTCATTCATCTTAGTCTCTCCATACTTTCCCCTGATCATCCAGTGGGAGAACTGAATATTTAAAATGGATAAACAGTTGAAGTAGTCTGATAAAAGTTGCTATTTGGTAAAAACCTCCAACTTCTCCCACTCCAGATGGTAGAAGTATGACTGCAAACTCAACCAGACTGACCAATGAAACAATAAAATGAAATGTGTTTAATAACATCCTGTTTAAACTGAATTCAAAATGTGTGGTGTTGATGGAGGGGTACATGATAGTGCTGAGGGGGCTGCATCAGTCAAAAAGGTTCTTACCAGTGTTGTTCACAGATTAAACTAAAAATGGCAAGAAACAGAGAAAGTAGTTCATGGCATTTTGTCTCCCTGTAAAAACTGAGAAGACCTGGTTCTCTGTTAAAGGCAGACGGGACGCAGCGCAGAGAACTTGCAAAATATTTTTGATCTGTTCTTTCTTAGAAAAATAAATGATTCAGAGAGCCTTGGACTTTTTTTGTTCAGGGAAAAACATGTTGTGAGCAAAAGCAGCGAGGCCTCAACTGGCAGATCTAAACACCTTGAATTTTTATTGGAGGATTTTCTCTTCCTCAGCCCTCATAACTCAAAGTTTTCCCCTCTTGTCCTGACACAAAGTCCAAGAAACAACATGAAAGCTTCACAGGGAGGACTGGAGCTCCTCTGAGAGGAGGTGGTTGTCCTTCTTATTAGCTGCCTCATATTCACATATGGTTTGTGTCCCTCTGTTATTTTGTTAGCCCCCCTTGAATGTGTTCATTCTGTTCTCCCTGCATGTGTTTGATCGCACTGTTCTCACCTCTGCTGGCTCCTCATCGTTAACTCACAGGAATTCCTGCAACCGTCGAAGTTTGTCTCCTCCGTCTGTAACAGGCCTGGCTACGTTACGTTCCAACACACACACACACACACGCACAGTGGAAACTGGCAGTACTACCTACTAATCTCTGCATTTTGAGAGCATTTTTCTTCTCTCTCAGGCTCCTCTGCAATGGAAAACTCTCACTGTTGAATTAGATTTGCTTACTTGTCCTCACGTCTTCAAAGGACTCAGATAACTGAATTTACCTTTTATTCTTTCATGCCACTGTAATTGCTTGAGCAAATACTGTGCAAGTCTTTGGGGAATAAACCGGCTGAGCTTTCATCTGCATTATGTTTTGTAATAATTATTTTAGGGAATTGATTTTTTTTTTTTTTATTTTTCAGCTACTTCTGTGTTGTTTTTTTTCTTGCTGTGATTTTGGGGACAGCCATGCGCTCCAGGTGAAAGGGACTCATCTGCTATCACAGTGTCGGGAAAACAAAAAAATGCTTTGAGTTCTATTCATTTAAACAATTGCGTCAATTTCACTTTACTTGCTAAGAAATGGAAAAGCTCTGTTTTAAGGAATCTGGGGTTCAAAATGTTGCAAGCAGTATGTTAGTTACTGAGGGAGGCAGTAAGAAGACAAGCTGAACACGTGATTCAAACAGAATAGTGATTAATGCTTCATATATGTTTCATGTCTTTCTTTGATGAAGACAAGCTGAACATAAAAGGGATGCAGAGATTACTCTCCCCACATATCGGCACTTCCTTCTTTGTAATTAAGAATGGAAATTATTTTATCTTCCAAGCGTCGTGTTGAGAGTGATGTTATTAGTTTCCCTGTACTTGTATGACCACAGCCTCACAATTAGATCTTTCAGATAAAATCAAAGCCGACTGTCACTTCAGAGCTGTACTGAGATATCAATTATTACAGAGGGATCTAAAATAGGAGAGATTAAATTTCACAGTTATGGCACTTTTCTTTTCCTCCCATATTTTGGCACAGCAGAAAAGTCACACAAAGCATCCTTGGTTTTATTTCTGTTTAACATCTCTTGTCTCAGTCAGCGCTGTCACAGTCAAAGCTCCAGTGTTAAAGAAGCCTCAAAAAATAAAAATAAACACATTTTAATATCTCTTAATGAGAAGTCAGATCCAGCTCAGTGCAGTCACAGAGTCCAGTCAAGCTGTGACTTCTATTTAACAAACTTTTACTAGTTTCAAGGCATTATTGCACACACAAAACCACAGAGCGTGATGTCCTTATTTTTCATCCTGTCTCATCTGAAGGTGGATGTATCAGAATTGGTAAAAAGGAAGTCAGTTCAAATATCTATATATTCTGCTCTGCTTTAAAGAAAGTATCAGCTTTCACTGGCATAACACATTCAGTCAGTCACGCTAAATCCTTTTCCTCTACCCCTAAATTTCAAAAGATGCTTTTTTGGTCGTCTCTCCTCCATCATAGCATCAGAGCTGATGCTGTAGGTTTCATTTCAGTCAATGTATGTGCTTCCACTGGCTCCAATACATTGCATATCTACTCTGTCGCAGCTCTGGCAGTCTGGTATGGAGGACCACAAGGGTCACAGAAACTGAAATAAAGCATTTCTTTGATTAAAAACTAAT
>JAQLOL010000009.1:3216881-3231036 GCA_029783665.1 Naso thynnoides
CTGAAGGCATCTGTTCCCATGTGACATGTTACCAGCCAATCGTGCTTTGCTGAGCGTGAGATACGAGTGACGTCCATGCGTTGATTGGCTGAATGGTCAGCTGCGCCCGTCCCACGAGACGCTCGCAGGCAGGAAGTCGAGTGACTCGAGCGCTCGACATTAGTCTAATGCAACTGTGAGTCGCTGTTAACCCATTCCGTACTGACGCCACGAAACCGTGAGCACCTGTAGGATGCTATTAAACACTAGAGTGACTATATTTGACTATAGCGCATCAGTGGGCTTGTTGTTTTGGTTATGGCGGGTGTACAATAATTTCCCTCAAAATACTATAATTTTGAGTCTCTGGTACAATAATCCTACATTTCCCACCTGGCAACGCTGTACCAACTGCACATTTGAGACCACAAGTACAAGTATCGTGAGAGTTTCACAAACTAAGGATTACCAAGGATTACACACACTTGTGTACAGTGTATTGGAGAGTGTGTGCTGTGCTCGCAACACAGACTATTGGATGTGATTCTGTGTGTTGACAAAAAAATGGACATTTAGGTTACAAAGTGCTTCACAAAAAAGAGAAAGAAAGCATTGGTGGATTTAAATAACATTGATTTGTTAGCATGCTAATGAGAGCTGGGATCATTTCATCCCCCCATACCGCGATGGGCACGTTTATATTGAAGGCGAGATGTTACAGGGGTGAAAAACATCATGGAATGAAATAGCAATATAAAAAGGCCTAAACAGTGAACTAACATGCAAACGCAAACATTGTCATTTTACGTTAACATGCAAGCACTGTTAGCAGATGAAACAGTCATTTGTTTTGTTTATTTTAACCAGTTTCACACATGGATGTCAAAAAAAGTCAAATGAATGTAAAATATTCACAAATATGTTGTACAGATGGAGCAGGGATACATAAAACATAACTATAATAGGTTTAGAAGATCATGGTTTTGGTTTAAATTGGTTATGTCAGTGAAGTTTCTTGCATACTGGAGTGTGTATTTTATAGGCAACAGGCCTTCTTTCTTTAAATTAAAGATATTTGCTGAAATAAAAATGCATATTACTGTCTTCCCTTTTGCTTCCTTGGTACAGATTCAAAACTGTATTGTTTAACTAAGTGGTATGACATACACTTAATTGTCCATTGAGCAATTGAGTGCATCTTGGTTATTTTGTATTTTTCTCAACTGTTAGAAACAACTAAATAGTGCCAAAAAACCAGCTTCACATGTGCAAACAAGCAGACTGCAGCTTTAAGATCAAATAAAAATTCAAATTTCTGGTGGGTGTCTTTGTCTGACTGGATGTTTGTGGAGTCTACCACAGTAGCTGCAGTCATGCCAGGCCTGTGACTGGACTCCCAGGAAACCAGTGAGCTCAGTCTTACTCCGGTTCACATCATCAGGCTGCATCCCAGGGGAGGAGTCAGGAGTTTGACTGACAGGTATGCTGCTGTAACACTTGAGAGGACAAGCTCAAGGTAAGTAGTGGAAGGGAAGAGGAGGCTTAGGCTTTAGGCACTCACCCATAATCATGTTTGGTTCCTGCAGAGAGTGCATGAGGAAAGGATGCAACATGCACATGTACGCACATGTGTATGTGTTAAAGACAATCGGCTTACATCGACACACGGCCAACTCAAAGCTCAGATCCTTGCGTATGGACAATGAAACGGACAGGTGCAGGAATGGCATGCATAAAAAGTTTTAGACTCTGGACAATCACACACACACACACACACACACACACACGCATATACAGGCTAACTGTGTCAACTACATTGTCTGTGCTGAAGAGGAGAGAAAGGAGGGAGTAAAGATAGCATGAGAGAGAGGGAGAAAAGAGGTAGAGCGAGGGGATGAGTGCAGCAGTTTTAAAATCGTTTGGCTCAGTTCAAATAGTTGCCATGGTTTCGAGATGTTTCCATGGAAATGCTAGCTGCCAGTAAAATGAATTTGAGGAGGATCGTTGCAGCAGGTTGGCAGGAAGGTGAGAGTGATGCAGGAAAAGGGGACAACAGGAGCAGCTATGGAGTTGGAGGACAGGGGAAGGTGGGAGGCCAGTTCACTGGCTTTGCTAATACACCAGACACTTAGAGGAGCGGATGACGAGGAGGGGATTGGGGCAAATTTAGGGTAAACGAGGTCAGAGAAATGTGCTCTGCACAGAAACGCAAATCACACTCAGACCATTTTAGTCTGGATGGGTTAAGAAGCAGGTAAATACACAAAGGCCTGTTTGACCGCTGATCAACATGTGTCAAACACAATCACGTATGTGTTTGTGCGTGTGCAAAGAGATAAAATTGAGGAAAGTGTGTATTAGACAGCATGTGTGTGAGTGTGTGTGTGTGTGTGTGTGTGTGTGTGTGTGTGTGTGTGTGTTTGCACGCACAAACTCACTCAAGCAACTTTCCACTGACTCCCTTTAATGGAAGCGGAGCCAGCGCAGGGAGCTGAATGCATTAGTGGGGCGCTGACTCTGACGCACATTTGTTTATGTGTGTACACGAGTGTTTAAGATCACAATGTTTCATACTTTAGCTGCTCCTTCAAAGGCTAAACAAGGCTTTTAGTGTGCGCTCAGCCAGTGAGTGATGTCTGCTCCTCTGCCCCCATACTCCCTTTGCATCTTCTGCCCCCCATCTTTCTGCCTTCTTCACTTCCTTCCTTCCTTGTGCCCTTTGTCTTGTTCTATCTCTTCCTTCTCTCTCTCTGAAGGACAGAGGTATTCCCACATTTCTCGGTTGCCATGGCAACGCTGCAGCAAGAAAGAAAGAGAGGCCGCAAGAGTAAGGGGGTGGTTGGGTGGAGGGTTGGTGGTTGGGCGGGGGGGTTGTGAGGCTGGGGATGTGTGAACAATGCTATTGCTACTTCACTGATCATTGATTGTGTATTTTTCTCCCCCTCTCCCACCCCCCTTCCACGAACCCAAACCAGTGACACAGCCTGCACCTCCCCACCATCCTTACACACACACAAAAAAACACACCCGTCCTCCTCCCTCCTACATTTATTTCTCTCTTTTCATTTGTATCACTCTCTTTCCATCCTCATTACTCTCACGCTCTGGCCGGCGTCCTTCTCCCTGTGGTTTTAAAACTCAATCACCACATACTGCTGTCATTGTTATCATTATTATTATTGGGTCATTTAGCAGGCAGCTTTGGTATCCACGGCAACCTGGAGAAGTGACACCAGTTCCTTGGTGAATACCAATATAGACAAGCATCCATCACTATCCCAGTGACTCATTATCAGTCTAATGTTGAGGCCGCTGCTGTCACGCTGGACTATAAATAATGTCATCTCATTAGGCACTGCTGCTGGCGCTGGCCCATGCGTAAACAAGTCCAGTTTGTGCGATGTGGGCACAGAGGTGTAGTACTCCTACATGGTCAGCTGCGTATGCACGAGAGTGTACTTTGGTGGTTGCGCACAACTGCAGGGGGTCGCACTTGCTGCTGAAGCCTGGTGACTTAGCACGCAGTCAAGCTGAGGGGGCAGGCAGCTGCATCAGAGCCTGACTGAAGGGGGCTGACTCAATAAACCAGGTAGTGGAGTAAATAAGACTCTCGTACTCCCTTGCATAGGTGTGCATGACTGCAAGTGCTGCCCCCATGTCTGCTGTCTGTTGTTCACACTCGCAGGCTGATGCACATTCACAAACACACATAGGCAGTCCTGCAGGACCGCAGTGGCTGCTGTCAGTACTCCTCTGGAGCTAATCGATGGATTAAAGATGCTGATGAGACTCGGAGAGAAAGAGAGGGAGAGAGAGAGATTCACCTCAACCGTCGCCTCCTGCCTCAAGTCATTACCGCAACTACTTGAGTCGTTTAGCACTGCAGCACAGGGAGGGATGGGAGGGAGTGGTGGCGGCAGTGACCATGTGCCTAAGCCGCCACAGTACACGGTTATTAAAATGTACTACAAATGCACGATCACGTCTCTGCGTGCACTTTCAAGCCAGTCAGTTCACCTTGGGGAAATGTACACAGCACCTTTATGTAACCAGCAGAACACAGAGTGAAAAGTAGGAGCAAGTTGGGAGTCAGGGTGGAAGGGGTGAGGCGAGGCTGACTCTGCTCTATAAAAACAGCTTCTGTTTGCTTGTCAATCATCTCCAGTGTGTAAGAAACCTGAGAGGACTTTCAATTCTGCAGATTGAATGACAAGTCATTGCTTGTTGATTGCCTGTCTGCAGATGATAATGCATTCTTAATCGCATCGTGTTTGTTGCATTGTCTCCCAGTTGTTCGGCTCTTGTTAGGAATGCTGAATATCAGAGATAATTATCCGAGATAGCGGGCTGCAATCCGGCCAGCTGAAACGCTCTGCATTCATCTCCTTTGACAGAGTCTGTCCGATGTCAGGATTTGAAGAGCTCTGTGGAAAAAGGATGCATGGACATGAGCCCATCGTCGAGGTCCATACTGGAGCCTGTGATAGCGTCGTATCACAAGTCAGCGTGCTGCAAACACTGTGCACCACAGAGAGGGCTCTGGCTCCTCCTTAAAGAGCTGTTTTTACTGCACACACACTCAGACACGTTGGCTGGTGCACTGGTGTTACGTTGATGCTTCCACCGGTGTCTGACGGAACATATGCTCGCTCTCAGGGAAAATAGACATCTCTTCATGGATAGCTGTGCATGAAATAGTGTCCCTGGGTAAATCCTTGTTAGAAATTACATCTCATGTTGTTTGCTGTATTTTTTTGACCTTCTCATGGGATGACATATTCTCAGCTCTGTTAAACTACAAAACTACTGGTGTCATACCTGCACTTGTATGTGAGCCACATGTGGCCTAAAGTGTGTAGGTTTTACATAATGTTCAACAGCGCGGCTAAAACGTGTCACAGTCATGGTTTCCCCTGTGTTTTGCCTCTAAGGTATTCAGATAAACAGCACTGTTTTCAGCTTGACCAACATGCATAGCCTTACCCTGAATCATTGAACTCAGTTTTAGCAAAAAGATTTTAATCCGGAAAACATCCACTGAGAATCGATTTCTGGCAGCTTCCTGGCAGTCAGACAAAACGGCATATTATGGAAGTGGTTTATATGATGACAACAACCAGCAGCACTGAATTCTGAGTTTAAACTGAGTGCCAATTCGTTGCCTCTAAACTCCTGCTCATGAACAGGCTTTTCAAACTAGACATTTCTGATCTGAAATAAAGCAGAAATTTACCAACATCTCCTAAATAAGCTGTCATAATTTCCAGTCTGCAGGCCAGTAAGTCGTATTTTATCTACTCATCAAACTGACGACAAATCTAAAACAAGCTAATCATAATTAAGGATTCATGATCACTATAAATTAAGCAAAATTGCTTTTTAAGAGCCTGACGGGTTGTTGATTTCTCCACCCACAGACAAGCATGAGTTTTTCATTTATTAAACATCTGAATTGCAAAGATTTCCAACAATGACAGTTTGTGTCACCTTTAATCATGTTTGCATGTAACAGCGTGTACACACCACATTCCACATATGTTACATCGGCATGCGTGGGTATGCTGCCTTAATACAGTGTGCAGGATGTGTCATAGGTTGTACGTGTCATCCTGTCTTCGCTCTCTCTCTCTCTCTCTCTGAGTCGCATTACCTCTCCTCTGCAACCTGCTTTCTAATCAATAACTCATCTCTCGATGTCGATTCCCCTCTACCCCCACAGGAAAACAAGCGTCCTTCCACAGGACAAACAAAGACAGGGGAGGACGAGGGCAGGAAGGGAGAGAGAGGGGAGGTAAAGAGGTGGGCAGATAATTGAGAAAATACCGTAAACCCAGTGAATTACCTAAATAGCTTGTTGCAGTAAAGAGGAGGGGAAAGGTGGGCAGGAGGTGGGAGGCGAAGGTGTAAAGAGACAGCCAGGTAGCGAGGTGATGGGAGAAGGATTGACGGGGTAACAATGGGATGGATTATTAGCCCTTGTCGCCAAGGTTACACTTTATAACTGTATCACTGCTGAATGGGTGAGTGGTGAGAGGAAGAGCGGATGGGGGCTGTGGATGGGTGGCACGGACAGTTCATCACAAGAGACTGAATTAAAGAAGACAAAAAGACCTTTTCCCGCCTCTGACCTTCACATCCATGACTAATGCCAGCCTTGACCTCCAGACAGAGCTCACCTCCGTAACCACGCCGACGACACTGACGCCAACACTGAATGAGCACCAGAGCAGAAAAGCAGGGACAAATGGCAGCGAGGAGGAGAGTGACATGCGACAGGCCCCAGAAGGAGAGAAGCAGGGGGAGAAATCACTTAGATTCCAGCCAACTGAAAGAATTGGCCTTTTCACGAGAAGGGTAGGCAGAAAACGGAAGCTTGTTTGCCGCTCATCGTTCTGCCCATCTTCTTTCTCCTCCTCTTCAAATCCCCTTCCTTGTCTGTCCACCAGCTTTTATTTTTCCCTGACAGTTCCCCCTGCCTGTGTGCCCCCTCCTTCGGTCACAACTATTTTAACCTAACTAGAGCTGAGAGAGAAATTGAGCCTTGTGACTGAGTTGCACGCTTTTGCCTCACTGCAGTATGTACTGTTCTACCCTTGAGTCATGTGGATACTCATGTCGGTGAGGTGAAAATGAGAATTGTTCGATGATTTTGCATAATGTATTCAGTGCGATTGTCAACTGCACCTTGGATAGCATGTATGCAGACGTAAGCGGTGTCGCATCAGCATTTCGAAGTTCCAACATGAAACTCCCGCAGAAAGAGCACATGCATTTTTTCACTTACTGACAACTTTCCAACATGCGATGACGCTAGGTTCATGCAATTCGAACCTGTTTGCTTTAAAAATGGATTGTGCGTGAACATCATGCAAAACAGGACAGCGCTTTGCATTTTGGGGGATTTTTTGCTGCTGCTTCTCATGCACACGCCTACACAAAGGCTGGAGGAGTAATACATAACGTGTAACTGGATTACAATAATCTGATTACAGAATTTACTGAATTTTTGGAGGGAAAAAAAAGAAACGCTAAATTGCTAGATTACCAGCTTTGAGAAAAGGAATAAAGTCTTCGTGGTTAACATGCAAAAGCTGTTTGAAGGAAAACAGGAGAGTTTATGCAGGAAAGTCAAATACTTTGAGGCATGACTGCAGGTAATAGCTTGGATTTTATTGAATAAGTAACTAAATATAACGAATAAACTTTCAAATCTTTTAGGGCGATTTAAAGTCTCAGGCCAAGTGTAAAGTGAGCACTCATTCCACACTGACTGAAGGTCATTTGTATGTCTCTCAGGTCTGATGTGGTCCATTTAATCATTTGACCATTTTCTTTTTAAGCTGTTAACTGTATTTTTTAGGTCATGCTAGTTACATAGCTTTGAGGATGGAAATGCCAGTCTATTGGTCATTCAAGCCCTTTGGTTCAGACCGAACTATCTCAACAACGATTTCTCTAAAATAAATGATGAATCATGAATCATGACTTTGTAAGTGAACCCCTTATTTTTTGTCCATTACAACTATGAGGTTGACATTTGTGGTTTTAAGCAAAATATCTTGACTACAATTGAGTGAATAACCATTTATAAAAACTCTACATTATATCTGCCCTCCCCTCAAGATGGATGTTAGCATTGTGGTATCATCTGACTAACAAAATTTCATTTTATCCAAAACAAATGACTTCACACACGCAAAAATAAAGGTACATCTTTAGGTGTCTTGTGTTTAGTGCTCATCAACAAATGTTAGCAGGCTAAGATGCTAGACTGAGATGCTAAATATTATCACTGCTCAACATCAGTGTTTTGGTGTAGTCACAGGGAGCGTGTTAGATTGCTGATGTTAGCATTCAGCAGCTGTGTATTAAAGCAGACTCACAGAGCCATTTGAAGGGCTTTAGATCTTGTTACATACCTGAGAACTGGATCTTAAATGTAGATTTCAATATTATAACTCGACTCATTCACCCAAGACTTTTACATTTTCGTTTCTTTTGCAATATGAGTATTTCAAATCTTAAATAAGTCTTAGAGCATTAAGAGTCTTATTTCTCGACTCTGGCTAAAAAGTCATTCAGTGCTGAACAGTTAAAACATCAACATTATAATATTGCTAATGTGCTTTGTTCCTGTAAAGACTCTGCTCTGCACACACATGCAGCATGTCTGTTTCCTGTCATTGCTTGTGCTCAGCTGTCAGCAGGTTTGCTGCAAAGTTCAGTGATATGTTTGGAAAGACACTTCACTGAAATAACATCTAACACTTTCAGAGCTCGACACCTTTGCTGTCAGTCGACAGGCAGTTTACTGCAAAGGCTGTGATATTAAAACAGTTAAATTAAACAATTTGTTCCTCAAACATTAAGGCAGAATCAGAGTGAATCAATGTTTAATAACCCCAACAACCCTATCCTGCAACCCTTTTCTTGGGCACTCACACACACAGATATATAAAGACACACACAGTGTGTGTCCGCCAGTAATTGTAAACCCAAGTCAGTAGCATCAGAAGCTGACCTCTTGGCAAACCCCTAGCCAGCACAAGCTAAGCGTTCACCGCAGGCTAAACAACATCCCACCAACAACACACACATGCACATGTATACACACATATGCACCCACATGAACATAAAAACACACATGCAAACGGGCAGATGCGGGTTGCAGGCGTAGGTCAGCCACTTGGGTCACTATACACACCCTGCAGCCTGCTGGTCCACAGCCTCGGTGTCAACTCAGCTTTAACACACTGACACAATGCCTCAGAAACACTCACACACACTCTGCAGCGCTGAAAAAAAAAAACTGATGCTGTCTAAAGGAAGATGAGCCTCTCTGGGAAAATAAAAGCAATGTGAAAAACATGCACATCAAGAATTCACAGAAAGTCACAAACACACACACACACACACACCCACACACTCACACACACACACACACACACACGTTGGCAAAATATCCAGCAGACAAAAGTTGCTGTTGTGCTCTCTGGCCCTTATGGACTTCAACTTGTTTCCCGTCTTGATGATTTAAGCTAAAAGACCTAAAGTCAAAAATGAGCACCCCAATCTCACTTTGAATTTTTTGAAAAAACGTTATTTTTATTTCATAAATTTCTCAGTTATGGCACATGAACAGAGATTGAATGTTCTGAAAAAAATTGGCACAAAACCTTTAAGCAGAACAAATCCACCCTCCTCCACACACACATACACACACTCTCTTTCTCTCTCTCTCTCTTTCTCTCTCTGACACACACACTTGAACTGTCCCTCCAGAGTTAATACGTACATTTGTGGTTATAACAGGTTAAAACACAGTCTAAAGAAACAATCACAAGAACAACCATTGTCAATATTGCAGAAGAGAAGCGGAAGAGAAACAAAGAAGCAGATGGAGGCCATGTTTAATTGAACAGAGGGAAGGAAATATCAGAAACCTTGGTTTGTTGTTGAGTTTGTTTTCCATTTTCCCGAGAGGGGATTGGAGTGATGCAGGGAGCAGCGAGTGTGTGTGTTTGTGTTTATCAAGGGGTTAATACAGAATCACAAGTTGCCATCTAGCTGCAGGGGGGTTGAATAATGGCAGGAGGAGGAGGTGGGAGGGGTGAAACAGGAAGCATGAGGTAGATAGAGAGGAGCGGAGGAGGGGAACAGGAGGGTTAAGGGGATGAGAGAAATGAGAGAGGGAAGAGGGGATAATGCGAGATGTTGTCCCGTGAGCAAGCAAACAAGCATATGTGTGTGTGTGTGTGTGTGTGTGACTCAGGGAGAAAGGGAGAGGCCGTGACAGAGGCTTTAGCTACATATCTGAAGGAGAGAGTGAGAAAAAGGCAGAGAGGCAGGGGAAGTCAGTCGTGTTCCTCTTCTGCCTCTCCTGGGTCAGGGACAGAGAGGAGTCATTTCCCCTTCGGCGCTGGGTGACATATAAGCACCGTGGCGGCCTTTCCTCCTTCATGTCTTTATCTCTGCCGCACACAGATACACAAACAAGGATACCGTGCGCACTCGAGTGCACTCAAGTACGCACGCAACCCACTCGGACGTATGCATAAATATGCATACTTATGCTGCTCATGCAGATATTAAACAAACACACAGTGAGCATGCACAGAGACCCCAGCTCTGTGCCCTTAGTGTGTGTGTGTGTCTGATATATTACACATTCAAACACTCACACATGTAGATTTAGACCTACATAGATACGGAGTGACAGGATGCCTTTCATTGTCATCTTTCATTCCCGCTGTCATCCTTGTTTCTTTTCAATCTCACTCTCCTTTCTCTTTCTCTATTTCTGTCCGCCCTGTCCTCCCTTGTCACTCCATCTCCTTTGGGGCCCAGAGGGTGGGGAAGCCTGAGGCGACGCAGGCGATTGTGTGGTAAGCGGGCTGCACTGCCGGCTGAGCCTGTGAAACGTGGTACAGCCGTGACTGGCCACTCAGAAACGCTGCAGTTCGAGCACGATGGAGGCTGCTGGTGAATGTTGCTCGAAGCTGCTCATGAGCATCGGGAGAAAAAAAGAAATATAACTTTTGAGGGGTTTTTTTGTTTTGGTTTTTGGTTTTTTTTTACATAGACTGGGAGCAGAAATGAGAGCAGACATGAAATGAGGGTATTAAGGGCCAGACTGGATAAATAAATCAGCACCAAAGAGAAAAGCAGCATGCCTCACTGGTTGACATGCGTGGGAGGAGACAAAAAAGGGTAAAGAAAAATCAATATCTCCAGTAAAAGTTTATTTCATATTGATGACTGTTTACATCTGTTGCCTGCATTTTTTAAAACTTATTTCACTGGAAGGATGTTGCAGGTCTGACTCAAAGCTCAGCAAAGGAGGCCAAACTGGGTCAGGACTGATGTGTGCTCCAGCTCCACCTCTGAGCCCGGACGACTTCTGACCCTCGTGTCCTCCCGGGCCTCTGCCACCTCAGTCGACAGATATGGGTTAGACAGCTCCATTATCAAACTGCCAGCTTATATCCATGTGGCTGTCACTATCTCCTCACTGCCCTCCATACGGTGCTCCAACCAGACTTGAATTTACACTTCAAAGCGTTGAAATGTACTCTATGCTCCCTGCCTAGCTTCAAAAACATCAGAAACAGCAGAGTGTGATTATGATGCCGAGCCAAGAAGCCAATAAACACTGTATCTAACAGTCAGGCTGCTGTGGATATGGAGGGGAATGCGCGTTTGGTAATTTAACTATGAGCCTGTCCCAAGAGAGGAGCACAGCTGCTGGGTCAGCACATCCTTTAATAGTTTCAGATGGTTCAGGACATTCCAACACAAGTCCCAGAGCCGGCGCACATCACAAAACTGGAGGGGAGTTTTCCACAGCGCTGCAGGGCATGAAGTTGCTCCAGAAGAATGCTTCCAAATCCCAATATGAGGCCGCAACATCACAGATTGTTCTCAAAACAGGAATCTGTAATTGAAAGCGCAATATGGTCGCTGTCTGGTGAAAAAATTGCATCGCCCCAAATGTCAGCTTTTTAGGATCTGAGAAAAAACAGCTGTCTTTTGAACTCTTTTTTTTTTTTATTACCCCAAGGAGTTGTGAAAGGGTTTCACCAGCAGTGAGGGCAGCACAGCTTTCTCGGTGCAAATAGAAAAATTAAATCACTGCACTGATGTTCAAAACTGGAGGTACAAGGTTTTCACATGACGACACTGATATCCCCCTTTATAAAGCATTCATGAGAAGCTCAGTGTTCAGCAGTGCTCTGGCTGTACTATTCCCATTAATCGGTACTTTACAATTACATGGGCTGTGAGCGTGTCCCATTTTTACTATTTCAGTGACTGTGTGGATTTTTCTCAGTTTTTCCTTTGAGCTGCAGCTCACATGCCCGCTGACCCACAGCTGAGTGACACAGAGGAGATAGTCATCTGGGATGAGACACCACTCATCACTCTCACGTCACAGCCCACACACACTGACAATCCCTCCTCCCCCCCCCAGCTCCACACGACTCAACTCAAGACGACCAAAGCAGACATCTAGTGACCAACGACACAGTTACCAAGGCAACAAGGAAGTAAGCCATGTGCTAACATCTTGGCTATTCTCAAATTAAGGACACCTTCACGCAGTATACAGCAAACCTGCGTAGCACGATGGCAATGGTTGAGAGGTTCATGTTAACCTCTGCTGCACTCAGCTGCAAATTGCTTAAGAAAGACCCAACTCAATCAATGAATCACTCAGTGTCACAGTGTGTGTGTGTGTATGTATGTGTGTGTTTGTATTTTTCCTGTTTGTTCACTTGCTTGTGTGTCTGTTAAGGTTTGATAAGTGGCTTCAGGGCAGGGTTCTCACAGTGATGACACAGAAAAATGTCTGTGCGCATCACATCTCAAGCTCCAGCAGAAGCAACATCGCAGTGACAAAGAACCAAAAAAAGCTCTCCGCTGTCTTGTAACGTGACTGAACAGAATGACCCAGGCATCTAAACACTGGTGCCATCACATCGGCCTTAGACCGGCATGACGGTGATGAAACCAGCCCCCGACTGCCAAACATCCCACAGCAGAAGCATAGTGAAGCTAAGCGAGACAGGGCTGCTGCTGCAAGGTGGGGAGGTGGTGGTGGGAAGGGTTCAGTGACACAGTGGCACATAAAAACATTGCTGCACTTAATAGAGGCACAACAGCTATCATGTGTGGAGACAAGCTGCAACAATTGGCTCCGCTCTCACACACCCTCCTGATGGCTGTGTGAAAAATAACAAAAGTAACAATGCATTCAAACTAAGGCAGTTTGATGCTTTTGGCCTCCACAAAAGGAAGAGAAAATTAGCACTGGTGCTTAAGCACATGCATCATTGACATCATGTGTATCAATAATGCATCAAGCTCTGCTGTCGCTTCTCTGCTATTTTTAAAAGGAGAGTGACAGAAAAGAAATTAAGCAGTGTGAAGCTCACGCAGGGCTTGTAGTGCCAAGGTTAACATGTGTGCAACACAAGCCCTCAGGGACCGGCAGAAGTTTGGCCACAATGAGCTGCAGACTGAACCCAGTTGACCCTCAAACCTGCATAAGAGAGCAGCCTCATAACATTTCTCATGCATTGTTGACTATGTTCACTGTCAAAATGATTAACGATAAATATAGGCAATGTAAACGCCCATTAAAAACCACTTAAGCTTTACCAACAGGTGTTACTCTTGGGGGTGGGGGGGGGGGGGCAAAGATGTGAGGTAAATGTGTGCTGCCTCTTGACCCTCAACTTGATGAGGCAGATTCACAAAGTGCTAAAGAGGCTGAGGATGTTCTGTCAATCGGAGAGGTCGGCCTGACTGAACAGACCTTTCATCAGTTGGGTTTATCCCAATATACAAAGAGAGAGAGACAGGAGGGGGAAGCTGCTTAAGCAAGGAAAAAAAATGTTTTTACTTCAAGTGTCAGTGAGAGGATCATAAATGTAGCCTGAAGCAGAGGGAGACAGACAGAGCTGGTTTGAGCTGGGGATTTAAAATGGAGGTCTGACCACCCCTCCTTCCCCTTCCCCTTCTTACACAACCTAGCAAGTGTAAGCCCACCTGAACACGGACACACAGTTGCACATACACGCGTACACAAAGAGCAGTATTGCATCAACAATGGTGTAACAGCTCTTACCATAAACAGCATACCGCTTCAAATGTCCTGATTTCTTTGCCTTATACAACAGTAGAACAGGCATTTTATAATCCAGAGCTGCGCACACACACACACACACACACACATATATTCTGGTGTTTTTCACCTATTCCCTGAATGGCTGAACAAGCGGGTCCCTTCCTGCACAGTAAACACAGCATTTCCATTAGAGTGTTGGGAGTGTGTTCAGCGCTCTGTGACTCAGACACTGCAGCACTGTGACTTTGTGTCTCGAGCTCAACTGCCGCTCTCTCTCACACCAAGCCTTGGTAACATTGCCTCTGGTTTGTGCCACTTCACAGGAGCTATAGGGGCTAAACAATGCTTTTCAAAGTGATGAGCCACTACAGGTGACAGGCATGGCGCACAGCATCCAAGAAATTAGGGGGTAAATAGCTTTTGTTACAGTCATTGCTTTCAGCCGCTGATGTGCATGAACCTGACACACATACAGACACACACACACACACACACACACCACAGTCACCCGACACATCGCTTCACACACCTTCAGTCACCCGACAC
>JAQLOL010000009.1:3268047-3287620 GCA_029783665.1 Naso thynnoides
CAAAAATACCAGCGCACACTATAGATTCACAGTTTTTAGATTCACCTCCAGCAAACTACGCATTTCGCATGTTGCTTCATCAGATAATACACAGACCATAGAAGGACTCTGTTGGTGGAGACAGTGACGCCTCATCCAGTCGTTGTGTCTCCGTGTAACCACACAAGCGTCCATTGATCAGCAACAAAACCAAGTAGGATGGAGCTGACAATACCAAACATTAAACTTACAATACAAAATAATTATAAAATGTCTAAAAATGACATATTTTTCTTGTCTTTCTTATATTATCCCAAATGTCTCCAGCGATGTTCAAACTCACAAATCTGTGATTTATTCAAGGTGAAGTTTTATTTTGGTCTCCTGTCGCTTATTTTCAGGGTAAAACCAGTCAGAGAGTGGCGAAGAAAGTTAAAACATAAAATAAATCAAACTTTAACTTGTCATAATATATTGAGTCTTTTTTAGATACTATAATTTTCTCCCTTTGTACGCAAATGTATGGTTGAAAGGTCATTAAAATCTATTTAGGTCAGGGTTCTTTGACAGAGCCAAATTTTACATTTATAGTTTCCTATGTGTATGCTCACTGTATGTTAATACAAACCCAATACTATAAAGGTAGGGTCACTGTTTAAAATATAAAGCAGAAAGCTCTCATTTACAAAAGGGTGTTGACGGTTTAACTAAAAGTTCCCAAGCCCATGTAGTAATGTCCAGCAATAACTTGTTCACGACGTGGTGAAAGACTGAGCCTTTTGAGGACGCTCCTTTCTGCCCAATCATGTTGTTGCCAGTGAGCCTGTTTACCTGGAGAGTGTTCCAAACAGGTGTTTCCAGAGCATGAGCATGAAATTCAGATTAAGCACATATTTATAAAAATCAATGAGATCCATGACGCACGACATAATGTACATGGTGTCTTTGCAGTTTGTAATTGAGTATAGGTTAAAAGGATTAGCAAATGATCACATTCTGATTCGAGTTCCATGACTTTTTGGGAATCATGGTTAAAAATTTGGACATATTAGCCACACCCATAGCATCACCATGACGACATACCACCATGTGACATGATGGGAACCAGGATCTTTCTCGTAGCATGCAGCTAATGTTATGCTCCTGTGTTTATATGGGAAAACATTAAATACTGTTTTTCTTTAAGTGTGATTCCTAAAGTATTGATTTTTCTAAAATAATTATGTTTGATTCTCTTCACAACCGTCAGGTCAGTGTAGTCACCATTTCATTTGCCACTAGAGTTCATCATTTGGAACTGTGAACATTTTTTGCAGTTAAAAGACAATATACTGAAAAACTTCTGAGTTCAGGCAGGCACTAATAGCTCGATAGTGAGATAGAAGCAGATAGATGGAGATGGAGAGCGAGTGAGTGAGAGAAAGGAAGATAAAGTGAAGCTAAGCCAGGCTCCGAGGGCCGGCCAGTGATTAAGGGATGGGAGGGATGAACACCAGCCACTGAGGGACTAGTGTCTATCTGTGTGAGTCCATGTGAAAGCGGGGCTGAGGAAAAAGCTCAGAAACAAGAACCCACTGTCACGGTATCTTAGCAACCGTCTCTGTCTCCCAGGTGACAGGGACTGACATCACTTCCTGTTGGTGAGTGTGTATGTGTGCGTACACAGTGTCCAAGTGTTACAAAAAAAAATGCACAAACTGATACCTTGAAGTGTCTTGAACGCATGTGTGAGGTTGAGCGAAGTTCATGTGTTTTGTTTTTTGTTTTTTTTTTCTAGCCTGTGCACGACCGCCTCGGCTCTGCAGCTGCAGCAGCACGTGTCACTTTCAGGTACCTGACAGGAGAGTGTTTGTTGGTGTGCAGGATTTCACTCACATGCATCATGTGTGCACGCGAGAGCACGTTTGGAGAGCAGACTGTGGGCATATATGTGGAGTCTCTGCCATGTGCGCATGCGGTCAGCCTGATTGTACGTTAAGCCAAAGGAAACATGGCCAACTGATGCCATCTGGTAGGACTACTTGGCACAAGGGGACTCTCTATGGTTCCACAACATATTGGAGTAGTTAAAATTAACACTGTGACACTATTTGGCAGAAAAAGACGGTGAACTATCTATTACTGTGTCTATTTCAGTCTCTCTCACCTTAAGGGTCCAAGCTACATTCACACAAAGGGGAGGCAGGACTGCGAAGACGTTGGCTGGCCATCACCAGCACATTATCACGTGCATATACCTCTGGAGAATTATCAACAAAGTCTTCACACATCTATGCTCTTTAACTTTATTTTATCCTCATAAAATACTTTTAGCAATAAAAAAAAGAAATCTAACAGAACAAAGTAAATTCTTATTTTAAAAGCAAAAAAAAACAAAACACCATGTCAGTCTGCAAAGATAAAATGCAACATAATATAATAGTAGAGTAACCGGAAGCATCATATTACTGACCGTTTCCAATGGTTTGGCTTCATCAAGTGTGTCACACAGAGGATTAGCGTACTGTCCGTTTGACAATTTACATGAAATACTAATGCTCACATTGTCTGCCCCTAATTAACCTCAGCTGCTCTCTGCCGTAAAAAAAAAAGAGAAAGAAGAAAAAATAACTGATGATTCCTTCCTTAATTGTGATGAACATTTGTAGCATTATAGCGACAGAGTGCGTTTTCCAAACAGCCAAATAGTTGCAAAGATTCAGCTGGAAAAAAAACCCTGTTTCAGTTCACAATGCTCAATCAGATGAGGTCCATGAGGATTTCATCCTCCATGACACTGGAGACCTGCGGCATCCCAGGCTGCGGCACAGCACCTCTCTGACCTCCAGACATCAGGATGGGACCTGCACACAGGTGAGAGACAAGGTAAAAACAAGTTTAAGCACATTTGCTCTTGGTTATCTGATGATGCAGTCGTGTTGAACTAAAATGTCTCATCTATGACTTTTCTTTTAAAGTTGTTCTTATATCCTTGTTAAACATCAGCCTAATTAAACCTTCTAAGAGTACGTTTATAGACCAATACTCTAAAATTTCTTGTCTACTTGAGTCACACTTCAAAATGCCTTCCATCTGTGTCGGGGGGTGCTCACTGACCTGCCAAGGGCTGCCTCCACTGGCCCTGCATTTGAGCCCCCCCTCCTGGTGTCTGATGGACCAACTGTTGCCCTAAACCCTGGTGAGGCATCATGCCTTGCATGTGAGACACTCCACCTTGCTGTGAAGACACAGAAGAACTAAGTTAACCTTTGCAAAACTCACAACCTCTAACAGGCACTAAACAACCTGTAACACATTTTTTTTGAATGGCTGATTCTCTCAAACATTTGTTGCACTCTTACTGGCTGCTGCTGGCTGAGGAGAAGACTGCGAAGCTGTGGATTGGCTCCTGGGTTTGAGAGGCGGAGAATGGGACCCTGAGGCGGGTTACTTTGAGCAACCTGATTAGGTGGAGCGCCGCTAACCGGCGGCTGTTGGTTGGCTGAACCCGCTGCTCTCATTGTCATCTGAAGGAAAATTTAAGATGTTTTACACCACATTCATGTCATGGAGGAAAAACAATAGTTATTAAAACAAGAAGCCCAGTAATATACCACAATTCCAAACTGTTAAATTTCTGAGTCATGATCAATTACACAGTCAAAATATTCTTATTTTTTAGCAGAGTATGACAAGATGAGCTGTATCTTAAAAATAATTCTTTGTGGGTTTGAATGAAACACAGGAGAATTTACATTCTCAGGGCTGATGTAAGTAAAGTTGTGTTCTTTCATGACAACAATGCAGCCTTTGAGGATAACAGAAGAGATACTATTGTACACTGTGGATGTAAACCATTGTGTTTGGACCGGGTCTATCTTCATCACCTCATGCTCAATGCAAACATTTCCTCGGCAATCAAATACAATCTTGTGCATGCATGTTACCAATGAAATATGTTATTTTCAATGGCATGCTACAGGGTGACATTCAGCGTGGACTGGTAAAGCCAACACATGCTGATAAAAGCCTGGTGCTGAGCAGTGAGATGGGAGCGCAAGTGTGCCTGTGTTTGTTTTGGTTTGTATTTTTTGTATAACACAGAATTCCTCCCACTACCAAAAAGGCAGCATGTCCAAAATTTCCACTAAGACTGGAACTGATTTAAACATCATTTAAAATGAACAAAAAAGCTGCTTACTCCTTACATATTACATTTCTCACTATATATGATCAACAAAAAACAAGGACAGTTACAGGAGATTGTGTTGGAACATACATTAAACTGAAATCATTGTTATGACTGCTAAATTTTGTTTGTAGTTAGCATGTACATCACAATTAACAATAATGTTTAAGAAACCAGGGATTTGTATTTACGACAGTTATTGCAGTCAGAAACTGTGGGGATGAGAAAAATTGCACAAAATACCAATTTCTATATAATGTTGCTTTAAATGCCTCTGCACGCCCTGAACACAAGATTCTTGAGAGCAAAGAGTTTACTGCAGATCTCACCATGCTGTTCTGTCTCTGCTGCTCCTACATCATAGAGACCTGACTAACAGGGGGCATGCCAACCACCACAGACTGGACACAGGATAGATCAGAGAGGAGGAGGAGCAGGGAAAATGGTGAAAGTGTGAAGAAAAAAAAAAACGAGGACAGTGGAGGAAAGGGTTACTCAAGCATGCAGAAGTCAGCAGACACCCAGGCAGTGACAGTGTCACCAACAAGCAGAGTGAGAGGAGAACCGGTGAGAAAATACCGGGAGACATACCAGCACTGAGTGGGTTCATTTACCTGCGGCTGGACGTTGCCGTGGGAGACAGGAATTGGGCCAGGGGGCCTGTTGAGGAAATTCTGGTTGGGGGCGACCTGACCAGGCTGCATTGGACCTCCTCCACCACCCAACTGCTGCTAAAGAAAGTTAAAACAGCATTATGGTTATTTTTCCTACAGTACAACATTTATCAACTTTACTTATGGAGTCAGGATGAACTCTTCTCCAGCGCTGCTCTGCTTTGTGTTAAAAGTTTGAACAAGCTCTACAAAAAGTGCCTTTGCGACTTCAGCAGCCCACACAAAAGGTCCAATCCCAAAAACATGGCATTTTACAGCTTAGTATAAAGTCCTATTGAAGGACAAATGGGAAATAAAACAGAGAATATAATAATTAATCTATAATTTATATGTTTGTTGAATAAATTTATTTGGATGGATTACACTTCAACACCAAATGAGGACCAACTTCATTAATGAGTTCTCCCATGTAATTATGAGAGTGTCACTTTTGCTTTAAGATAGACTTGACATTGGGTAATACAGTCTTGGAATTTAGATCTCTCGTGTGCAGATAAACCTGTAAATTGAACCATAATATTGAAAAATTTAATGAAAGCATCCTGCAGTCTAAATCATAAAATGATTCACTAAAAAAAAAAAATCACTCACAGGTTATACCTGATTCCCAAAAAGGCACATCTTTCGAGAAAGACAACCTCTCCTGATTGCACTCTTCATTAAATCATTTAGGGACACCTCTTCACCTGATGTGGGGTTTTCCATTAAAGACATTTTAGAAGGAGGTCAGGCTGGGTAATATAACAATATCAAATCACGATATGAGACTAAGTATCGTGTTAGATATTGGCTGTCTTTATATAGTGATATGGAATAAATGGTGCATTGCAATATAATTATGTCATTTTCTCAACTTACAGTAGAAGTAAACAGTTTCACTTGTTTTAACCCTTGCATTTACCCACTTAGTCAATAAATCTAAATTACTCATGATTTTGGATCAAAAATAGAATTGTGTTGATATTTTCTGAAACCGAGTCATCCCTATAATATTGTGACATCAGAGAGGGAATTTAATCAAAAAAAAATAAAATTGTAATGTTCAATTCTGTCCTTCAGTTCTAGTATTAATGAAGTGCTTGTGAGGAGATTTACAGATATCAAGATGCATATCAAGTATCAAGATATAGCCTAAAATACTGCAATATAATTTTCAGTCCATACAGCCCAGCAGGTTACAATTTTTCTCTCCAAAGCAATGTGAATTCAATTTAACTGAACGCCATAACTAATACTTTTTAGTGACAACAAATCAGTTAATATGACAATCAATCAGAGGCGCCTGTGGCTCGCAGGATGTACTGAGCAGGAAAGATGCTCGTGTTGAGATGGCAACATCCCCGTGCTCTTCTAATACATCAGTGGATTACAACTGCACTGGATATCTTGGCAATGGAGCAACCACAGCTAGACCTCAGACACAATCAAACCCCAAAGGGCATACAGACACTGTATTTAATATGATAGCTTCATAAAAAGTTTTGCTTTTGTCCCGTTGGTTGATGGGGTAGGGGGAGGGAGGGTTCGATTTGCAGGCGTTAGTGGGCGTTTTTTTCCCGTGACATATGTATTTTTCCTTCTTTTTGATGTAATGAAATTTATTCCTGTATTTGTCTCCTTCAACTCGTTCTGGTTAGAATATAACTACTGCTATTTTGTTCAAACCCATATGTGAAATTATGTTAAAAACCCAATAAAAAATATAAAATAAAAAAGATAGACTTTAAATAATGTGAACTTACCCTTTAAATTCACAACCATTTTATAAAGCTAAAACAACAACCTTCCGACAAACCATCTTGTCCAAATAAATGAATAAATTCAATCAAATCTAATAGTTGGATGTTTTTGAACTGTTAGGCTGACACTATAATTGATATGATCACACAACATATTTTCTGCATGTAATGGATATTTACTGTACTAACAACCTTGACAGTGTTGTGTTCAAACCAAACATTCACTTTCTTTGTTCATGAGTGTGCAGATGGAAAACAAACACAAGCGCTGATGCCATCATACACCAGCGGAGGTTTAACGTCAAGTGCCACCTGCTGAGGTGTTTGCTGTATTGGATTTCACTGTCTAAAACAAACTGAATCTTGATGACTTAAGCATTCAGCAAAGTCTGGAGTGAAAAAAGTCATATACAATATCCATAGAGTTTGAACAGAGTGGAAGGAAGCAACCTGTTGCCGCAGCTTCAACCACAAACAGCTTCTGGAAACACACCTGGGAGGTATTTTTTGATTATTCAGAAATATATATTCCAACACTTAAAATTCTGACAGTATTTCACGTTTTATTTGCACAGCCCTGTAATTAAAAAAACATTGACAAAAGACCGATGTTTACAAGGGTCCGACCAATAGAGGATTTCTAGGGCCAAGGCCAATATCATTATTTGGGAGCTATAAATTAATAATATCGACTGAATGTGGTAATCAAACATTTGTGACAAAGATATGTAATGGAGGCAGGATATCTTACATTTTAACACACTTTATTCCAAGCACCATTGCACTAAAGAGTGAGCACCTCATTTATTATTTATTAAATAAACAATTGCCCTCTGCTGGACAAACTACGTAATTACAACATTTTCAATTCGGGCCCGACCAATATTTGATTTACAGATATTAATAGTCGATATCAGCCAATTGCAGATATATTGGTATATATTGGTACTGGCATATTTGTTCACCAATAAGTGCCAATATTAAAACTGTTTTTTAACGCTGAAAAAAATACTTGGACTAGTGATTTAAAATGGTGTAATCACATAATTTGTCCAGCAGAGGGCTTATTTAAGTGGTAATAAGTCAAGTGTTCACTGTTTGGTGCAATGATGTTTGGAATAAAGTTTGTTAGATATCCTGCCTCCATTACACATCTTTATCTCATTTGATAGGTGTAATACATGTGATTGACTTATATCATTATCGGCATTGGCCTTAAGAATCCCCTATCAGATGGGCCCTATTTTTAATCACTAGTGCAAGCATTTTTTCTGGCCTTTCCAGTTTTGATATCGCAGCAGATCTGAGAACATATACAACAGTGTCAATATATCTGCAAAAGACCAATATCAGCCAATAATATAGGCAAAATGATTTATCGCTTGGGCCCTTATGTTAACCACTTAAAAAAGCTCATTTGAAACTGTGTTGACTTGTGTGCCTCAATGCTGAGGGAGAGACCCAAAGGAAAGCAGGTTGTTTTCTTCCTCTGTGCACAAATTATTCACAACAGACTCAGATAAAAAACCTTCACCCATCCATCTTGCTGAATCTGAACAAATCACCCTGGGATTGCTCTAATGCACAGCATGTTTTCTGACCAACAACAAAAGCACTGCTCACAACTCTAGGTCTTTTGAGGGAACGAACAAACCAGCTGCCTCTTTCTCTCTTTCCCGTCTATGATTTATCTCCCGTCTTTAACCCAGTAACCTGTAAAATCCCGGATCACAATTCAGGGCCCGCATCGCTTTTTAGGGGGAAAACATTCGATTCTGTCTTGCTGTAAACACAACACACTGCAATCTTGTTGCAAAAGAATGCCACTCCAGGGCTTTGCACAGAGAAACCTTAACTACTGGTCCAAATTGAAATTTTAATTATGTTAGAATTGCTGTAGCACATTCCTATTAGCAATGCAGCACTGAATATGTGATGATACACAAGAGGTAAGAAAAAGACGCTTCATTACAGTTTCATGTGTTTTGCATCCTCTAAATGACCTAATGCTCATACACACACGGCATTGAGATATGTATAGGCCTACATAAAATAAGCAGGGTGAACAAACAAGCGCTATCACCTCTGATGAGTGCGGACCGCAGGGAGAAATGTCATCCAACTCATGTGAACCTGACAACAGGCTTCATTTTTAAATGGAGACAGACTGCTTCTGTGTGACTGGATGCTGCATTGTTTCAGAGCTCTGCAGCATCCCTCCTCACTGGATGCAAAAAGCTGGAGTGGAGCCCTGTGATGGAAAAGGCAGCTAATCCAGAGGACACATTTTAAATCACTCTGTCTCCAGGGATGAAGACGAGCAGAGAGGGAAAGTGAAATTTTCATGTAACGTGGACGAGGCAGAAGCGTTTCCAAACTGTGATGAGTTCAGCGACAAGAACTGGTTCCTTCTCCTGTCCCTGAAGGTTGGCACACGCCACTGAATCGCTTCCCCTGCAGCATGTCTCATGTAATGTTAACATCTGGGCAGCCCGAACTGAAAAATTTATGTCTTCATGTGCTTTACTAAATGCTGAATCTTACAACTTTCCACAGCTTTCAGACAAAAGCAAAGATAATGGATAAAATAGGGTGGATATTTTATTCTGCATTTTGCATTTTGAATATTTTGTAGCAGGAAATGTCATCAGATAACAAGCTAACATGACTTGCTGGGAAGACATTACACTACATGGGTGTTGTAAAACAAGAATGTTTCCCTTCTAAATCTATGAAAAATTGGAAAACTAACTGCAAAAGTTTACCAGAGACCATGGCTACATATTTTTTTTTCTGACCATCTATCTAAAACCAAAAAAGGATTCAGTTTGTCATTATATAGGACATTTAAAAACACTGAATTTTACTTTTCAGATGCTAAATTAAGCTAATTTTATGGCATTTTTGACTTGAAAATCACTTGAGCAATAACTTCCCGACCAAAACCTTTCCCTGTTAATGTTTATGTGGATCGATTAACCCACTAACACTTGAATCAAATTCGCTCTGGTACTTGAATAAGCTTCATTCAGGACTCTTGGAACCTTTAAGCATTCTAACAAACCAGCAACATTTCCACCAGTTTTGAGTGGAACCACTGTGATAAAGAATACGTCATCAGCAGAGGGTGCTGCACAGAGCACAACCACTCGCAGAATTTGACAAACAGGCTTCAGTTCTCAAGGAAAACCTTCAGCTACTTTTTTCAACTTTTCAGCGTTCCAAACCAATTTGTTTTTTAACGAAATTTCCAAATAATTCAAAATTCGGTTTGTGAACCTGAAAAGAATCAAACTGATAGATGTAAACAAAAAGCGTGTAAATTTGAGCTTTAGATTTTTTTAATGCTGTGATGTAGACAGCTGACATTTAAACCTGTTTTTTATAGTTGAAGTTCATCTGGTGGCTACTTTATTAGGTACACATACGTAATCGCTGCCATTTTTATACTGTAAAAAAAAAAAAAAGTCTGTGAACAAATTGTATGTTTATATCTGAGGTAACAGAGAAAGCTGGAGTTGTACTGAACAACCTTGAAAAGAGTTTCAACTTTTAGAATTTTGTAAAACCTTCTAAATATATACAGACCAACACAGCACAAGTAGTATCTATGACCTCCAGGATAAAGACAGATCTTATTAACACTAAAAATGAACATCTTCAACAGATGTAATTTAGAACAGTTGTATTGCAATAGATTTAACTTGTACTTAATTAAGTGAATACTGAGTGTATAAAGAAAAGTTTGTTACCATAAAAATAATCAAACACAGTACACATTTCAAGGTGCAAAGGAGGCAATTTTGCAACAAATGCAACATCCAGAGTGCATATATAAATATTTCATTCACTTAAGCAGGAATAATGAGATGGGAGTGCAGTAGGCAGGCTAATGTTGCAGCAGGAATTTCGCTAATGCTAGTCCCATTAGCCTCTACTAGAGTGAGACCTTAGTGGCTGCTGTGAAGATGCCAGGCTTGCTAAATGAAATGTCAATAACAATGCAGCTTAATGCCGTAAACAATGCACCTCAATTCCTGTGTGCTCCTCGCTAATGCCTTCTCATTATCACCTCCTTTTGGTCTTTCCACTCCACATTGAAACTGTCCTCCCTTCTCCACCAGCTCCACACCCTCACTCTCCTTTCGCCACTCACCGCTCTGTGCTGCTGGACTTGCTTGTGGGTAGTGATGACTTGCCGGATGCCGTTGACAAAGCCGCTCTGGTCGTTGGGGATGAGGCCCATGAATATTCTCTTCTTGGAGGAATACAGCAGCATCAGCACCCGCACTTCACAGGGTGAAGTGGTGTGGGGGAAGTGGACGCAGCCAGCCTGCAGGGAGGGTCACAGGGCAGATTAAGACCTTGACATGGGACCCTGCTGTTATTATGGGATGGGCTCAGGCTTGGGGACATAACCTACTCCTGAGCTCCTTTGCCCAATCAAACATATCAGCTTTATACAATGAATGCAAATGGCATTAATTTAATTCCCACTGTGCTTTCCATGGGCTGTAAATCAAATTGAGGCAAAGAGGCAGAGCTCAGCTCCACTGCATGCTATTAATGTCTCCACCTTTTCTCAATGGTATTCCCTGATTAGCAATGCACCACACTGACAAAACCCCTATCATTATGCTAGCCTTTTGGAACTGAATTCAAACAAAACAATTCAAGCTTTTATCCTGAACTGATGGAAAACCATGTTTAAAATCATTTTAAGTGACTAAATGTATGGCCTTGAGCCCCCTCTACAGTCTTTACCACAAAACTGCAACACAGCTTCATGTTAAGTCCAACTCAAGGACAGAGGTGGGACCTGCACTCAGTTGCCTCTCATGGAAAATGTATTGAGGTGCACTGAATGATGGATAACATTTGGGACATGGAGGAATGCACATTTTAGGCTCAGGGAAAGAAAGGAGGCTTAAGAACTCACAAAACCGTTGGTCATAATGCGGTACAGGCCTTTCAGCGACTCCACGTCTTTGTTGGTGAAAAGAAACTGAACCATTCGAGAGTTTCTGAAAAGGTGACCTAAGGTCGTCTATGGAAAGAGCAGGCAAGAGAGAACTCAATTATGCATCATCCACTAACAGGTTGCTACTGCAAGCAAGAGTTACCACAACACTTTCACACACACTAAAACAACAGACAGAAAACGATCTCACCAGTAGCTGCTGTGGAATCAGCTGCATGATGAGCTTCTGTGGCCACTGGTCTGTGTTTCTGGTTAAAGACATGATTGCAAATGTGAGCACAAAACAACTCACCCTTTGCTACAGACGAAGTCCACGGTGTTTGATAGGGCTACTCACAGATTTTCCCCTTGGTTAACGTGCACTTGACATGGTAGAGAACGCGTCAGTTTGGTGGTTGAATCCATAGAGGAGGCTTTGGGCTTCTGCAGGGATTCATGCAGAGGAAAGAGTGACACAAAAAGAAGAGGATTGTTAGTAAGTGACATGAAAGAACAACTGGAGGAGCACACGGCAAACATCATTTCACTGTTGTCCTAGGAGTTATGGTCATATGTGTTTTGACCACCAAAATCTAATCTGATTACTCCTGATCTGAGGCGAACTTTGGGCCATATGTGAAGATATTCCCTCAAGGTGTTTCTGAAAAATCACAAACATGACAGTGGAAAAGACATACCTACGTTCAGACAAACCAAAAATCTAGCCCCTCTAGCCATGATATTTGCAAGCTGGGAGGCATTAAAAAAAGTCCCATTTGAGTTGAGAGTGGACATCAAGAAAACTCAAGGAAACCAGACACTGCGTAGTGAAAAAACCTCTTGCTTTTCACACATTTAAATATTTTTAGATAAGTTACACCTCCAGATTTTTATCTTCTAAGGAGACTGAATGGTTTGTTCTGACTGTCTTAGAATCACAACGCCAACGGTCTCTGAGACAGCCTACGCCAATGCTAGAGACTCCAAATGACTGTCCAAGCTTGGATTCAGGAGTTATGGTGAGCGCTATGGTGGTCAGCATTTGTACTCTTCTTGACACAACTAATTCAACAGAACAGCATCGTCTATTTCTGGCTTTGTGCAGTTTTCAAATCTGGAAAAAGTTTATAACTGCAGAGGAACCTTGTAAATATGAGGTGCCTGGGTTGCTGTTTTAATCCATTGGTACATATCACACACCTGGCGGAAGCTGTGGTCACATTCATATATTGTGAACCTATTATTTCCAACCAAGAGAGCAGCTGTGCTTCTGTGTCCAATAAGACTGAAAGAATATGAAAGTTGCGGTAGTGGCAAATGACCGAAAAGTTTATTCTGTTCATTTCTGGATTCCCAGAGTTTCTTACAACAACTCTGGGACTTGAGTTAAAAATGTTGAGCATTGTGGAAAATATCCACGAGGACAGTGGCTGCCAAGTCACAGAACTCTTATGACTGTTTACATCTGATGTGGTCCCTAGCGCTGGATGATGTGCTGCTCTTTACTTGGCACACTACCTCCAAAACTGCCATTAGCCCTGAGAGCACTGGAATCCAGCAAGCATGTGCTGTCACCTTTGTTGTCTGTAATATAACCTGGACAGAATATAAAGGTGCTGCTGAGCACTCGTGATATTGGAGTGGCAACTCTGCTGTATGTGGATAAAATCCTTTTGGGTGTATTTGACTGTGACATTCAATGTTTGCTGGAGTTGTCTGGATGAGGAGCAGCACCTGCATACCTGACTAGAAGGGACTCTACAAGGAATAAGCTTGATTTGCTCAATCAATGCGAAGGAGCTGTCCCACGTGAAGAGGGTCAGATAGTCCGATAGTCTTTGTCCAAGTGACAAATAAATTGAGGGGTTTAGCTAAAGATGCCTCCAAACAGGCTCTTTCTAAATGTGCTCTGGGAATGAACAACACTGAAAACAACAGGGAAGACCTAGGGCACGCTGGGGGATTACATCTTTATGCTGTTCTTGGAGCAGGTGGAGAATAATGCAGAGGAACAGGAGAAGCGGGCAGCCCTGCTCATCCCTTTGCCACCACGACCCCAATCAAGACAAGCAATTAAAAAGTGGGCGATGGATGGACTTTTAAAGACCTGCAGATAACCTATTCCTTGGAAAGATGTCAAGATAAAAAAGGAAAAAGGAACGACTTTCTGAGCACATCAATACAACAACCCCGCTGGGGAAGGCCAGCACTCTTAACTTCAGGGCATCAATACAAGATCAATAATCAATTAATCACATTTTATTCAGACCTCCTGTGCCGTCCATTACAGATATGTTGTGCTAGGAATTCTCTGTGAGGAATTACAGGAAGTCTGAGATGAAGACAGCAATAAAACAATCCTATTTGAGTGCATATAACTTTAATTTGTGGTGGATTTACATAAATAATGTTAGCAAAACAATTGTGGACAGTTATCCCACACTTCAAACAACAAAAGCTTTCATGAATTAACTGATTGAAATATCGCCAAAGCAGAACAAACCATATTGATAAAACTGCACTCGGAGCAAGCTCCAGCCAAGTGTGTTGGCATCGCTTGTGAGAGGTTTTAATCAACAACCGTTTCTTCAAACGAGTTTTACTGTCTGTGGTGTAATTCTCAGCAACATTACAGATTACTCCAGAAGAGAATCACTTAGAGTTGAAAGCCTAATGAGTGAACTAGAGGAGGGAATGGCAGATTAAGAGCAATGTGTCAAGCTACGTCTACATTTCTGCGTCTTAAATCAAAGACGCAGTAGTATTGCTACGTTTGAGCCCTGTGCCTCCTCACTAACCCAGCATCCTAAAGACTCAAAGACGGAGCAGTTCAAAGATGACGGGCCCCCCGTTTTTTTTTTTAAATTCTCTACCTTGGCGTCTCATTGTGGTCAGGCACAAGCGGAGGGGTTTGGAGCCTCTGGCACGGACACCCTTTGTGATTGGTCACGTCGCAATCATGTGACTATTTTGCAGAAGAAAACAACCCTGTATGTATCACACGTATCTGTGAGCCTCGACTACCCGGCATTGTTTCGTCATGGATAACGATTTACAGGCATTGCTGACCTTGTTGTCTCTGCTAGCAGCTGTTATGCACTTTATCATCATGCTACTACTGCTTACATGTGCGAGAGGAAAGACATTATTCAGCAAACTGTGACCGCTCCCGTGCTCAGCGGCACAATCAGCCCTACACTGATTGGTAAAACTTTTTTAACAGAGTTGTGGTCCTAGAGGAATGGCGAGAAAGTCTTTCCATGTCGGCCTAGATCAGCCATGATCGACCTGAATAAAAATGTGCATCGGCATGTGGAGAGAATGACAACAATGCGGGCGCTCATAGATGTTTCCACAAAGTTGACCTGCACATTATAAAAACGTTACTCAAGTAACGAGGGAAGACTCCAGAAAAACACCAATGCATCTGGATTATCTTGACAAGTTGTTTCTGTCATCATTTTACAAGTTTAAAGCTGTCTTCATTTTTCTGGAGCCACATTAACGTCACATCCAAGAACCGCACACAGAGGCCAAAGTGAAGAAGTTTATCATCTATAAGCTATGTCACAATGACTGGGAGTTATTGACTACAAACACACACGTTAAGTAAAACAACCGCTTGCTAATTTCCACAGACTAGATAACAGAAAGGGGAAACAGTCTTTGAATGAACAGATGCTGTGCGACGCTGAGTGGTCATGTGATGTGCATGTAGCTTGGCGGGAGAGTCGAGCTGCTACAGATCTCACATATGGACAGGGAGTGTCTTTTGTTGAAGAAACAATGTAGATGTAGCCTTAGGCTGCTAATCTCTCCACTCAAGCTGTTAGCGGCTTTAGAATTTCCAGAGCTTTCTACTTTTATTCCTCTCCATTTAACTAACTTGGACAATTTTGACAAACATTCGAGGGATGACTGTAGCCGATAGAGGCGATTGATCTGAGTCTGTCCACCAAACACGAGCACTTGAAGGTCTCGTGGGTGTCCCACACAAGTCATTAGCATCCATTTTCCTGGCTCAGCACTGCCACTGTAAACCCCATTGATTTGACCTTGAGCTAAACAATTAGCCGTATGAAGGTAAAATGATGTGCAATTAATCATACTGTAGAATAATCAATGACAGGTAATTAATAAGGCTTACTACAGAGATAGGTCCTAAACAGTGATGATAATACATGTTCAGCTATCAGGTCCAGCTGGTTTTTATTCCAGCTGTCAAATACAGACTGATTTACAGTTCGGGGATCTGACCAGCAAAGCTCAATTAACAACAGCTGATTGAGAAATATGCTTTACATTAGCTGAGTTTATTGATACCACTCTTACATCTTTCCAGCGAGCTTGAGTCAGCAACTGGTTGGCTTAGCATTAAGAAAATGCGTCAACTGTTGACTAGACAATTAAACATTGCTACCCGTCGCTAGTCGGTACCTGAAATACTAGTTGGTTTCACTTACGCTTGTGCTGCAGATTTCTGAATTTGCATTTACGATGCAATTTGATTATTAAAAAATTAGATTAACAATTTCAGATGGCAAATTTATGGCTACCATTTAGCAATGACCAACAAAACTCCTGCAGATAAACCCCTTTAAAATCTCAACATAGTTCTACAAAAATAAAATAAAATAAAATAAATAAATAAAATACAAAACCAAGTTTTCTCATTTTTTTCAAACAGATAACATATCACATTTTGAAAACATGTGAATGGCCCACACATTTTCTCCATGTTCTCTGTCTTTATGCTATTTTAAGCTAACCAGCTGATGGCTAAAGCCAGTGTTTTACTGTACAGATCTAAGAAAGATATGTTCTGTACCTGCGATGGTATCAATATTCTAATTTCACTTTTGCTAAGGAAGCAATTATGTGCATCTCTCAAAATTATTTCTTTAACTGATTTCTGTCTCTTGAAACAGAAGGATAAAGTGAGGAATCACTGAACTAGAAAACCCCCCAACCCCGACCCCATCCCACCAGTTTCAAACCTAATTGCTGGAAAAATAAGACCATGTAACAGTCAGTAGTTTGTACTAGAAGCGATTCTAATTCAGCTTCTGGTATTGTCTTCAACTGTTTCTAATATTCTTTTAGTTTACAGCTTTACGTTAAGACAACAACCACTATGCACCATTAAGAAATCACAGAGTTACCTCTTGCCACTCCAAAACACCGGTCCATGCTACGATTTTATTGGCCACACCTTGTTGTTGTCCGATTGGATTTGCATTTCCTTGACCTGTAGTCACACCAGCCTGTCAAGAAAACAGCAGAGCAGAGGTATACGTGAAGTTTAGTGGTTCAGTTTAAGACCTGAACAGAAGAGTTAGAAATATAAATGCACTTATCGATTCAAGGAAGGAACACAGGCTAAACAGTGATATTCATGAAGTTCATAATATCAAACATTTGTTCCTTTGTAGAACTAAAAATAAGATTTGGCTTACTTTAGACATTTTAATCAATATTACCATGACCGTGTTGTACTACTAGAGAGAAGAATGAATGAATGAACTGGAAAACAGAGAAAAAAAACACAAAAATCGCCGTGCCAACAATTACTTTCTAGTGAAAAGGGAACATCGTCTGGTTTTGATCTGTTAGTAGTACCAACATTTAAAATTCATTTTGATATTAGACTTCAGACAGCGTGTTAGTCGGCGAACTTGGCTCTAGGCTGCTGGTGCAACAGCATCACAAATTAAAGTCTTGGTTGTCTGATTTCTCACTCAAGCAGGGCCACTTACATTTGAAAATATCAATGGGCTTTAAACTTTAATTGTGTTTACAAAGGGCAAGACGAGCAAATCGAGTCTTCAGCTGACTGCCGCGAGTTATTTAAACTCCACAGAATGCAATTCACCACAAGGGTAACAAACATTTCAAAGGATGCAGTCACCAACAGAGACAAGTTGTCCAAAATTTGCCTTAGCTGGTTTTATACCTTCATCTTTGCTGCTGTTGACTTGTGTTTGGCCTCATGACAACGTGGATGGCATTTGACAACGTGTTACAATTTGACGAATTAATAAATTCTGTCACTAGCAGTAACTGTGCTCACGTTGTCAGTCGCAAAAATGGACCTTGTCTGTCTTTCGGAGATCTGCAAACTGTCTTACACGCTTTTATAACCTCATATCTTGACAAATGCAACTCTCTTAATGTGAGACTCAGTCAGTCCTCACTCGCATCCTACTGCTTCAAAATGCATCAACAAAACTCCTCTCCGGTCCAAAGAAGAGAAATCCCATCTGCCTGCACTCGCCTCCCTTCACTGGTTCCCAGTGAAATATGGGATTGATTTCAAGATTTTGCACGCTATATCTTGCAGATCCTCTGATTAGTTACTCCTCACTATCCTTGTTCTCAGAAAAATCCGAAGCTGATTGAGCATTTCCACTGCTGCTTCAGAAGAGTGAAAAGTTTATCTTCAATGTCTGATCTTCCCCATTAATCACCCCTTTGAAATCCCAACAAAAATGGACATTTATACAAAGTGTTTGAGAATTTTTTTTTCCAGTTTGTCCATTTTGTTTGTAATGTACTGTGGCTGATGGGCACTGAAGTCCAAGACAAATTTCCTCCTGGAGGACAATAAAGTTTATTCTGATTCTGACTCTGATTCATTACAGCCATTCATCAAAAGCTGTTTTTAATTAATTGATTGTATTTTATAAATGTATTTATGAAGGAGTTTGGTCAACACCTGTTGTTACTAATGTGCTCTAATAATAATTTTAGTTCCTGTTGGTGCATGACAAAGCGATTAGTTTCTGTGTCAGTTTCAAATAGACAAAAAAAGTTTTGATGGTACATGCATTATTGGTTTAACATTGATTATCACAACTCACCAGGCTGGGCTGTGCGGAAGGCGCCGTGGGCTGATTCGTCGTGGTTGGCTGCTGAGGTGGCACCTGCGGCTGCTGATTGGGTACAGGCTGTCCTGGGGGTGGGACTTGCTGTGGCTGGTTGGAAGCGACCTGTGGCTGTGGCATCATTGGCTGTGTTGCTGTAGTAACTGTTGATAAGCTGGCCTGACTGAGCTTCACCCCAGTGACTGATGGAATCGTTGGCTGATTGGGGAACGGAGGACCTTGACTGACCATTCCTGGGACTGGAGGAAGAGGAAGAGGAAACACAGCCGAAATCCACTTTTGAAAACAGATGTCACTTTTCAAATCAACAGTCATTAGAAGCTTGAAAAAAAATATTCTGACCTTTACATTTATTTTAGGCTTTTAAATTCTTTATTAAGGATAGGGTTGGTAACTTTATTCAGTATACACCATTTGTATTATTGAATAGAAATGGTCTTTACAACACAACAGCAATCAATAACTTGTGAGCTGCGAAAAAAGGACTAAAAAAGAGCTGTCATCTGTAACTGCTGAATTCCTGTTAAAATGCCAACCAGTCACTACTTCACAATCCAATTGGAAAGAACCAATCACATCAAAGCGTGTCAACGCCGTTATCCATGATTCAGCCAAAAGTTCACAACTGTGCAGCAAAAAGCTACGGCTGAACAAGCCGGTCATACAGAGAAGAATGACTAAGAGAATGCAGCCCCATTAACAGATGTAACAAAGCTTGTAAACCAAGCAGAAAGTGAAAAACTGAACAGGAGAAGGCTACAAACGAAAAGAGGTTGGATAGCGCAACAAGTAAAATCAGATTTAATGTCGGTGTGGTTTTTTAATGGTGGCGACAGCTAAGGGGAGTTACCCCAGGATTCCAGAGGATGCCTGTGCGTTGCGGAACGGCTGCATTACGAGTCTGCTCCGTGCTTTGCTGTCCGTCAACACCCACCGGCTGCGTTTTAATGCACAGCACGGCAAACAGCTCAAGTCGCAGGTCTACGAGATTTCGCTGTAATTAAAATTTCACATGGACCATGGTCTCTTAAAACCTCTGGTATGTCGACTTTAGGCCCGGTTCCTCCCATTATGACATTTTGTTAGTGTAGTACAGTGAAATATGATCCGCCATCAACGCAGAGTTTTTTTATTTTGAAAATCAACTGGATGTTTAATTTTGTGTGTCT
>JAQLOL010000009.1:3295095-3321902 GCA_029783665.1 Naso thynnoides
CCCTTTTACTGTGTAATATTCTCTGTCCATGTGTGCTTAAACTAAACTGCCCTGTGAAAAAGGACATATAATCGAATGTATTCTTCAATCTTGGAAACATAACTCTCTGCCAAAGGAGATTGTTAAGTGCTGTTTAACCAGATCTCCAGGAGATGTCAGCAAATATCTGCAGAAGCTGCAGTGGATACCTTTATCAGGCAGACCCAGTGACAGATGCTGCCTTACAGGGCCTTATCTTCAGCGAGTGGTGTGGTTTATCTATAGGATGTATCCTTTATTCTGAGACAGTAAATAAAAAGCTCTAAGAACAGGCATAATGCAATACAATTTCTTACCTTAGAAAATAAATCTTGCTTGTGATTTTACGAATCTGTGCCTTCTTTCGCCATTTAACCCAACACATCCATCCCTCCCAAAACCTGAGCGGAAAACAAGCGCATAATTAGTACAGCAGCTATCAGCACGCTAACCTGCTGTCAGATCAGCACAATGCACCAGCGGCTAACCTGTGTTCGTAACACATCGGCGCATTGCTTATGTGGCTCTAACAATAGCATCTAGTCCCTCGTGGCACTGCCAGCCAGTCAGCACAGTATTCAGTGAGCAGTTTCAGAGCTCATCAAACTCAAAAACACCCACAAAAACAAAGCCATAGCGTTTTATCAGTATGAAAAATAGTAGTAGTAGCAGTGTGAGCGAATTTAGTAAACCCATATTCTTGGGAGGGCAACAAGCTATGGGTTGAAGTGGATTTTCCATTTTTTCAGCAAGCAGGGCCACATCCAGTGACCTGAGAAAAGTTCGTCTGAGTGAAAGTTTCTGCCCAAGGCACCCCCCCCCCCAGATGCAAACATTAAAAGAGCCCCTCGCCGCTTTTTATTCTGACTGGGCTGCACGGCCAAATTAAACTGGCAGAACAGAACAGATCGTGAATGTGTGTGCGCGCTTGAATGTGCATGCGTAGGCACCGTTTTACTTTGCAGCTCTTATGCTTTCTGCTGCTCAGAGGGATATAGTGTATGTCTCGCTGCTTTGAACTTCAACACACACGGAGCCAGCAGTTGCCAAGCAATTACAGTCAGCCTGCTCTCTGGGTGCGCCTTTGGAAAACCAGACAATGTTTTCTTTTTTTTATCCATGATGTGTTTCTGTTTGGTCAAAGAATGACATAATAAAATATGAATGAGAAATGTGGCCGGTGCCTTGGTGCTCCATGTCTGCGAGGTCCAGGTGGTGTGGTAAAGACAATCCGTCTCCTGACTGTGGTACCCAGCTGGGATGCTGAGGGCCAGATGGTCTGCTCACAACAGGTAATCACAGCCAGCATGCTGATACACTGACATCCACACAAATGAGTTACCAGAACTACCCAGAGCATTCGGGATGCTGTGACTGGACCACCCCCGCTAGTCTCTGGGGCTTTTTTTTTATTGAGTCTGACACCGGTGCCGTGCAGAAGTAATGAGTTACAGAAAAAAGAGCTAAATGTGAGTGTTTGCTTCCATTCCTTATAAGGAAATATTCTTTGATTCATTCTGTACAGCACTCCTGCATTCAACCTCATCAGAGATCTAATGGCAACGGATGTTTCACAGAAGTTTCATTTTGTTGGGGGGGAGTTTTTTTTTTCCTCTCCATGAAAGCAATTTATAGAGAAGGTCAAATCCTGCAGCCCAACTCCTGTATTAATACACTTTCCCCCTGCAGAGGCAAGCTACTTTAATAGGCTACTCCTACCGGTTGAGGTTTCCACTTGCATGCATTCATTGAATTCATTATTTTGAAAGGTTTTGGGGTATTATTATTTATAGTGGTGGAATAAAATGTTAAAAACTGTATACGTGGCATAATAAGTGGTCCTATAAAAAAGGTCGGAGTCCCTTTTGTGCGGAGGAGAAAACAAAAGTTTTAAGTTCTGGTCACAAAAGGTTTCAATCATCGTGGCGGAGCAGTCAAGTGTTTTTTTAACATGTTAGATAAAGATGTGACACATGCAAATGTTCCTGTCAAGAAAACTGCAATACCCCAAAAGCCAAAGCTAGAATTCGTCTTTAATGATGTGAGGGAATTCATTTTCGTTATGTGTAATAATGAGATATATTAGCAATAAGAGCTAACGCCTTGCTGTCAGTTTACTTCAGATAAATCCCTCCAGCGTGATACAAACAGCTCTATATTGCACACACACCTCCCCCAGTCTCTAACTTGCTCTCCCTCCCTCTCTGCCTCTTTCAGCTCACTGAACTGAGTGAAATGTCTTTCCGACTAAATGATTTTTTTTTTTTTTTTTTGCACGGTGGGAACGTTGCCATGGAGACAGCAGTCCCCCCCAGCCCCTCCTCCCACTTTCTCAACAGTCTACAGCGTTAAAGCTGTGCTAACGGGTGCGTCGTCACGTGTGTACGTGCGCGTGTGGACATGGGGTGTGTGTGTGTGTGTTTCGCTCCTCTTGAACTGTTCCCGCTGTCAGTGTGCTGCAGGTGCCCCGTGATGAGTGTGTCTATATACAGAGCAATACTCCTCCACCTCCTGTTTCCACTTTGACACACATTCACACACATCCTGCAAGCAGCTATCCCCCTCTCTCCTCCAGGTTTTCCCATTTGTGTCCTCCTCCTCCTCACTGACATTCTCCCGCTCTTCATCCTCCTTCATTTGTTTAATCCTCTCCTACTCCTCCTTCTCTGTCATTCCCTCGCACATCTGAGCTCTGTCTTCCTCCTATATGCGCTGAGTTGCTGATTGCTACTGGTGTGCATCTTTGCTTCAAGAAGAGATAATAACCACATGTCAAATAATATGAAAACTAAAAGGAGACAAAATAGAGGAAGAGGGACCAGATGGAGGAAAGCACACAGGCCAAAAGCCGTGCTCCACTTTGCATTTAGGCAAAATGCAGCCACAATAAAGAATTCATGACAAAGTGGCTGAATAATTACAGACAACTTAATGCACAGTAGAAAGTCAGAGAGCTTGGTGAAGAAAAAAGTTGGGTTCAGGCAGTTTCTATGCAGGTAAAAAGTCTTGCATTCCATGCATGAGTCAAATATAGAGTGTACATATGAAATGCCCAAAGCTTTGCGTTTTATATATAGCACACTGCTTGGGATGTGTGACAGTCGCTTCACCACCTCTTCTGCCTCCCACCCCAGTGGATTAAAAGAAGTCAGAGATACAAAGCAGGATGATACATATCCTTTATTTCCATTATCATTGCTTCAGTCACACTGTTACTTACACATTCACCTAAATCCTGCAACCAGGCACAGCTGTCCTGACTGAAACAATCACACTGACTGAGCGACCAATTCTCAGCTTTAACCAATAAAAAAGTAAACCTCTTGAATAAATTATATATAAAAAAAACTGTTGAAAATCAAAAAGAATACCAATTCGAGAAAGATAAATACAGCATAAACAATGTTATTTCTTCATCATTGGTTTTTGACCACAGAGATAAACAATTGCTAGGTCTCCATTTAGTCATCATTAGTAGTATTAGTATCAAGTTCATTGTCAGATTTTGCTTAAAGCATCACTTATATAATTTTTCATTGCATCAAGTTGACATCATTCATGTTAATATAAGCATGCAAACATGTTTACCCATGACCATTAAGGACTGCACTAACACGAGAAGACAGCGAAGGAGAGCGAGAGAATAGAGAGAGACGAGGGGAGAGCGTCGTACGCAGAAAGAAAGAGGGCAAGATGGAGGGATGCGGGAGAGCAGAGGGAGCTGGAAGGTAGGAGGGGAGCAAAAAAAATAATAAAAAGAGCGTGAAAGATTGGTGGGGGGGTGGAACGGGAGGAAAGGTGAGGGTTGCTCGAGGAGAGAATGAGTAATCAGACGGTAATCAGATGGACAGAAACAGAAAGAAAGGGGGTGAGGGGGTGGCGAACAGAGGGAGGAAGAGAATGAGGGAACGTGCTGGTTCCACTATGAGTTTGTAATCTATCACCAGGCTGTAACGCAAGGGCTAAACAAGGGAGACGCAAGCAGAGAGAGGGAGGCTGGGAAAGAGAGAGTTATGGGGCCTCAAGACCAATGGATCAATACCATACCTACTTATACAAGCTGGTCAATAATCCCCCAGCTGACGAACTACACAGAATACTTGGTATACTTGGCAGGTATGATGGGGGGATGTGTCCTCCCTCATATACCCGATCAAGAACCCCTGTTGTATGTCTCACTGCACTCCCACGGTCCAGAGGTAAAGAAAAAGAAACTAGATCACACACACACTCCTCCGTTAAAAGTGTGTGTGTGAGAGAAAAATGGCAACAATAGTATTACAAGTAGCTGCAGTGAGGTGTTGCACAGTTGTATGCTGAGGTTACAGTAGTAGTTGTAGTAGCGGTGACAGACATGGCTTTATAAGCCTGTACCAGTTTACACAGGAAGTGCAGAAATTCCAGGCGCTTGTTTTCTCACAACACCTCCTCCCTGTTGTCTTGCTTTAAGGGGATCTAAATTTGTCATGATCTGTAGGCCGGAACAAATGTTGTTGTTTTGCTCTCCCGTCTTTTTTTTTTTTTTTCTCGTAAATTTAATCAAAATACAACGGTTTAATTTTCAATCCCTGTGCCATCTAGGCTATTCCCTTGGACATACAGCACACAAATTACTGAAAGAAGTACACGATCAACACAGTTACTTACACCAGGCAAAGGGTTCGAGAGGAGAGGAGGTTTCAATGATTGGCAGCTGATTTTCAGAGATGACATAGACAATACAAACTAATGCCTATGAAAGACAGTGTTTCCCCACCTAGTGCAATGAGGCACGTATAGTATGCACACACATTCCCACCCACACACATACACACACTCAAACACAATGGCTCCTCGTAAAGTCACAGGACAGAAGACACATTTGGCTTCGAGACGAGCGTTTCAGTCCGTGGATGCCGGGGTTTTTGGAGGGTGAGGGAGGCAAAGACGGCAAAAGGACGAGGGAGGTGGAAACGTGTCACACACAAGGTCACAGTGACACACACGCATACACACACACACACAGACGCGCACAAATACAAAACCAACAAACCCACAAACACAGAAACACACACTAATAAAAGCAACACAGACGTGTGTGTCCTTCTAAAGTCTTGTCAGGGACATGATGTGGAGTTGAAGATAGCTTCCTTAGTTAAAGCTGAACGAAAAAGTCCTGGAATGATAAAAATCAAATAGAGTGGTAAAATCTTTCCTTGCGGAATACATCCTTCAGTGAGTGCAATCCAAACAGATGCTGGTCCGATCCTGAATGAGGTCTCTTTGTAGTCCTGCATTAGGAAAAGTCTGCCAGTTTGGCCAAAAAGCAGAGGGCAATTATGAAGTCTGTGTCTCTCAGAAGCTCACACCATTGCATCCTCGATGGATTGTAAAAAATGGCATGAGTAAACTGCCTTCTGATGATTTTATGTATGTTGTATCACAGAAACAACAAAGAAAAGCAATAGAAAAATAAAAATGAACACTGATGAGCATCATGAGGACTGTGACAAAAATCATGGAAGAGGGACACATTTCAAGGTTGCTCAACATGCTTAAACCCATAAGTCCGTCGCTCCTCTGACATCAATAAAGACCAGCAGATGCTTTGTCTTCTTTCCTCTGGGGAAAATAAGCGAGTAAAGTCTGAAACAAGAGTGCAGTGCCTGGAGAAGGCGTCCAAAATGGCCACGAATCCACCTTGAATGTTTTGTCCTGCTAAGTACTACGTGAGATGTTTTCCCCATACAGTACGGCATATACTGTACACCAATGTTGCAAAGAAAAATATCGACATAGTGATTTTCTTCTTTTATAGTCTGTACAAGGGCATGAACCTTTGGTCCTGGTTGAAGTGACCATTCTAGGTTTACTTTCTTTTTTTCATCTTTTTTTCTGTTCAAGAGATAAAAGTATGTCACGTCACACTCCTCCTAGATGAAATACTACACTATCCTGAAGCACACATGAACTACACACATACTACAAACTCTGTGTGTGTGTGTGTGTGTGTGTGTGCGTGTGTGTGTATGTGTGTGTGTGTGAGAGAGAGAGAGATCCAAAATTTACACACAATATCAGTCCAACTGTACCATTTAGTGTCTGTATGTGTTTGTGAATGTGTAGTTTGATGCTCAAAGTGTAGCTTGTGATGGATAATGTTGTTGTTGTTGTTTTTTTTAATCTCCCGGCTTGATGAAGACAGCACAGGACTTGAAGGATTCATTAGCAGGAGCAAAACAGCACTAGCAGTTGGACACTAGCAGTGTCTCCACGTCTCTCTTTCTTTGATGGAGAGAATTATTCACAGATGAGAGGAGAGAGAGGAAAGTCTGGAGCTGGAGAGATGATAATGACCTGAGGAAAGACGGAATAAGGGAGAGGAGGCAGATTAAGCAAGAGAGACAGTGGGGGGGCGATAGAATATATAAACAGTATGCAGTACTGTAAGTTCGGGGGGAGGGAGGGAAAGCGTTACATAACCCATAACATCTAGATTATACAGATGCTACTGCCTTGGAGCTCCTACTCCTGACAGCTCCACAGCCTCAGCTTTATCACACACTCACAGTTAGGTCATGCTTTTACAGACTCGACGAGTTTTCTGTGTAAATCTGACATGAGAACATCTGCTGCATAGAATGTGGAAGTACTTTAAGATTCCAGCACAGTGAGTCTTGTTAAAAGGCAGGCATCAGGGACCTATTGCAATGCATGTGGAACCATAATATACCCTCCAATACACTAGGTGCTTGGAAAACAATCTTACAGTATGTGTGACAGAGGAGGCTCACAGTTTTAGTCGGAGTGAGGACTGTCCACCACGATGTGCGGCTTAGGGGAGGACGCTGTAGCACTCTTTGACACGAATGTACCAATTGCTTTTTCCTGCAAGGAAGAAAAAGGGATTGTGCTTTTATTAATATGTCATGGCAAAACATTTCTTAAACATTCAGGTGAAATAAATGAAATTTTAATATCTTAGGATATGCTTTAAACACTACCTCTACTAATAGCCTACTGTTATGCCAAATTACCAACGCTACTACTACTATTAATGCTACTATACTACTGTAAGTGGCAAAAGCAACTGAGTTAATTTACTTATCCAAGAAACATAAAGAAATTTGGGGAAATATGCTGATTTTGCTGTGAATGGCTAAAATAAGGATACAACTCTCATTTCTGTGCGGTAAGTAAAACTACAGGCAGTTTGCTGGGCCCAGCATAAGGACTGGAAATCAGTGGGAAACGGCTCGCTTGGCTCAGTCCAAAGATAATAAGCTTATATAATTAACATATTACGTCTCATTTGCTTAATCTTGGAGCTACAAAGCATGTGTAAAAAACACATGTTGTGGTTCAACAGCGGGTGAGCTAAGCTAACTGACTGCTTCCCAATAGTTTCATATCTACCACAGGACTGTAGACAGAGGAGTGTTGTGTTTTTACAAAAAAAGGAATGACTAAATAACAACTAAATATCTAAAATAACAGTTTTGACATATTTTTATTCAGATGACTATTTCTCGAGATAGGAGAAAAGATATCACTCATCTCTGCATAGTTAATTAAAGGGATAGTCCACATTTTTGGAAACCTGAATCCTATAGAGTGCCCAAATGACACCCCTTCCAGTGGACCCCATGGGACCTTATTAAAAAAATACAAAAGGTAGTTAATGGGGAAATGAAAATTACTTTTTGATCCTGTTTGACTTGTGCCCTGAATTACACATATGATGTTCGTCCATTTAAATGAAAACTTTTCATGTGAAGATGTATGTTTGATGTATGTTCCTCATACTAGCTCTGAATACTCAGCCACAAAACAATTAAAAAGTCAATGGGGTCACACTCCTGTCATTACAAGCTGACTGAGGCTCACTAAAATTTATTCCACACCTCACACAAAGTAAATTTCAGTGGGATCAAACCCCAAACAATTACTGTCACTACTCCTACTGCTGCCGCTCTAAGCTCCCGTTACTACTACAACTTGTGCTAATCATAATCAGCAGATGATAAAATCATTTTGGTTATGAGGCCCCAGAACCATCAGCGTAACTGAACATATGTGGTATGAGCTCATGTTCATGGATGCACACACACACAGACACATGTAGTCACGCTCGCACACACATGAACACACATTTTCATATGGTCATTACCTCGACAAGCTGATGCCAGTGCTCTATTGGTTTGCGTGGATTGGCCAGCATGGCCGCCCAGTGCTCCCTCCCAGGACCCTCAGCGTCGCTGCCCACACGACACATCCCTATAACCTCGTTATGACCAATACTGACACGCAGCGAGGGATGGGAGCAAGGACAAGGGAGACAGAGAGTGAGAGAGACAGGGAGAGAGAAAAGATGAAAAAAGGAAGGGGGTGGAGAAAGGGAGCGAGCAAGGATATAATAAAGCAGGGAGAGAGATGGAGACAGGGCTTGTAAGAAACAGGCAGAGAGAGTCTCATCACCCCAAGCACGGGGAAAAGAGTACAGCGGCTGAGGAAGGATACTGAATAGCAGCTCGCAAATACACACAGCCCTGCATAAATGCTTGGTGTCAGCGGGGAAGCAGGCACAAGTATAAACATACAAAAGCACACACCTATGGAGATGCCAAATGGAGGGCAGACTACATAATAGGGAGGCGGTGCATTCATACACAAACACATCAACCAGCCAAGTGTTGCTGCAAACGGCAGACAGAGAAACACTGGCAGGGTTACACTTCCTCCTTCACCATTAGCATAAATCATGCTTATTCATGAGGGGTCTGTCTATGTAAAACAGGCAACGTCCACCAGGAGGCTGACTCGTGTGGGAGTCCTCATCATGTTCAACACGGCCTCGACACCATCAGAATGCGACAGCCAAAAAGTAACAGCAAACATTACGCTGCATGTGCAAACACGCATTCAGTGAGCAGCACGCTTTGCAGTGATGATTTTCAGTTTCATCTTAAAGCCCCTGAAGTCACAACATAATAACATCTCAGCCAGCTCACCAGTCATAGTCCATCACTGCGATGATGATGGACACACTTTCTATGTTTTCGTTGGGAATGTCAAACACCAGCGCCTCATTGTACGTTGGGTTCAGAGTGTTTTTCTTAATGGACGTCTTCCTCTTTTTTAGCCTTCGCCCATCACAGATCAGAGAGGCCTTCACATACGGATCTGATGGAGAGAGAACAAGAGAGGGAAACAAGGAAGATGGGAGGGATGTGAAAAGAAGGGTGGAGTCAAAAAAGGAGTAGTGAGGGAGAAAAACGAGGTAGATTGAGAAGTAGCAAGGAAGAACGGTAGAGGAAGACCATGAAGGAGGGGGAGGAAGCAGAGAGAAAAAAGATAAAGAGACTTCTGCAAATGCTGTACGGTATTACACTCACAGGTATCTTCGTCTGTAACACATAAAAGGCATGAAAATCAAGTCACCTTGGCAAAGCTGGATTAAGAACACAAAGGCAGAAAAGCAGCACAGGTTGAATCACTTCAGTTATCCATTCAACATGCTCAGTGACAGCAGCCAGGGGAAACACACACACACACACACACACACACGCATGCATGCACATACACATACACTTTTGAACATCTTTCAGGCACTGCAATCATCTCGGGATCACCGTGGCGATAACAGCGGCATGTGGTCATTATCATTTGGTATTTTAATTAATGTAAAGAGGATTTCTGTTGCAATCATCCAGTGTTTAAATGAGAGATAAGGAAAGAATAAAACCTTTTTATAACGCCTCTGCTAATTAGCATTAACAATCACATTTACTGGTTTTCAGTCTCACGGGTAAAAGTATTACGAAAACAGCAACCCCTGCAGCTTATTTTGCTGGCAACAAAATACATGGGAACATTTTTTTACTGGGTGTTCTATTTACAATAGATAAACTTTAGACTTATGCTGCATTCATGTGGAATCAGGCAGACAGTGGACGGCAAACCGGATGTCATTGGGGTGGATCAGAGCAGGATGTTTAAATCTGATGAGGCTGGCAGAGAATGCCGGCAACGGTAACGGCATGTTACGCTAATCCTTAAACGCCTCATGCAAGGAGAAAACATGACCGATCTCAACAACGGGAAGGTGATTATTTTGGTTAAATAATATCTGGAGTCATATTTACCACAGCCTGCAAACCTAATGAGATGTCAAACGAAAAGCTGACACACAGAAGACAATCCGCACAAAGCTGATTGTCATCCAATTTAACTTTTATGTTAAATTTGAAATAGAAAAATAAGAAAAGCTGCATTTTACAGCTACATGTATGATATGTTACAATAAATAGTAGTCACAAAATAATTTCATTAAATATATTTCATTCCATTCTTTGTAAACAATAGATCATTGCAGCAACACATCATCATGGGTGTTTATTTTACTGTCCTTCCATTCCGTCAGACTGTTTGTTTTTGTCTGTGCCGTTCATGAGGTGTCTCCCACTGTCTGCCATCTACCATCTGCCTGATTCCATGTGAATTCAGCACTAGCATCGTCGTAATCTATGCATTATGTAAAGACTATTCATGTTTTTGAAGGAAAAAATCTTCCTTCAGATTCTCTGGGATTCTTGAGCAAAGATTTGCAGAAATTTTTCTTCATCCTCTACTTGTGCTTCACTTAGTAATTTAGTAGGTTTTGAAAAAAGTTCTTTCTGCTAAAATTTTGTGCAAACTTGTTGGTTTTACTTGCAGGATGAGGGAACAGTAAAAGTAATCATAGCAGAAGCAAGAGAGTTTTACAGCACGTCTCATTACTCTGCTGTCGTGTCAGTTATATTTCTGCATGTTTGGGCGGTAATCACCCAGAATAAGAGATAAACCTGAAGGAAGTCAAGAAAGCAACATGCATCCCCAGTAGCTGAAGCTGTTTTCTGTCATATTTTTTACTTTTAATGAGTTTCCAGTCAGATTGCTTGCTGGAGGGTTTGCAGCAGCATGATGTGTGTGCGTGTGTGTTAATCCTTTACCTGAGAAGCCAGTCAGATCCATGGCTTTGAGGTTGGTGGCCTTGATTACTGTAGCAGTGAGCCTGCCTGCAGTGGGCAGGTAACACAGCGAGAAATTAAGCTCCCCGAGATCAGCCTTCTCCTGTAGGTCACCACACACACAGACACAGACAGGGATCAGAAATGGAGCTGAGACGCTGTGATCATACACACACACACACATGCACACACACACACACACACACACACACACACACACAAGTGAGAAAAGGAAAAACAATAACTGATGGATAGCCTTTGGTTTGCTATGATTGTCTGTGGCCAGAAAAGAGCTACATCTGACTGATGGGGGCTGACAGCAGGCGTTCTAATGTGGACAGGCAGAGTGTTTAGGCGGAGGGGAAGTGCCGTCACTGTAAATGAATCATATGCCAATCTGTTCATGTCCCCAAGTAAAGGAAAGTGTTCAGCAGAGGTGATGATACTCCAGGCTTTTTATATCCTTCCCATTACTTCCATCTACTGATCTTCTCGCTGCCTGTGGTCTCAGTGGCACCACAGTAATGACACCGGTGGTGCTCAGGTCACACTGTGGAATGATGAGTCCTTAGAGGCTTGGAGCCTCACTAATCAATACTTCCCCAGGCGTAACAGTGAAATACGCTGAAAGGCTGATGCTTCAAACTTGTTTAATAAATTAAACATCTATGCCAAAAAATTTTAAGGCTGTGCTCTGTCTAATTTGCTAATAGCCTTCGATGAATATTTCATATAAATCTATTTGGATGCCCGCCGGATAAAAAGTTTGGTTGTGGCCTGTGGTGCCTTTCCAGTAATCTCTCTGGACTCGACTGTGCTTTGTTTTTAAATTACGACCAGAAACCCACTCCCTCTGATGGTCAGCCCGGTGTGTAGGAGTCTTTACACACAGCATTGTAAGCTAGACATTCGATGATGTTGGTGATGTTATCAATCACCAGCAGCTCAACTTGCAAAGCAGCAGCTAACATGTAAAACTTTTAAATTTGCCTGTTTGATGTACAAAGTCCTGCGTGGGTTGGCACCACCTCCACTAAATAATCACATCAAATACTTAGTAACAAGTGGCTCCACGTCTCGGATCACCACGTCTACCGTTTGAGGTGGCAGTGAGGTGCCCCTTTGAAGAACCTCCTTTGGTCAAAATGTCCTGTCATTTAAAGGCAGCAAACTGTGGTGCAGCCTACCACTTACAGTAAGGGAACGCTCCAGCTTTGTGGCTTTTAAGGGTCATCTGAAGGTATGGCTGAAGACAAACCAGATCTGTGACCATGTCTAACACCATACATATGTCTGCGTGTACAACTTAACACTATATACAAATTCATATATTCTAATCTTGTGCAATAGGGCTATGTACAATTTCTATTTCCTACATAAGTTTTTCTTTAATGCACAACAGGGCAAAGAACAATCTACATCAGCGCTTTACATCATCTAGCACTTTGGGCTATGTGCATTTTACATCTGCACTTTACCTTATCATGCAAGGGACAAAGTGTTAGCTATTCACAATATGCAACAGCATCAGCTCTTCTGTGCCAGCTGCACTATGCACTTTAACCTCAATGGTCTTTCCTGGTTTGTCATGTGCAACATCTGATATTGTACCTTACTAAATGTGCTGTTGAGTGTGTGTGTGTGTGTGTGTGTGTGTGTGTGTGTGTGTGTTACTAACTCTGTGAGTGGTTGAACACTGTATATATTTTGTTGTTGTTACTAATTCTGTGCTTTATGTTGTTACATCAACGCCAGGGGACTACAGATGGAAATTAGCCTCTGGCTACAATCTGGCATATTTACATGTCAATATTCATTAATATGCACTGTCCATACTTTTACATGAATACATAATAAATAACTAAAATAAAATAAAGTATTTGCACAGCCCCCCGCCTACTATGAGTCATATGAAAGCCAATAAACTAACATTTTATATCCTGTAAGGGACCAAAAACTTGGCTACCACAAGACACTTACTCATTGAACTAATGGCATTACAGTATTTTATTTTGCAAACCATCTGAATTTATGCCATTGGAATCCCTTCTTCTGTATTTGCCATCAAATCATTTTAACTTTTGCCTTTTAAAAATCTGGTTACCCTTCATTGGGATAGAGTATTTGTAACATTTCAAAAACATATCAGTTATTGATAAGGTTCTTGTCATAATTGCTTGTTGAATATTTGTAAAGACTAATTGTTAAAAAAAATATTACTTGAACCTTTTCAAAATGTTTTCAGAATTGTTTTCAGAAATATTAATGAAATGGTTAACAAATGACAGTTAGGGTTAGGCTTAGGTGAACCGTTACATTGTTGAATGTCAACTGATTTGCTCTTGAACTGTTACAAACACTCTAAAAACTGTCTGAAGGCAGACTATCCAAATGAAGCTGTATCAAAAATCCTTTTTTCAAAACCAGATTTTTCATCTGCTCATCTGAACGTCTGTGTCTTTGGACACAGGATAGAGGTGTGATTGATGCCAATTAAAGTTTGTCTGGCTATTGAAACCTCAGTGTTCCTATTTCAAATTTTCATTTTAAATTTCTGTTTCAGGTTTCCACCGGTCCAAAATGAGCAGTCTTACATTTTGACTCAACTTGATTTTCCTGATCCCAAAAAGACCAGCTGAATTTTAGAAACTTGCGTAAAACTTTTTGAATATAGAATACTTTAGGTTATGTTTTTGAAGTTTCACAAATTAAAATGATTGTTTGGAAATTTGCCAGAGAAGAGAACCACATCCTTTTAAAAGATTAATATTGTAGTGCTAAAAATTTAGCGGAGTTTACAGTATTTATGTAGTGGCTAAACAGAAAAGTTATTACTTCGGCTGAAAGACTCAAATATTGGAGTCTTTCTTTGCCACCACAGTCTCCTTTGCTATGAATGGATGAGGTGACCAGACTGTAAAACACAAATCAAAAACTGCTTGTTTACATGCCATTGTTATCTATAAAATGAATATAATATATAAAATGAAGGGTTTATAATATGATAATTTATGGTTATATTGTAGTTATTATAGTTCTGAAGCCTGTGCATCCCCTGCCCAGCTGTTAACGTGATGGCCTGTTTTGCACAATCTGTCAGCATATCCACATATTTTTACACTCTCAGACGTGCATATATTTTTGTATTTTTATATTTATCATTTGACTTCAGACTGACATACAATTCTTGTGAATTTTTATCTTTATTTTCTATTTATTTCCTCGTCTTCCAAGCTGTAAACCAGATTCATCTTCCTATCATGGATGCACGCATTTCTACTTGAAACCCTGAATTGAAACTGTCACTTGTGTCATGTTTGATACTCTCCACTCCTGTTTCCATCCTGTTTATTTCTGCTTTTTGCAGCTGCAGCAGCCTGATACAGCCAAAAGGCTCATTCAAATTTCATCTCTTCTAATCTAACGTGGTCATCTCGTCAAATGAATGTGATTATTTTGGGTTCCTACTGTGGCAGAGCCTCGTCCCTCACTTACCGCGGTGCCCTCCACGATGTCCCTCCAGACGGGTTTGTCCCCGCTGCCCTCGCTGAAGTCCAGCAGGTTGTCCACCACGACCTGGCCGATCAGGTCGTGTCTGGAGAAGCGGTCGAAGTCATACACGGAGAAATGCAGCTTCCTGGAATGTAGCTCATTCAGCGGCACGCCGAACTGAAATGTCTCATTGAACACTGGGTTTAAGGTCTTTCTGTGGACCTGACAGAGAGGAGAACAGAGATTAGAGAATTTGCAATTATAGTAAATTACTGCCAGAGCATTACAGTGCAATTATACTGAACATACACTGTACCCGTGAAATACGTACTGGATAGGTACAAGGGAGTCAGATGAGGGAATAATGGAGAAAACAAACAATGGCATGATTTTTACAGCCTGCATACCCTGTAGCCACGTGTATTTACAGTGAAAAGAGGGTAACAAGGGAGTGCTTCCTTTTACAGCCCACACAGTCCACATCACACTGTTATAACTACTGTAATACGTTTTCAATATATTGTCATGATTGTAAAGTAGACTGACAACTATCACCTGAGCAAAGATTACTCATGAATGCTTTTCATCAGTTAAATTTATAAACAGCATTCTCCTTAACTGTTGACCCTAAGCTACTTATGAAAGGAAATTAAGCTTTTAACTGCTACCTTTTGGGTGGAATTTTCATTTGTTTGGAATACTCAGATAGAAAAGCTTATAACAGAAGGACTGTTAAATGCCAAAATGCATGTATGAGGGTTGGAAAATTATCTACTGATGTGTATCACAATCAAGAAAATACAAAGTTTTAATCTTTTAAAGCTTTGCTTAGCCATTTGAAATAGCTTAAGCGGCTCATCGGTGATCCAAAGTTTTAAAGCCGATTAAGGTTCCTCTCTAACATCAGTCTTGAGAATCATATGTCTGATTATTCTGAAAAAACTACAAACATACACATAACTGTCTTACATCTATAGCTACAGAGGAACGTCCTATTTAGCTGATATAGCATTCTTTGTTCCCCAGCAGCAAAAACTATTATTATTATTATTATTATTATTATTATTAATAATAATAATAATAATAATAATAATAATAATAATAATAATCACTTATAATTTAATAATTTTTCAGTTGTAATTTCTTTACATATACTTTCATTTATATTTAAGTTAAATAAAAAACCTCTTCATCCCAAACCTACATATTGTCTCTGTACTCAGGAAGTATTTTATCACAACCATGTGTTAAACAACTACACAGTCATTTGTGTGCAGTAATCTAACGCATCACCAAATGTATTTTTTGGCCTTGTTGCAGTCAAAATGCTGCTCAACATCTAACCATCATTTTTTTAATTTTAGAATTTTACATCAGTGATGATTCATTCCAGGTACGTTCCTGAGCCGATGATTTATCAGAGATTTTGAAAAAAAAAACAGCCAGTTCTTTCACAACACTAAATGCTGCCTTGAGGACACGTCACGAATCCTCAAAGACCCCTGTGTTTTGCTCATATGAAAAATATTTCATCCTCTACACAATAAAACATATTTTCAACTTGTTTAACAAGGTAAGACTTTATTTCTTTGACCAAACAAAATGAATGTTTTTCATACCGGCAGATTCAGGGAGACACCAAGGACTTCTGACATTTCCTCAAATAAACAGGATGTGCTTTTTTGATAGTTTGTCTTGTGGCTTTTATCTGTGACTCAAATATAGCCTTTAGTGCAAAAGTCTCTTATGTAAACACTATACTTATCAATGGCACATAACTGGAGCTATTTTTGTCAAAATACTTTCTTTCTTTAAAAGCTGATAAGGGCCTCCTGTTTGTTTGTTTGTTTATTTGTTTGTTTGTTCCTTTTTTCTTACTGATTTCTCACTGCTGTGCTGTCAGGTGATTAGATGCCCTAATAGTTTTTGACAATCCTGATTCACAGGCAGTTTTCTTGAATGCTGAACTCTTGTCTGTTTGTCCCAAAAATTAAATTAAACTCCAGTTTTGATTAGTTTTTGCCTAACAAAACATAAATTAATCCTCTGTTTGTTGCAAAGTATTCTGTGGGTGTTGCCCACGGATTGGCACTGTTCAGACTCTCCAGCAGAGACTGCAGCCTTTTAAAAATTAAAAGGCCATACTCTACATGAATTATGGCTATTGTGGGTTTTCTTTAGTCCTGTACAGTCGTGCTGCAGGCAGACAGCAAGAGAGAAGGATCAGACATGTGTGTTCCAGACAGATGTGTTGACTTGGCATTAAATAAATTAGTCAAATAAAACTAATGTCATGTAACATAGTGATTTTCACACTCTGGTCTGTACGACAGTAGCACAGTCTTTTTGAATTTCGACTTTATCAGGCTTTTTTTGTGCTGACATTGAATGCAATGCTCTGAGGTCACACCTACTGTTGTTACATGACCACACCCACCTCCAAATCCGCTGATATGACTTTCATCCATTGTCATCCAGTTATCCTGCTGTTAACATTAATTGAAACAAGTTATTTTTCTTAGATTTGAAAAGTTTCAGAAAGGTGCAATTTTATGGTTTTATTTTGTTTTTGTTTTGACTATTTCCTGCTGCTAACCCCTAAACATCACCTCCAAAGAACTAGGGGCATTAAAAATTAGGTATTTACATCTTGTTAATGATAAACATGTAAAAAAATATCATGCAAAGAACACAGCGCCTCTTAAATTGTCTCCATTTCTTTCTATTCCTGCTTTGTCATAGTAGGTGGTGGGCGGTAATGCACCATAACAGCTGCTGCAACCTGCCATTAAATGACAAACTTCATTTAGTGTAATTGTTCTTTTTGTTGCTTTTCCACAGTTCTGGTTACGACTCCCTCCACCTTCCTACACTCCTATTCTGAGTTAAATTCATTTGCTTAGAAAGAAAACACATAAAAAAAGAAAGTTCAAAATGAATTTGACTAATGGGAACGATTTCAAATCTTTGATATAGTTTTTTTGGCCAAAGTAATCGTTTAGTGACAATCTGATATTGTGACAATCCTATGACGAACCAAATTCTCACAAATGAGATACAAGATAAATAAAATGATAAATGATAAATATAAAAGCTTTGATCAACTTCTCATGCTGCTCAGAGCAGCAAAAAAGACATTATTACATATAAATTTCTGTATTTTCAATTGATCTGCATTCCTACAACAATAAGACATATCAGGGCACAGAGACTGCGGGAGGAGTTTGTGGCCAGACCTGCTGAAATGTCCTTTAGCAACATAATTAACCTCTGCCGCAGTGGCCGACCTTGTTCCTTGGCCAGAGGGAGAAAACTGAATTTAACCTTTTCTTGTGGGAAGAAGAATCAAATCAAACCTGCTGAAATCAAATAAAGGCCTACAACTAAATCCAAAACCTGATATTTTGTTTCCCACAAACGTACAAGATGTAATACTTTTAAATGTGCACAACACATCTCCTGTAGACGAGTGTGTTTATTCCAACATTGTTTACCTCGACTTTGATTGTATGTCTGGTTTGTGCTTTTTCCATCTGCCACCTCGATAACAAGTCTAATATAAATGCAGTGTGATGTAAAGCCAGCAACATTAATTTCCTGCTCATCATATTTTAACACATTGCAACAACATTTGTAAATTTGTCTTCAATCCCTCCACACATTTTTTTTTTTTTTACGATTTGTTGATTTACTGTTGGGATTTATTGGCTGTGAAAGCATTTGATATAAATGCTGTCATGCAATAAAGCCTGTGATAATTAAAATGTGACACACTCGATTTTCCAAATCCAACTTTTGTCACTGCATGAGTGGGTCTGTCACTCTGGCTTATTAGCACTTGATGATTACTTGTTAGCTCTGGATTAAACATGCAGCTGATGGAGACACTGCGCCTTTAGAAACCAAAAACACAAAGCTCCAACATCTACTGGTAGGTTGATGTCGGTTTCTGTCTTGAAATTAGACGGAGGAATAAAAGAGAGGTGTTAAAAATCCCTTGTTAATGAGGATATGATTGAAATGAAATAATCATGTACACTTTAAACAAAAGGGAGGCAGTATTATGCAAATGACTGAAGCATTCACAGTTTTCAATGGATGAAGGGGCTTTTGTGATATTCAGGAGACAAAGGGGAGAAATTTCAAACCGGTACAGCTTCATTGTCTATATGAGGATACTTTCCACACTCTCTTGGCTCTGCAGTAGTTCCGTCCTATTTTAGCTTCAGAATTCCTCTCATTGTACAGGAGCACTGGTGATATTTATGGACATAAAACAGAGAACTACAACTCACATCTGTGAGTCCACTGAGCTCATATGCCTTGAGTTTTTCCACTGAGATTAAATTAGGAGAGAGGAGGAATTTTTTAGAGCTACGAGGGCTAAAAAGTCCCAAAAATGTACTCAAATATTGACTGAACTGTCTTCAAAAACCAGACTAACACAGGAGCTGAGTAGCTGTGCTCTGTAAGAGTCTGAAGCACATTATCTTGAATAAATTATGCGCCAGATTAGATTAGATTACATTAGTGAAGCTGTTATGATTCCCCATGAGGAGGCTGGGTTATCAGGCAGACAGAAAACAGTCAGAGCCGATGATGTTTAAATGTTGAGGCCGAAGACTTTTCTGTCAGTGGATACAGGTGTGTGTGGTGGGAGTTGCAGTAGGAGTCACCTTGGTCTGGAATTTCTTCTTCCTGTCTGGCAGTAGGTAGATCTTCACGTACGGGTCGGAGAAGCCGTTGGCATCCTTTGCTGGCAGGTCCAGAGCTTTCAGAATCTTCACCACCAGCTGTTCCGTACTGACACACACACACACATGAAAAACACCAAACTCCATTAGACTTTCACATGCTCACAAACAAAGGCATTAAAAGGCGTCAGGTCGCACAAATTTTCTTTTGAGACCCAGACAGGATCAACCCACACACAGACAAACACACGCAGCTGTGCAGGCACACAAAAAAGCGTGGGAGGTTCTGTGACTCTGAAACTAACAGCCAAAAAAGCGTGTGTGTGTGTGTGCGTGTGTGTGTGTGTGTGTATGAGAACACTGCAGCTGTATCATGGTTGCACTGTCAGCAGTGTTAAAAGTAAGCACAGTAAGCACAGACATGCAGCCAGTGAAATAGTCTGGTCAAAGTCGAGCTCATTAATAATCTTTAACACTGTGGCCTTTAGTCTACACTCACTGTGGGACACGAACATTGAGCTATTTATGTTTATAAGAGACAGATTCAAGACACACACAACAACAACAACAACAACAAAAATAATGCTAGAATTCCGTTAATGATCGCAATTTGTCAAACTTCACTTTAAAGATATATTTGATTTATTGAATAAATTTCACATTTTAATCAGGAGTGCTCTTACTGTCTAAAGCAGAACCTTCAAGGGGTCCTGAGATGAAAGTATTGGCCATGTACCAATACCAGCCTGTTGTATATATAAGTATTGGCGTATATGTTCTCTGATATATGCCGATATTAAAATTGTTTTTCAGGCCAGAAAAAATGTTTCGACAAGTCATTTGAAATGGTGTAATTATGTTGTTTGTTCAGCAGAGGGCGGTCCATTATTTAATAATTAATAAGTTGAAGTATTCACTGTTCATTGCACTGACATTTTGAATAAAGTTAGTTAAAATGTAAGATATCCTGCCTCCATTACGGATCTTTGTCATGAGTATTCGATAACCACCTTCAGCAAATATAACAGGTCCAATTTTCCTTGGCCGATCCCAATTACTGACTTTGTAAAAAGTCTGACTGGCCAACACCAGGGCCCTGTCGCACAGCAGGGCCGTGAAACACTATATGTGCAACGTGAACCAATGTAAGAATGTAGCTGGCTACACTGGTCAAGCTGAGCACCAACCAAGGCAAAATAAGCCTATCAGCATCAATCTGCCGGCTGACTGGTCGATTGATGCACTTCTCAGATACATAAAATCGGCCGATATACAGGATATCGAATTTTCTTAGTCCCTAATATCGGCCCGAAAAATTCCATATTGGTCTGGTCCTATCCAAGGGATCCCAAGATGATGAGTGGGATAGAAAAACTCAACATTAATGATGGACAATAATACAGTTCCTCAACTTGATTTATTTGGTTCTTAAAAAATTAAAAATGTTGTGTCTCAGTGTCCTTAAGTTTCAAGGCATATTTCAAAGGTCTTGTGACATTATTCTACTGGTCCAAATCCCAAAGATAATCTATTTTGGTTAGAAAAAGAGAGAGAAAAGCAGAAAAAATGGCAAGAACACTGTATAATACAGTTGCGCCTTTAGTATGAATATTTTTAAAGCTTGTAAATCTCAAAACTCACAAAAACATGCAGCCATAAACACACACACCAGCACAGATCATACGCACGTCTTTACATTCAAATGTCCCTGCCAGGGACATGGCAGCGTCTCATGCGCCACGCCATTTATTATGTATTTAATTACCAGATGAAGATGAAGACGGCTCGGAGGCCTTTAATCAGACCTCGTTAGACTGTGTCTCCCTGTGTTAACCAGTGTGTCAGCACTTCATTAGCTGCTTTAGGAGAACAGCATGAACTTTGGGGCTGAGGAAGAACAAACAGGCCAAAAGCCAACGGTGACCCTGGCAGTTATAACGTCTTCTGTCTATGTGTACCAATCACAGATAAGATACGCTTGTTGACAATACAACCGTGGCCAATTCGAGCACGTGTTTACCTCTGAATCACATTCAATTAAGGCAATCGGATAAACATGCCCACTCTGCAATCACATCAAATCAGGGAGATGATATAGAGGGCAAATTGCTGGAGGAAATTACATTTCCAGCTCAGCCAGATAAATGTTTCAACGAGAAAACCCTGACCAATTCAAATGTGTATCTAATGATCTTTAATCCTGAATAATTTTGTGACATGTTGGTAGTCGAGAATCTGCAGTCACAGTGATCAGCCAGCCTGGTTCTCAGCGAAGCTCAGATGTGCAATTATTGGAAACAACAGGAGGCTTGTGCACAAAACCCCACCACCGTCTCTCTCTGATCATCCTGAATTATCCTGCATTTCTTCTCTCACAAAGACATGCTCGCAGGTTTTCCTGCACTCACGTGTCTTATTACAAAACAAGATGTGAGCTTGAACCATAACCAAGGTTTTTACAATCCATGAGGCACGCTGCACAGAATATACCCATTACCGCTCAAGCAGGGAGCAAAATTCACGGCCTTATTCCTGGCAGAGGATGCCCGAAAGCTAGCTGTTATTCCCGCTGTGGAAATGTGTCAGATTTTAATGGAATTGTCAATAGAAAAGCCTCTCCCAGAGGATGTGAGTAAGATTGACATTGTTGTTCTGCGTGTTACACTGAAAACAGAGGGGATGTCACACATTAACATAGCAATTTTATCACAGCCACAGCACAAACACACCTCTGCATCTCTGGATGTCCTACACACAAACCCACACAGACGTCTTGCAGCAACATTTATTACCTTTCTTCTTTAAACCTCAGACTTTTCTTCTTGTAATTAATTAATTAATGCCTTCTTCTCTTATGTAAAGCACTTTGAATGCCCAAGTTGTTGAAAGGTGCTGTACAAATAAACCTGCTTTGTCTTCCTCTTCTCTCTAAACAATTTCCTCCAGTGCAATAATGACAGGCAACTACAGCATGACATAAATTATGTTATGACTTTATAAATACTAAAACGGGACACATGAATAGTTTTCATCATCATGCTCTCTCTCCAACCAACTCCCTTGCTAATTCTCTTTATCTGTAACGCCAGCGATAACACAGTCTGGTGTTATTATGTGTTGACAGGGGCTGCTGTTTAAAGTGGCTCACCATATATAATTCATGACTCAAACGGCCTCTCGCTCCCTTTCTTTTCTGACCATCAGCACTTTCGCCTGTTGTAATGTTTCTACACGTCAGGGCAGGTGGAAATGGGGGACTGCCAGCTGAGCTGACAGACCGAGCGAGCGACGACACACACACCCCACAACACACAACCTCCTTGACCTGCACTACACACACACACACATACACATTCATTACCACACTCTCCCATCACCCAGTCCTCACAGCGTGGTATCCACCAATTAGGTACTCAGAGAACATTCAGCAGAGAATCGTCGAAGGAGCAAAATGAAAGTAACTAAAGCAGCACAGAAAAGACACACATGCTGCTTTTTGCACTTCAACATTTAATAGTACCACTTTTTATTTCTTGACAGTAATATTTCTGTATGATTATCATAGGCAAACCACAGTCGAGTCACCAACATGTAGCCTGTCATGTCTCATGGAAGTGGTATGCTAGCTGGTGATATTTAACATGAGGACCACGTTTCCCATCAAACCCAATACTCACTGTCACAAACTCAATTTGCTACTCGAGTTCAAGGTTTTCCTTTGGTGTCTTCCTGAAGAGAATAAACACGCTGAAAGATATTTTCCAAAGAAGCGTGCTCATTCTCTCTATCACACCCCCTCCATCTCTCTGTTCTGCACCATGAAGAGATTCAGCAAACTCAAGTGTGTTTGCAGCCCTCTGACTTCTTGTTTGAAGAACTGCTCACCTACCACAGCGATCAAAGCGACGCAGAAACAGCGCATCAACATTTACCTGAGACAAGAAACATGTCCAAGTCATCCAACTAGGTTCAGAACTCATTTTAGCTATGCTAGCAGCATGGCTGTATGGCAGAAATATCTCATGAACTCTTTCTGGGTTGACACAAAATTTTTAATTTTCAGTTGCAATAAGCAAATGTTGGCATGCTGCACTCTAAACAAAGAAGGTGAACATGATAAACATTATAGCTGGTGAACAGAAATGCTGCCAAGAGCATGTTAGCATACCGTCGCACCGTTGTAAGCTTTTGCACAAAGAATATATATATATATACATATGTGCTAACCTACAGAAGACGCTCTCTTATTAATCTTTAACAACACCAAGAATACAGCAGCCAGATGGTTTGATTTATATGAGATGCATTCAAAAACTTCCAATTCTGTTCCTGTTGTGCACAAATGGAGCAGTGCACAATACAGCATGTAACATCTACAAGCAATTACTTTCTCAAGTAAATATTCCAAGTTTCATCGCTTGATCTAAAATGTCATTACTCCCCAACCTCCCTTCTCATCGGGTTTGTTTTCCTACGACTGTCCTCTGTTCTCCAAAATGAAGTCGAAGCTCACGGGTCACCATTTTGACACTGTGGAAGAGACCCAGCAGGAATGGCAGATGCTGCTTGACGCATTTATAGAACTGGACTTCAGAAAGTGTTTCAAGTGTAGGAGTACAGCCAGAGGTGTAAGGCTCTGCATTTACATTCCATGATGGCTTGTAGTGACACTTTGCAGTTTTGTCACTTCAAATCTTAAATATTGAGCTAAGCATAGTTTTGTGAATCCAGCTCAACAGAGAAAAAAGAACCACAGAAAATGTTTGTGGAAGTGAACATGTTTCACACTGTGAGTCAGTGTAGCTTTACACAGACACTGGTGCTACATCTTTAGGCTAACCTCATCCAAATGTAATGACCTCCTTTTTTTATGGTTAAATTTGAAACCTTAAAAGTTTTTGATGTTAAAAGTCTCTACTTTAATAGGGAAATGACAGAGTGAGTGGGTTGTTTTGGTGTAAACTTGCTGACTTACTTGAAGGCGTAGCGCAGGAGGAAGCTGATTTTGCCGCAGGTGTCGCCTTGTTTCCCTTCGCCCTGGTCGCCTTTGGGCCTGTAGAGCTCCGGTTTAATCTGCCCGATGCTGGTTACCTGCTCCTTCTCCTCAGCATGGAAATCAGGACTGGAGAGCTGGTGAGTCATGGGCTTGGGCCTAAGCAGACACATAAGAGCTCAGAGAATGAATATTAAGTGGAGAGCACAACACACACACACACACATTAAAAAAAGATGCAATGCAACAGTGTGATTCAGCAGCTTAATCAGATGAAGTGGTGGGTAAACCATCTAAGTAGAGTTTAGCCACTTTTTATTTGTATAAGAGTTTAAACACCTTTTTTTTACACATGTATGCATCATAGTAAGTGTTATTTAACCAAGGCTTGTTGTGTGAAGATGGTGCTTTTGGAGTAAAAAACAAAAAAACACAAATTAATACCTGTTAGACATAGTGGAATGTTAAGTGTGTTTTTTTCCGTTTTAGAATTAATATCTGCAGCAAATGCAATGCAAAAATCTGTTGATGTTAACCTAATTTTAACAAATAATGTTTTTAAAGATGGAACTCAATATAAAACTGATATGGAGAGGTTATAAAAACAAATACCAACAGGATTTGATAAAAAAAGTTTTCAGTTCAAGTGAGAAATATTGAAAGTGCTTTTTATTTGTGGTAAAGAACTCCTTTTATGAATTTTCAACTGCGTTTTTCAATCGATTTTCCTCTAAGTGCACCAGCTGGAGGTTAAAGTTTACTTGTGTTTCTCCATCACATCTTGGTTTAACAAGAAAAGCACACAACCAACAACACCCACACTCAAATGAAAAATGACACAACATGCGCACACTCGTTTAAACCAACACATACAGCCGCATACTCGCTTCTGACCTTGAGGTGACCTGCTGCTGGGAATGAGCGTTGGGCAGATCTTTTTGAGGCTGCCCACCAACTTCTGAGTTGGGAACATCTGGAGACGTCTGACTCAGCTTCAGAGTTCCTGAGTGAGAAAATGGGACAAAACAATCCTTGATGACACACATTTCTTTTGTCAATCTAATTGTGGCCTTAGTCTTTTAATGTTTTTGCAGTGCAGGGTCTGCACCATTGATCACATTGATTGTGTCGCATTGATTAAACGGACAGGGATTTACAAGCTGAGGGAAGGGAAGGAATGAGCAGACATATCTACAAAAGAAAAACATGAACCAGCAGGAAAGGCATAAACAGTAAATAGATATGAAAGGAGCTGCATCCAGCTGCAATACAAGCAGCAGGCAAACATCTGACTGTGAATAATGATAAACAACCTGCACCACTGTTGACAGCCTGCATAAATAAAACAGCAGAATGAAAACTCATTGCTGTTTCTTGAGCTGTTTCATCAAATCAGGTCCTAAGTATCTCTCTGACATGAGTTTATAAAGCTTTCTATCTTAATATGAAAACTTCACCGTGCTGGGACCATCATTTTTTGTGGGGGTTCATGTTTAGTTTAGCTGGCTGATTCCCAACCATCACACCATCACATGCTTTCTGCCATTGATCTCTAAAACCTGCATTAATCAATAACTTTATGCGGATTGGTGTTAAAGCTGCAATACTATCTAAAATAGTAAAACACTATTTGAAAATGCAGGAGAACACAAGTAAAAGAATTTTTTAGGCTCAAGGTAAAATCAGATCAGAAAGAAAATACAAAATTAATCCTGTTCAATTATCACCTAGACACGTGTGGTGGTGACTCTGTGTCTGCAGAGCTGCTGCTTTCTGCTTGTATTTTGATGTTTTGGTTTACTCAGGATATTTATGGGGGGGTAGTGGGTGCATTTCCCCCACTAAATGAGAGTGCACAGGTGATGTCGGGAGCTGATAGAACGTAACGACTGGACACTGTTCAGACAGTACAAAAACCTTGATGTGGACATAGTGGCAAAGGAAAAGAAAAGAAGGCCCTAGTGAGGCAAAACAACAAGTGCATAAAGCTTGTCCCAGAAAGAGAGTGAATCTCGGGTTGGCTTCACCTGCTTTCAAGCCCTGAAGGAGAGGCTGAAATGAAAAGTGACACAGAGCTGGCCTGCTTTCTGTTGGACAGGTAGGTGCAAAACACTGGCGGGTAGCTTGTCCTACCCTGCTTAATTATCGACATTTCCATTTAAGCAAATGTAACATTCCTACATAGCTTGCTCTGTAGGTAGCAGTATACATAGCAGTATATATTGTATACCATCTTTATTTGAAAAACATATAAGAAAAGATTGTGAACTACTTAATTTCTTAGAACTGTAAATTTAGATCAAAATTCCAAATTGTTAACTATGAATACGCACTAGGTCATTTTAATCGGTGTGACCCGACTTTTATTCCCCCAGGTAGCCTGAGATATGATTCTTTGGGTGCTAACACGTTAGCTATAGCAATCCTAAAAGTTCTGTTTTGAGTAATAAACTAATTAATCATTTTAATAAAAATACAGCTTTTATTTTGGGCAATGGAAACTTTGCTCAGCTGCAGTTTACCTCTCTCTAACCTTTCCTCCTGCAAAACCAACTATGTGAAATAGACTGGGCCAAAATGATTAAAAATGTAATATTCCTAAAATGTAGAACAGCTGAAAGA
>JAQLOL010000009.1:3322002-3334899 GCA_029783665.1 Naso thynnoides
AAAGAAAACCAATTTATATGTACAGTAATGGCAAGAATTCATCATCCTGCACTGTTGCTGCACTGATAAATTATTTTTACTGTATGGAGGTAAATGTATTAAATTCAGTCCTCTTTAAGTTTATTAAAATGAGAAGTTATAGACCAAGGCATTACATTACTCACAGTGGGATTAAGAAATGTCTGAGTCTGTCCCGTCGCTCACCAGCATTGTTGGGGTAGGAGTCCATGTCCAGGTACGAGTGCTCCTGGGTCTCATGTGGTCCTCCAACCACACCTCCAACCTCGCCCCTCTCCAGCCCCACCAGGTCAGAGAAATGGGGATGGTGTTGGCCCTGATGGCCCAGGGAGGGGTAGAGTGAGGACGAGGAGTGGCCCTCCTTCCTTTGCAGCAATGGCGGTAAGAGTGATGAGCCACCAGTGCCTCCGAGGCTTCCGACGCCTGCGCTTCCGGGCAGCAACCCCGACGTCAGGCTCAGGCCTCCGCCCTCCTTGTCCCGCCATGGCAGCCAGCAGAGCTTCCAGGAGACAAAGAGGGAGACGGAGAGGAGGACGACGCCACAGAATGTCACGATGACCGACAGCAGGCTGACAGAGATCTCTACAGGGGATCAGAGGAAAACATGGAGAAGAGATGGAAGAAGGTAAAGGGAGGAAAAACAGAAGATTCAACCGTTAAAAAAAAAAAAAAAACAGCAACACCCATAGTGATGTCTTTGTGCAATGTCATCTAGCATTTCCTCATGCTTATTAGCTTTTTAATCTGTGAGGGCTTAAGCACCGTATCTGAAGGGTGGGTGGGGGGTTGGTGAGGGTGGGGTGTGGGCATGTAAGAATGCTGGGGAGGGGGGTAGAGGATGTGGATGTTGTGGAGGGTGGAGTGTGACTCATCAGAATGAAAAACTGTACAGAAAAAAAGAAAAGCGCCGTTTCAGCACCAGACTGCCGGACAGTTCCAGCAGCAGCCTTCATCCAAGAGAGGTGTGACAGAGGAGAGTCGACATCAGCTCCAGAGATTCAGAGCGAGGGAACTTTTGTGGCTCTGTTTACAGCTTAGAAGTGTACAACTGCATGTGTCGGAGCCTATGATACGTAAATTCATGATGAATTAATAAATATGTAAATGCCCCATGAATATTTATAGATAAATAGACTAAATATACAATGAATATTTATAATTATTCTGAGCCATTTGAAGTCTCCTTATAAATAGCATTTTCTTGGGTCTGATGACTGTGTGAACAAAAGGACCAATCAAAGTTCAGAATGAACTTGGGCCCAGAGCCCTTAACATCAATATTCATGTTTTGTGGGTCCACCAAGAAGACTTATTATGATAAAGAGCACAGAGTACGCTTCACCACCTTGCAGCATCTCAGTGGTATGTTTACCTCTCACCATCTTGGGCTCCGTCCTGCCCAAAGGGGCCACCAATTAGCAATCCTTCCTGTCTGCAGGCAGGCCAATCATCACCTTCATGTAGAACATCACTGTCTTACCACCAGAGGAAAAAAAAACACAAGATCCACACGTGGGCCCCCTTTCCTTCAATTTACTCCAGTTCAGAGTATCTTTACAGGCATGACAAAGACATAAGCACTGTTAAATGGCACAAAAGAGAATGAAATTTTATCTGTAACAGGCTGACAACAAGACCGAGAGCAATGAGTGAAAACAAGACAACAGCAGCCAATCCTCCAGCCCAGGGGTACATCTTCTGGAATTCAGCTTGCCTTCTGTCTCCATCCGCCCTCCCTCTTTTCTCCACCGCTTTCTCCTGTACATAATCCCCTCAAACACCCCTCATTCCTAGCTGTCATTTCTTTTCCCATGCTGTCTGCCTCTGCACGCTTTGACTTTATTCCTCTCCTCAGCAGCTGTCTCTTTGTTCGTCACCCCTACCTTCTCTCTGCCCTCCCCTTCTCTGTCTCTCCTGCCTCGCTCCCTCTTTGGTGAATTATTCATCAGTCTGTGTATGTCATTAATCAGCACTTGTTCAAAAGATATGATTGGAGAGGCGCAAAGGCGGGGGATAGGCAAGGGGACATCGATCTGTCTCAGAGGAATACACCGCGGGATGGAAGCATGGAACAAGTGATGGAAAGGGAGAAAGAAGAAAAAACGAGAGCAAGGCAGAAGAGAACATAACGATGAAGATCAGGAGAAGGCAAGAGAGTAAAGTGATGCAGGGGGAGAAAAATAAAGGAGAGCTAAGGAAGGTAGGACAAAGTAGAAAACATCAAGAAAGAAAGGACAGCGGTGATGAAGAATCGGAATGGAGTGAAAGGAAAAACGATCCAAACCACAGAATGGCTGGCAGGGCTGCGAAGGACTGGGAGAGGGTTGAAAATAGATTGGTGCACATGTTGAAACAGACATATAAGCTGACTGGGTATATTCCTCCCTTTTCATTTCCTTGGAGGAGGAGAAGGTGGCGGAGGAGGAAGAGAGTAGGGGTGATAAAGTCAATGCAACTACTTCACCATGTGTGAAAGAGTAGAAACAAAAAAGGCAATGGTAGAGAGGAAAAGACCCTGGGAATAGAGAGATAGAGGAAAACAAGCTGACAGTGATTTAGAGCAAAACCTAAAGAGGGGAGGGGTTTTAAGGATGAGAAAGGTTAATGTATTGATCTGGAGGGGGGAAAAGAAGCAAGAGGCAGATGAGTAGGTTGAGTGTGGCTGGCAGATCAGGGTGCACTGATAAGACACGGCTGTGATCAAACGTCTGCAAGGACTGTCGGGGGCCAAACCACTCTCCTCCATTTGTCTCTCTTAAGGGCAGTCGCTGTCCCTTCCCGAGGACTGATCCTGCCAGAGATCCATCGCTAATCCACAAAGCATAAAAAGCAACTCAGCGGGCAGGTAGGTGTGTGGGTGGGAGGCCTCTGAAGTGCACCGCGAACAGGGACTGACACTCCATGTCAATCAGCGACTGATGCAAGCCCACCGGGACTCATACACTGCTCTACATCAAACACATCTCCGCTGCTTACACAAGCCGTTCGCTGACAGCTTTCGGTGGTCGCAATCCTCGAGGGGCTCGGAGACTTCCGTCAGCAAACGCCGAAAAATCACAGCTGGTAAGCGATGGGGCCCAACGCCTAAAACCGTGGTGTGACATTTCTTCACAGTGCTGTCCAAATCTCCAGAGGCAACATGCAGCCGATCCAGGCTAATCTACACTGAGCCACAGATATCCATGCTAATCTGCATAACGGCGCATTGCACTTCCAAATGCTTCAGTGAGAACCCACACGCAATACTCTGCACACAATATACTCCTAGTGCAACATGATGCATCTACTCAGTGTGGTAGAAATATACATACACAATTCAGCTCTGAAATAGATTTAAAAAAAAAAAAACTACAGAATTCTACTGAAACTCTTTTGGGGCTCGTAAAAAGAAACGGAACGAACTTGAACTGTAGCCATTTCAATTTAGCATATCAATATTTCATAGTTTGTTGTCCTGTGTGCAAAGTACATCTTAATACCTTTAAACATGAGCCTTCCTCTTGACACTCGCCTTCTCATAACTTAAGATCTAAAATATGTCATGTAGCTTCTCCTGTTCACAAAAAAGGCAAAGCTGAAATTTTTCTGCTTCAGCTTTTCAAAATTCAACAGTCTGACTGTTAAAACAAAAACAAAAAACATACTATCAGATGTCTGCCTGGTTATTTGTTCTTGTCAGGATGTAAAAGCTTAAGATCATAATGGGACACTTAAAATTCAAGAATTACTGTTGAGCTTTTCTTAAAGCAATTCCTAAAATATTTTGTGTCAAAGAAACACTTCTTGTGGGCTTTTAAAGGTGTCTGTTAGTGTCATAGATTCACAGATAACAGCAGCTCAGCATTACTGTAATGCATTATATTGAGAAATCTAAACCAATTGTCACAGTTTTAATGATGGAAAACACTATATTGATAGAGGTTTATTTGCAAGAGACCTTTGAGAGGTTTCTATGGGTGCATGAACACTATCTTTAAGTAAAAACTTACTATCACTGGAGTACTTTTGAACCAATATTCATCCAGGTGACAACAGCCCTTAGAACTTTTCCACTCACCCTAGAAAAACGCCGTGAAATCTGCCAAGCTAACGGCCATGTCTGTATTGATGACACAAGACATGAGCAATCTCACAGAAAACATTGTTTTACCTTGACAAATTTCCACTTTTTCTACATTAAAAATTATGTTTTAAATTTCCACCTTTCATATGTGTAATTCATGGCACAATGCCAAACAGGATCAAAAAATAATTGGTTCCTCTTTATATCTTTATTTCTACGAATTAAGATCCCATGGCCCGGAAGAAGAGGGGTGCGACTCAGGCACTCTATGGATTTTTTGCCGTAGCCATTGTCTTTATAATGATGAGATTGTGGGTCATATACTTAATAACTGTTTTAAAAAACGAGGTGAAGAGTGGGCTTTGCCATGGAAACGGAGAAGAAGTGGGGGAAATGGGTTTTAGGGGGCATTCTGGGCTTCAGTCAAGCTAATTCACAGGGGAAACAGGGGAAAGGCTTCATTCTAAAAAAGTTAGTTACCTGTGTCCGGCTGTCTGTTGTGTCCTCTTATTAGGTAGCTGAACTCCTCGCAGCGCTCACTCTGACTGTAACCTTGCGGGGAGTTGAAGCAAAGCTCCTCCACCAACACCAGCGCCTTCTTACACAGGTCTTCATCCCAGTCCCCCGACATCCTCCAATCCGCATTGCACTCTCACCAGCAGTCAGTCAATGACAGCGCAGCCGTCGCCGCCCACACCTATCGGACGGCGCTCGGGTAAATAGAGTGCTGGCCCGTCCACCTTTTACGAGGTGTGAACTGAGGAAGAAGAGACACAGAAAGCGGAGGGGGCAGCGGCAATAAGGGAGGAGCAGGAGGGGCTCTGCAGGGTGTCTAGGTCTGGATCACAGAGACCAGACTGGTGCGCCCATGTGTGACTGAGCGACACCCACCCCTCTCTTTCCCTGGAAGAGATGAAGGGAGAGAAACTGGCAACGTGAGCGTAAGGACATAAAAGTGTACAAATCAAGTTTCTGGCAGATTGGTCACCTTAACCATTAAGTGAGAACACTGGTGCCAAAATCATCAGTGTGTCCCTGATAGATCATTGGCTCCAGCGCTACATTACATCCTTTAGAATACACTTTGTACAGTGATATGAGGCAACTGGCATCATGGAGGCTAAGTTGGTCTTTCACTTAAGTTTTGCTGAGAGTGGCAAATTTTACCTTAAACTTTCATCACTATTATGTATATATATAAAAAATAATGATTCTAAAAAAAATTTTTGAAAAAAAATTTTTTTTCCTGAAATTTAGCCACACTGGTGAGCCCTGTGCAGCAACCACAAACCATAGGCCTTACTGTTGGTAATTTTACATTTTCTTGTGTTTGCTTTGAAAATATTTTCAGTATCAAAACAGCTGGTATGGATTCTGCAGATTATCCTCATTACCAGAGCATAATTTCAGACAGGACAGATTGCTGTTACATTTTCATTGCTTTGAGGACACATTTGTATTTCTGTACACCTCACTGTTCCTCGCCTTGGCTCCTGGCAAACAAAGTCATCATAATATCCGTGCATGTGTGTGGCCAGGAGATCTTTTCCAAATTTGAATCTTAACTTAACCTCTTGAGGTAGAAAAAAACCTGTCCTGATTTTATTTAAATAAAAAGCCACACCGAGGTGTGCAAAAGGTGTTAGTTCGTAGTGGGTTTGATATGACTAGAAATCCTTTCACACTGCATTTCATTACATCACGTAATGTTATTCCTGCCACAAGACGTCTCTCTGACAAAGCACTGAAAACAAGAGACGTAGCTTGATGATGTCGTGAAGCAGAGTACGGTTATGGTGTTTGTTTGTTTCATGGTTAAACAGCCTCCATTGCAGATGAAAATCATGTGACTGATTTAGGCAGTAATGAGGTAATGTTTTAAGGTTTTACTCATGTTATGTTTAGTCACGTTTGCCAACTTCCCTCTTCACACTCTGACTGGAAGTTAGAGACAGGCACCAAAATAAAATACGCATTTACTTTAAAGAAAATCATGAAGTTCACTGAGTTTAAATATTGTTGGAAACAATGGGAATAGAAGTAGAAAACTAGTCATTTTCAGACATTTTATTGTTAAAATGTTAACTTATTGTAGGTTTAAATCCATGTTATTGCAGTATCAAGTTGTATCACTGATGCCAGTTTAAAAATACTAACAAATCAAATTACAAAGTAACATATTGTACATTTGCATACTATGGGAGGGGAAGAAGGTACATAATGCTAATAATCTGCTAATAATCTTAGTATAGCTAAGATTGTGTACCTCATATAAGGCTTTGCTACAATGACTGTGAATATTTTATTTTCAAAAAGTAATAAATGGACAGACCACATAATTTTCAGTTTCTATTATTTAAATGTCAGTCTTCTTTATTTTGAATTATGCCAGATGCTTCAGTGCTCACTCAACAGGGTGCCTCTTGCTGGCAGCCCCACAGTAAGGATTTTGCCGTGTAATACTGACCAATAGGTCAATAGTCCTGAAACTTCACGCAATATTTCAAAGCATAACACTTCTTACTACAATTTGAGAGTAATCTAGATAATTATGAGCTCTCTTGCTTTGAGTCCCTGTAAACGAATATGCCGAAGATACTCCAAACAATGTTTTAGTGAAGGAGACAGAGATCTGGTTTCTCTTTCATTTGTGACAATGTTTAAATTTTTTTAGATTATTGAACATATTCAGGCTGTTGCCTGTAAGAGCCACCAGCCACCTCAGATTTTGCCCCATTTTAAGGTTTAAAGATCCATTGTATTAAAGAAAAAAATCCAAATTACAGCATTTCATTAGCTTTGATAATGTCATAAAGTCATAGATTGTGTGTTTTACCTTTATTGAACTTGACTCTCGAGGTTCTGGGCCATGCTGAATTTGCAAGCCAGAGCGGAGACACTCTACATGTAAAATTGTCTTTACAAATAGATTTGGCTGAGGAATGCTGAGTTATGCCTGCAGTGCACGCATAACCTTTAGCTTGTTATTTTCCTAATGTTTCCAAGACCGGAAACAGGAGCCTGCAGACAAGTGATTTTCTTTCACTGAGTTGAGCTCTTAGTCATCTAACTCCAGCCGTAAACAGTGGGATGCTTCTGTCTCCGAGGTCTCTCCAGCACATCGGCATGAATTGGAAGTCGCTGTCACATTTGTGGAGACTCTTTTCAATCTTTCCAACTTCACCTGAAAAAACAAAACAATCGGAATTACTCAATTAATAAGGTGAAAAGACACCAATAAAGTAAGAAATCGAGGCCCCAACAGATATGGGATTCTTGGGGCCAATGCTGAAACCGATATTAGGGAGTAAGACAATTCTGATACCTGAAGTATTAGCTGATATTAGAGTATGGTTATCAAATACTTGTGAAAAAGATATGTCATGAAGGCAGGATATCTTACATTTTAGCAAACTTTATTCCAAACATCAGTTCACTGAATAGTTAACACTTCACCTTTTACATATCAAGTAACGAGCTGGACAAACTACTTAATTACACCATTTTAAAACATCAGTAAAGGCTTTTTTCCAGTCTCAAAAACTGTTTTTATATCATTGCGACTTAAATGGCAATACCAGCATATTTGTGATAGGCAAATATCATCTGATAATATCTGCAAACTGATATATCAGTCAGGTCCTAGACTAAACAAAGGTTTGAAGAACTACTAAATCTCCTTAAACCTCAGAGAGACAGACTTATAATTAGATGTATTAAGTCTGAGTCCCTTACGGTCGTATGTGCGTGCTCAGTATACTATCATCTAGGAGAAACTAGACACGCTGAGCATACCGTCTTTATTTTTGAACTCATTCTGTCTAAAAGCAGGTCAATGCCCAAACTCCAGTTTCTCACAGTCTATGAGTCTCCAGGGACTCTGACTTAGTAGAACGTATGCAAAGTTGTGTCTAATAATACAGATCTGTTGCTAAAACCCTGGAACTGAATATGTCTTGCAAAAGTCTTGAACAAGTCCTCAAGTCATGCTGCCACTAGAAAAACTATGCACATGGTAAGATGTTAGCTCACTTTCCTTCCAAACCGCTTGGTCCTGGGGAAAGAAACTGACCTAAGGGAAGGTGTCCTGTCGGACAGAGGAAGGACTATCGATCAATTGATGTATGTTGCTCTGTAAAATGTCAGCGTCAGTCTTTGTGTATTGAGTGGCACCTCCAGAGCAAAGTGATACTTATGTGTCCATCTGTCTCCCACCCGTCAATCAATCACTGCATTAAGCAAAGACGTATTTCACTCTGAAACAAGAAAATGCTTCGACTCCCTTTTCTTGTTTCCTGCATCTCCTCTTGAAGACAGAAACACATTTTCCCTCCCCTCTTGTTCGCCCTCTGTCTCCATCAAGAAGCTGATTGTCACATTAGGATAGTCTGTCAGTCTAAAGGAAATTCAGATAATGCAGAGTCTATTTATCTGTCCATCTCAGCTCAGCCTATTGTAGAAAAAGGGTTCCAAAATTAGCGAATCAAAACGCCATTCAGGCCAAACATCCTACACAAGCCCTCCTCTTGCCCCCCACCACTCTCTCCCATTAAGATAGTAAATCTGTCTGAGTGACTTTAAAACCCAGGATATCTCAATCTGAGGAATGGCTGTCTGGCACAAAACTGGCCGCCTCAAATGCCAGTGAGAGCATCAGGAGGGAGGGAGAGGCAACGAAGAAATGGAAGAGACAGGCAGACCGAAAGAACGTAGAGAAAGAGGGAGACGGCGAGAAGGAGAGAGGGTGGGGGAATAAAAGCGATTCTGACATTAAATTGGTGGCGAGACAGATAAAGAGGAAGGAAAAAACTGGAACAGAGAAGGGCAGAAAGGAAACACAGGGAGCTGGCATCAAGGGTGACACAGCAACAATGGTAATCAAGGGTTTCGGGATGCAATTTACTACAAGCAAAATATTTACAGAGACTGAGTTATTCACAGATAAATATATGGCGGGAACATGTTGACGAATCATTTCCTCTGGGATAGCGCCATGCCCAGAAAGGTACAATCCTACTGTAGTGTACAGAGCAACACTAAACCTCCCACAGACGCTCCATTGACTGCTGTTCTGCCTGGGATCAATACTCCCAGGGAACAAATACACCACAACACAGACCAGTCAACCAGTAAGGTCACTGTCCGATTGGGCAGAGGAGACAGGACGGCATGCAAGGTCACCGTCTAATCACATGGCGGAGAAGGGAGAATCGGTTTACAGAGGTCCTGTCCAATCACATGTCAGAAATATGAGGGTGACTGGGGGAGGATGGTGTCGAATCATGGAAGAAGCCGACCAATCAGATCACGTGCTGCACCAGGAAGAAGGACCAGACACCCAAGTGCACATCCAGATTCAAGGGTGTATTAGTCAGAGATAGGCTCCAAGATAAACCCTCCACAGGTGTCCTTGACCAAGACACCAATTTCCTCCTGTTAATCACCAAGAGCATCAGCTAAATGTCTCATTTTTAATGGCTCAGTCCCACCGTTACATCCTCAATCAAGCTTACAGGCAGTGAAGCAGTTGAGGCATTTATGTTTGTATCCCCTTATAATGAAGGGATCATTCTTGTATTTGCACAGAGGGGACAGCTTTGCAGCCACCCTCAGGTGCATGGAGAGCTGAGAGAAAGGAATCCAACAAATCCAGTACAAATTAGATGGAGGCACCACATCGAAATGTGAGGAAAAATATCAACTAGACACAGTAATTCCATTTCTTGCTGCTGGGGAATACACCGATAAATATTTATCCATCACTGAATGCACTCCCTTGCTCTTTTCTGAGAAGTTTTGCTGGATTTCCTATTTTTTGGCTCAGCACTCCTCTGACAAAAATTCAAGTGGTTTCCTCAGTTGCTCAGAAATTCCACCAAAAACAGCCTCAAACAAACAAACAAACAAAAATTTTCAAGCAGGGCAAACGTAACTTTGATTAAAAAAAATCTGGAGGAGGAGGGGCAGTTTTTCCAGTAACAAGGATCATGTTAGAGAGTGCGACTGGAATCTGAAATCTGTATGTGCAATCTATCTCTGAGGGATGAATCACACACCTCAGCTGGGTTTCACTGGGTACAGTGATAAGGCATTTGAAACGCTGCTGTCTGCTGAATGAGAAGTAGAAGACACTCACACGCTGTCTGTAAACCTGTGATCTCTTGCAACCCCATATCATCATTTGGCATTTCATTTTGCATTTAAATTATATATTTGTCTTTGTGCTGAATAAAACACGTCCTGAGGTTTTCCATTTCAGAGGCAGCAGAAGTAGTCGTGTTACTTTAAGGTTCCACTAGGTTTCATTTTACAGTTAGTCCAACTATCAGGCAGGTTTATTATCACAGTCTTATTCACTTCTCAGAGAAAAATCACCTCCTCTCTCTTTATTACACTCGGTCTAATAGGAATTAGTGTTTATAGATAAAATGTCTAACTATTTTCATGAAAAGAAACTGAACACCTTCATAACTGCAAATGTGAACTGAGTCAGACCTCCTTTTTATGTGACAACATAATGCTTCTGTAGACAAAGGAGGCTAATCCATTGGATATACCTAATAGGATGTTTCAGTCAGATCTCATTGAACCTGCTTTCAAATCTCCCCATCCGCCGCCACGCTCCTTCTTTTGTTTTCATCCGTACCTGGAAGTCATTTTTAATTCAACCCCTTATCATTTCCTTGAATGCATTTGTTGTTGTTTTTGTTTAAAGTCTGCAAATTTGCATGTTTAAGCAAGTTTTACACTTCCCCTATCTGGCTTTGTTTTGCATAAACAGCATTTTCTTTTAAAAACATGTCATTATCTGTCTGCTTTCCTCTACAGGCGGGCGACTTGGCCCTGTGACCTCCCACTCTGTTCCAGACTTTGATGCTGTCTGCTCTGCTGTACCCTGCTGGGCCGTATTATGTTGTGTACCATCTCAAATCGATGTACTCATGTACCCTTAGATCATTCGCCATTCATCAGGACTATCCCTGATTCACGGAGGTCGTGACCTCTCTTCACCAGCACTGGCGTATCCTCCTTTTTGTTTTGCATCACTTCCTTTCAAGGCCACGGCGATGTCTGCCCGAGACAATGCTATCATCGCTCCTCTCTGCTCATTCGGCTGTGACGGATTGATGCACAGGGGTAAACAGATAGGGCTACTACAACACATCTTTTTGGTTACTCCAGTGGAGCGGCCCTGTGTCTCGCCGGGACAGAGACAGCACCGTATGAGGCCAAGATTGAGCGTGGGGATATTAATGTCTATTGACTAGAGGTAATAGCTTTGCTGAGCCCCAGCCTCGAGGTTGTTCCAATTTAGCCCATCCTATAATAGCTCCTGGACACCCTTTCAGCAAATAAATAACATGAGGTGGGAGAGAAGGGGCCTTAATATCTGCTGAGGACCATATATCTCTATAAACATGCAATCAAGCATCCATTCGCATCCAGGCAGACACTGTCTCCTTTTATCTCTCCCTTTTTCTGTCCCACATTCACACATATCAAAGGTTGCTGTTCAGGCTCTCACAGTTTTCCACCACTCTGGGCCTGTTGGAGCTGCGAGTGTCTAAATTATCTATAACATGGGACAGGAAATAGAGAGCAAGTGGCCGGCCAGGAACCCTGGGAAATTGGTGCCGCTCTTCCTGTCTCTTACAAAGACAGCGGAGCTGCAGAGCGGGACCTATTTACAGACAGAGTGTAATCACACACACACACACACACACACACAGAGACAACAAGCCGCCCTCACTTCATTTTTCACCTACCGCTATGTTATAGTCGGTGAGTCAGTGTGTCTCAGTGGGTTTTTCGGACATTTGGATGAATGTGGTTCTCTGTGGTGGGAAGCCAGAGCAACTGAGCCTTTGATGGTAAGGAGGGAGGGGGTGGGTGGGGTGGTGGTGGTGTTGGGGGGATTACGCACGTCTTATGCACGTCAACCTGTCTTCGCTGTGTTTTCTGCGTGCTCGTGCGCGCACCCCTTCTCACTGTCTGTTACATCCAAAAGCGTTGGCGTGGAAAATATAAGTTAAATCATCCCCATCAGTGTGATTCGCTGCCATTGGTGCACTTGTAACACAGATACGAACCTGTTCTCTGTTCTATGGGATAGTAGAGCCTACATAGCTTGCACAGGCTGCCTCCACATAACATGCATCCCACTATATGCTCGAAACACACTGGCTACTACTAACGGCAGAATGCAACACAGAGGAGCAGGGGTGCTGCACAAATAATGTACATTAAATATTTATGGAAAACAGGCACATGCTGTGAGATTTAGGGCATATTCAGCAGAGCCCAGTGCGGGATGCAGGATCAAAGGAGATATGATGCGAATAACGCACAGCTCGCAGATAGCACGGAGCCGACTGCGTGCTGCCTACACGAGCAACAAAGGGAATTTCTTCCTACCTTTGCGTTGCAGAAACCACTGTCTCCCCTCTCTGTCCAATTTACGATTTACGAGCTTCTCCGCTGTTTTAGTCAGATGCGACGCTTGTAAAGGGGCATTCCACCCTCTTTTTGCTCCGTCCACCCCCTTCTCTCTCTCTCTCTCTCCTCTCCGAGACGCACTGAGCAATAAGCCGCGCGGCCGGGATGGCAGACCGAGAGGGAGAAATGAACAATATGATATCTTTGCCCTCCCCTCTTTTGCCTCCCGTTTCCTGTATTCTTCCCTTATATTTTCCCCCCTTCTTGTGTTTTTTCCTCCTCTCTATTTCACTATCCCCTCCCTCCCTCTCTCTCTCTCTCTCTCCCGCCCACTCTCTCTCTCTCTCTCTCTCTCTCTCTCTCTCTCTCTCTCTCTCACA
>JAQLOL010000009.1:3334999-3347676 GCA_029783665.1 Naso thynnoides
ATAGACCTTGTTCTTGCAGAGATACACTCTGTTTATTAAAGGCGTGCTATTTCCATCAAAGGCCTAAAAAAGCGGGTAGTTTTTACATTAAATCTGATACAATGTGTAGGCCACCTTTGTTGCCATTCCTCTGGAACCACAACTCCGTTAAAAAAGTTGTCCCACCAGGCAATTATTCTCCCCCATCTCACCCAAAAATGACAATCAACGTAGGGCTTATAGTGCTGCTGAACACAGGAACTGTCACAGGTCACACGAATAACAGCTTGCCTCCTGCGAATGTAAGCAGTAGCAGCATGATAAAATGCAGAGATATAAGGGCAACTCTGCCAACTTTCAACCTTATCTCAATCGATCCGAATTTGGAATATAATGTCAACCCAACAATATATTTTTTTAATGTTCTCCTCTGTCTCTGTCTCTCAGCTTCAAAATCTCTTGTTTTTCCTAAAACCAGTTACTCACTGGTTCCAGGAAGAACTTTTTCTGGCTCTGGTGGAACAAAAACTCCTCATTATTGAAAACTACTTCATATAAAAGAAACATTCTAACGTGATTGATAACAATCTTGGACACCCTGCAAGTACTGTTTGGTTTTTTTGTTTGTTTTTTTGGTATGTGATGCAATGTATCTTGGTACATGTCAGCACTGCAAGAATGGCTGTGTAAGCAGGACAACTCAGAAAACTTAGCTTTCTCTGTCAATACAGCGCAAACTGAGGAATTTATTTCTTCAATTGACTACAATTATCATCAACACTGATCAGACATCCACATGAAAAGTGGGGAATTTTCCCTTTAACTGTACAACAGCTGCTAGCAGAGACAACAAGATCAGCAATACCTGTACATCATTATCCATGCTGAAATAACCCTGAGTAGTTGAGACTCACAGATAGGCTACATACAGCCATGATACATACAGGCTAATGTAGCATGTTTTCTTCCGGAAAATAGTCACGTGACTTGGGCTTGACCAATCAAAGAAGAATGATGGCTTATATCGCCCCATCTGAAAACTCTCAGCACTTCCAAACACCTCCATCTCAGCCCATCCACAGTAAGAAGCAGCACCCCAGTCTTCAAAATAATACGGGGATAGCAGCGTCTCCAAACTGCTAAGTCTTATGGCTGCTACGACGCCAAATTAGTGAGGATGCAAGGCTGAAACATATAATACTGATGCATCTTTAATTTAAATCGGAATAATGTGGATATAGCCCAACAGTGGTGCATTGCTTTGAAAGTCAGAGCTCTGCCTAATTGAACACAAATGCTGCCCATATTAGAAAACAATGGCATAGCCAACACAGACACACTCACATCTGTAGACACCATGTGGAAGACATCCTTAAAGCATGTAAAGTGCGAGGAACTGAAAAAGCTAGCTCTATAAACACACTGATCTTCAACAATCATTCAACAGATGATACTTTAATACGTGTGTGCAACGCCTATGGTAATCAGTCCCAGTTTATCTAACACTAAAAACACAGAGGTGGCTAATGAGCTAGCCCTCCTAATCTTTATTTAAATGCTCCCTCATTCAACTGGCAATTGTAAGGTAATGTGTAATGTCAGCCTCATTGATCAGCTGCATGAGCTGCAGTGGTGAAATAAAGTTAAGAGAAGCAGGTTTCAGACAGGAAGGGCATGCCTTAATCACTGCATTAAGAGTTATGATAAGAGATTTATTATTTTACAGGAAGGCAAGGAATTTGTTTTGTGTCTCCTCCGAAATTAACTGCATAATTTTTTTTTTCTTGTTAAAAAAATCTCTATCAACTCATAAGCACTATGCAAATGCCATTTAATTGCCCATTGTCAGTTGAAGATAAGTTAGATGAGTTGATGGTTTTCTACTGATAATTGGAATTTTTAGTGAAATTTATAAACTACACAAGAATTTAAAGGACTATTTATGAATAGTGTACTCAATCTGTGTACTTCACTTGATAACATATTATTGGTCAGCTAAAATCAGCTAATATTATTAGCCCAGTAGATGGAGCAGTCTGGCTCTGACTGGCAAGCCATAATAACTACAGTGACTTAGTCACATCAGTAACAGTATCAGTATCAATAGTGACAGTAAATCCTTGCAAATCAAACTTGTTTAAGTACACATCTTTGCTTTGCTGTGTTATATGACGTAAGCATAAGTGTTATCCCTCCTTTTCCTTAAAACTGACTTCAAACAGAAAGTTGTCCCAGTGATAAGTCACCAGTATTCTGTCCTTTACTATTATGAACAGTGTGCAGTGTTTGGCATTTAATAGACTAATTCTTTAAAAATTGTGGATCTATCACTTTAATACTCCCGGGTTGTTTGTCATCTTCTGTCAAGTGCTCTAAGCAACACATCTAGTGTCCCCACACACACACACATACACACACACACACACACACACACACACACACACACACACACACACACACACGGCATCCTTTTTTGTGTGTATTTTATGTAGTGGCACCATTTAGGGTATGCCAAATTAACTGTAAGCAGTTCCTGTTTGCAATGTTCCCATGTAATTTCTGTAGTTAAAGAATAACTTTATGGCATGATTTCTGAGTAGATCTATAGAAAATTATCATTGATCAACATAAAACCGACATAATGTTGTAACAGCAAGTGTAAGTTACGCTAACTTTTTTTGTGTATGATCTCCCCTAAGTTTTGACTGAGTTATGACTTGAGAAGGCGTAGCCAGACATTTTACGTGCAAAATACACAGTGAATTAACATGCTGTTAACATGCTGTCCATGAGTTGTGTGTCACAGCCACTGCTGCTGTTTTAACTGATGACCACGCTGGTGAACAGCCAAATCAGCAAATCAAAACACAACTTCTTGTTTTCAGAATACCAGCATGCATCTCTCTCTTTCACCTCACACGTGATCTTTCCCTCATGCCTTTACTGCCACACCACCCTTCAATTCTCCCACACGCCCCTGGTGAGGAGGTGATAGCATGGTACAGTGGTACTGGCAACAGTATCAGAAAAGCTCCTGTAGTAGTAGGGCAGTTGTAGTTATAACTGTAATAGTGGAAGAGGCAGTTGCAGTACCAGGTTACACTGTGATAGTGTAGTACTGGCAACAGAATTGCAATATGGCACTAGCAAGTGGTAGCAGTAATAGCAGTGATAGCAGCTATCAGAGCTATGAGGTAGCTATAGTGGCAGCACAAGTGGCAGCTTGACTTGTATTACAAGTATAACTGTCCATCAGTTTAGTGATACAAGCATTCAGCCTACGGCCCTATTCCACTGGAATGTTTAGTATCCATCAGTAGCTGAATGTGTGTATACAAGGTGATTCCAGCTATGAATATACAGGACTGTTAAAATGTGTTGTAGGTTTGAAAAATATTACAGTGGTCACAAAGTCAAGGTTTGATTTTTTCTTTAAATGAACGAGAACCCAAAATATTGTTGCTTTTTTAATGCTTTCTCAAAAGAAAAAGAAGAAAGAAACGAGAAAAAACAAACCTCTTCTGTGACATCATTGGTTCTAACAGCCCCATAGCTGCAGCATCACCAATGCAGAAAATGCACTGTTCTTCACTTATCAAATCATCCTGTGTGTGTGTGTGTGCGTGTGCGTGTGTGTGTGTGTGTGAGTGTGTGTGTGTCTGTCCCCTGACAACTACTCCCAACAGCAGTTGAAGCAAACGGGAAATAGATAAATAGGAAAGTGTTCTTAGACAGCTTGTCAGCATGAATAATAGATATGTTAAGACAATTTAATAGGAATATGTTCTTGGTTGAGTATTCTGTGTTGCTGCATAAATACCTTCAGTGTATTCCCATTATGAAAGGAGAGCTACAGCTAATGCGCAACAAGATCGACCAGTCACTAAAGGTCCTTTATTCTAAATAGAGCTTAGTGTCTGGAGAAGAGCATGTGCAGCTGCTGGCCTCATCATAAGACTATTTTCTGGGTTTATTGGTCTACATGTGTAAGTATATGTGAATATAAATAACTGTATACATGGCTGGGCAATATATCAATATAGTATCTTATCTTGATATGAGACAACATTGTGACAGATTTTGGATATTGTTATACTGTGATACGGTGGAAGTGTTGTCCTTTTTTTATTACAGTAAAGTGATGTGTTTTTCTGAACTTACCAGATTGTTCTGGTTATTCTTTTATTTACTTTTACCCACTTATCCACATTACTGATGAATTTTCATCAAAAAAATGTCATTGGGTTAATATTTTGTGAAATAACCAATAGCTATCCCTATAATGTTGTTTCAGTGTCGAGGAATTTGGTCAAAAATATTGTGACATTTGCTCATCTTATCACCTTAGCCACTCCCACCCCTTAGAATGCTCAGCAAGTTGTTAATCACAACCTACGTGATCAATTATTATTTATATCAGCCAATATTAAACTTCACTATCGTGATAGGCTTTTCAGCGGTATCGCCCGGGCCTAACTGTATATATTGCTCCTTTTTTAATATTCTCTTTTGTTGCATCATATGAATAGCAGCAAACTTTTATTTTGTTTTGGAACAAAGGTGTGTAAATTATTCAGTACTTTGTACCTTGTCCTGTCAGTGGCAGACTGTACACGTCGAAAAGGCCCTGCACTGGAGGAAAGGAAAGGTCGAGCGTGCAACACCAACAAATAGGTAATAATAATAAAGGTAATAATAAAGGTAATAAAGGTCAAAATCATAACAAACCACCAAGAACCTGTACTAACATGCTGACAGCTGCTGCTAATGTTACACACATTCTTTTGGCAAACGTTAGTATCAGCACTTTCCGAAGTATTACAATAAACTAGTGATGCACTGAAATGGAAATTTGTGGCCAAAATCAAAAAATAATTAGACAGTTGGCCAAAAATCAAATAACGAAACTGAACTTGTTTATTTCTGCAGTTGTTCATTTATTTTGCCAATTTTTTCACTATCGCGTACGTTAAATAAATGTGCTTTGGTCATGCTTTTCAAATCTTTTACAAAATTACAATTACCTTTTGCTTTGGCACTGTCACTGTCAAACTTTTTGCCTCTTCAAAGATGCCAGCCGTGGATGGTGTTGTAACTTTATTTAAGGAAAATGTTAACTTTATAAGGATGTGTAAGTTAATAATACATGAAACATTTAAATTAACATTACATATTTAACAATTAACGTAAAACATTGAGTTAAAAAGAAGACTACATCTCACTTGATATTTGATATGTGAATTACAAGTGCAGGGAACATTTTTGAGGTTAGATGTGCTGAGTCAACTGTTGCTGTCTTGGTGGACTTCATTACCCATGAGGCTCTCTGAGTGGAAGAGAGAGAGAAGTTTTTGTGTCCTGTTTACTTCAGAAAGTGCTGCTTTTGTTATTTTCAGCTGGCGAAACATTCGGAGCATCCCTGCAATGAACTATTACTGTGTGCAAAATCATCTAACGGCAACACCTCATTTCTATGTCGTTCAGGGACATTTGCTGAGCCCAACCTCCCACCCCTCTTTCTTCCCATGTTTCTTGTCTTATCTGTCATAATGGAATAAAAGTGGAATTCTAATACATAAAATAAGGTAAAATTTGACCCACTAATACAGCATCAGGACATTAAACTCAAGCCTAACATGTACATCAAAAATAGCCTACAGGCAACAGTGTTACAATGAAATCAAATATAACAATATGAAGGGAGAGGCCTCATTTGATTGGCTCAACACCCTCACAAATACTGGAGAATACTTTAGAATTATCCTGTATTATTACCATATTATTCTGTCTGTAAGATGAAGTGGATCTGAGCTACGCCACCCTTAAATTCACTTCAGCAATGAATCTTTATCACCTCAGCATTTTCAAACAGTGCCTCAAGGCTTGAGTTCCCTCAGAGGAAAAACAGGCATCACCTGATGAGATGGTTAGAAAGGTGATAAATCCCCTCTCTCTCTCTCTCTCTCTCTCTCTCTCTCTCTCTCTCTCTCTCTCTCACTCGGTTGCTCGCTGGCTCCCTCTCATTTTTCCTCCCTGTGCTCTGAATACTAATACTGTGTCTCTCTCCTCACTGCCTGCACAGCCTGGCCAGTGGTAAAGACATACTGATGTATATGGGGCACGCAGAGATGCTAGAGAGGGAAAGCTGGTGTATGTGTGTGCTGTGCTGGTGGGGGTCTCCGGGATGGTGTGCAGGGTAATGGCCACTCTAAGCCTGGAGGCTACATGGGTGGGTCAGAAGGGGTCTTGTTTGGTCTAATTAGCTTTGTGATTATATGATAATACCGCTGGAAAGGTGGTGGTGGTGGTTCAGGTGGGAGTAAGTGGGTTGGGGGGGGGGGCACGTAAAATGTTACTCCTTTTTTATGGCAGCATCCCTGTGATGAGAGGAGGAGGAGGTAGAAGAGGTGCAGGTGGGGATGGGGGAGTGTGAGGAAGAAGTGTTGCTTGGATGTCAGGCGGTGGAGAGCACAGAGGGAATGGAGGGTCAGTGGTTGTTTGGCGCCAAGCCAAAAACAGGACAAGGCTTTTGGCCTGTGCATGCGTGTGTGTCTGTGTGTGCATGTGTGTGTGTGTGTGTGCAATGTAAAAACCTCAATGAGAGGAGCAGCTGAGATACACAGAGGCCATGATCTAGTTAGAAAGAGACACGGTCTTATTGAAGTCGTGATTAGATTGTGATATTCCTGCAGGCCTCGTATCGCAGAGAGGGGGCTCATAAAAGTGTTTCTCTGCTTTATGGTAGCATCACCGGCAGGATAATGAGGAGCCGCCACGATTGGATTGGAAAAGGTTTAGACATTGTTTCAAAGTGCTGGTTTTTTAAAACGGCATTCCACAGGGCGCCATTTGGAGCTCTTCACTTATTTCCAGAGGGGAGTCACCCAACAAATTGAAGAAAACTGCAATTCAGTTCAAATGAATTTGTGCATCAAGCAGTGAGAAGAAGAAACGGATGTCCAGTTCTGCTTCAAATCACCTCCATCACCAAAAATCTGATCAAATTTATCAGATAAAATAATTAAATGGTATAAAGCCTGATGGGATTTTTTTCCCTTTGTGTTGAAAACACGTGAACCCCTGGATTTTTTTTCTCCTCTTGCTGCTGAGACGGTGCCAACTCTTGCAGTTATGTAAGACAAGTCATCCCTCTGCTCCTCAAGATGTTCGTTGCATATGGGCCTGCTGCCATAATACATTAACATGGCGAACAGTGTGTGCTTTTAAGTCTTGTTCCCTCTGATGTATAGCTGAGTTTGGAAAAAGTCACCACTCACAGAACACTCCCTCATTCCTTACACTTTCTGTCACTGCATATATTTCTCCCTTAAACTATGGATACGAACTGTTGTTTAACTGCAAGGAAGAAGAGAAGTGGTCATGCGATTTAACAGGAAGTTTGTGCATTAATCATTTTAGTCAAAAGGAAAGTTCCCACACTGTAACTTCTGTTGTCAACATAGAGGCAGTCACCTTCATATTTAAAGACAGCACACAGATGAATTAATCATCATTGCAGACTGTGCCCAAACAACGTCTAATGGGCCACATGGCACAGAGAACACTCAGGCCTTATTGTAATCTCTGAGTGCGCATACATGCATTTAGCTCAGAAATATTCTAAATGCATGGGTTTTTTTTAAATAACTCTGATCAGACTGTTATTTATTCATAAAAATGTTAATTACAGGCATTCAATGGGTTTGTCAGATCAAGGTGGAGGGGCACTTAAGTAACCTCGGACTAAGTGAATTCAAATTTGATCTTGTGCTTTTTATTATGATAATAGGGAGCAAAGATCGAGACAAAGATTCAGAAAAAGACTTTAGGAGTGAACGTTTAGAAGGGGGCACATTAAGGGAGCATTTTAAACTTTCGTTCCCACAGAGCACGCGGTGATTTACATCAAAGATTTTATCACACGGACGAAATAATAAAATTGTGTCACTCTTTATATCTAACAATTTACAAAATGGGTAAAATAATATCTAAAGAGGGCTTTTCTCTCATGATTTATTTCACTGACTACTTAATGTATTCCTGCCCCCATGCTAATAACCCGTCACACTAACAAATATAATATCTTGTCAATCATCACATATGAGAAATAAAGCAGGATCGGACTTATGGCAAGAAAATTGTATGAGCTGAAGAGATGTCAGCGGAGTTTAATGAATTACAGTAACACCCCTTGTTTACATGTGATTGGCTTCATCATCGTTTCAGAGGCAGCCATCACGAAAGAAGGAGAGAGGATGGAAAAAAGACTGTTTTGAACCCTGCAGCGAGTGATGATTGACTGATAAATGAGAGTAAACAGTGACCTCTGTTAACTGTCACAGCAGAGCACAGGAAGAGGCTGAGACACACAACAGAAGAGGACAGGGACGCATGGAAAAGAAAACAGGAAACGGAGAGGAGAGGAGAGGAGAGGAGAGGAGAGGAGAGGAGAGGAGAGGAGAGGAGAGGAGAGGAGAGGAGAGGAGAGAAGAGGAGAGGAGAGGAGACGAGAGGAGACGAGAGGAGACGAGAGGAGAGGGGAGGAGAGGAGAGAAGTGGAGATGCGAGGCGAGGACAGGAGGAAATGACAATGGACGTAAATGGGCTTTTCAGATTAAAAGGCTCAGATCTGACGTCAGTTTCAGATATTGTTTTCCTTCGAATCAGAACTACACCTGCACCTCAGCATTTCGACCATTATTTCAGTGATTACTGACAAACCATGCAGCGTCAGTGACATGTTTGAAACATATTTAGAGTCCAAACTCAAACCAACAAACCATAACTGAAGAAAAAAACAGAGACGCAGCAGGTCCTCAGTCTAAAGATGAAACCTGAAGCTTTATGTATCTGAATCCATGTAGAGCTGACAACCACTCACTTAGTCGGGCTGGCATTTAACCAAAAAATAACCAAAAAACTGACATTAAAAACCACTAAGCTACTTGATCTTGCATATGTCAGTTAATTCAGATATTGTTTCCCTGAAGCTCCGCCCCCGAGCGTGCAAGAGATGCTGCGATAGAGCACAACCAAAAGGTGCGAACGCAACCACAACCTGCCGACCTGATTCAAGATTTTCACAAGGTCGCTGTCAGCTTCTCTTCCATCTTAACTTAAGCAATAAACTGCATTTAAGTGATTTTATTCCTCTCTTTCATTTGGGACAAAGGTTACACTGAGTTACATTGTGATATGTTCAAGTGCTGCTTAGTAAAAATGAGTACTGGGCAAAGGTAACATCACTATGACGTGTTCAATGTAATTTTGAAAATACTTGAAAAATTCTCAGTACTTCAGCAATGTTAAAAAAAAATGTTTACTGCGTAATATCGCAATATTTTGCGTAACGATATCATATTGATTCATAGGCACCAGTATCAATGATTTTTTTAAATAGAGATTCTTAATAAATGTTGCAAATACAAACTCACCTTTTTGGGTAACAGAACACTAAAAGTCAGTTGACTTTTCAGTCCACTAGATGGTGCTAAGCGCTCGTTGTCCGGTGAGGTAATCCAAAAAAAAATTACTGAAATGAAATGAATAGACTGAAAACTTTATCTCATTAGATTAAATAGATGATGGTGACAAAATTTTACTTTGGGAAAACGATTTGCCGTTGGAAAGGGTGAAAAAAAAACGCAATATATAATATCGCAAAAATCAACGTATCAAAAATTGTAATGTGATATCGTGGGGCCTCTGGCGACTCCCAGCCCTTTTAATAATCACATGATCTCTTAGTCTGCTGACGCGCCGTCGTGCACTTTACCGTTAAAACAAAAAAAAAAACTTTCTCCTTCATTCAACAGAAAAATCCAAAGCTGCTAAATGTTTCACTGAGTCATTCAGTTCACACGTTCATTCACACCTTTGAACTCACTTCGTCTCCATTCACAGGCAGGTAGGAGTTTAGAGTCATATAGAGAGGAGACGCAAAGTCTGTGTGTGTGTGCGTGTGTGTGTGTGTGTGTGTGTGTGTGTGTGTGTGTGTTTGCTCAGTAGGAGCTTATGGCAGATTTCTAACTCTGTCTATTTCTGATGATTACAAAGGCTCTTTGAACAGCAGATAATAAATCAGTGCTGGAGAGTTGCAAGGTGAAGACACCACCATCATCCTCACACACACACACACACACACACATACACACACTCACACACACACACACACACACACACGTTCACACAAACACACTTTCCATCCACATGGCAGCAGTGAGTGCATGTGGGCGGCAGCAGGGTGAAGATACACCACCATACTGGAGAAGCATGAGTGGGAGGCAAACACACACACACACACACACACACACACACACACACACACATAGAGTTTGGATTTCACACTTCATCTCTTTTCATGGTGGAAACAGACTGTAAAACTCTCCTCCGTAACAAATAATAATGACACATCGATGTCCCGACACAACACGATGTTTGCAGTCGAGAACCTGAGAGGAACGTTTGTCATCGCCATGTGTTGCCATGGCGATGATATCACCAGCAATGCGGTAAGCAGCAGCAAAATGAGATCTGCTGAATTTCAGAAATCACAGCAGCAGCCGGCGAACGCACAACATCAAACTGATGTTTACTCACCCGAGTGTTGTCATGGTGACGATGGTGTACCAGAAGGAGGCTGGGATGGAGGTGAAGGTGGAGCCCTTGGTGCCCTTCTCGGCGTAGAACATGACGGTGGCGAAGATGATGATGGCCATGGTGAGTGAGAAGAGCAGGAAGCCGAGCTCGGAGGCGCAGCTCTTCAGCGTGTAGCCCAAAATCCTCAAACCCTGCGAGTGACGCGAGAACTTAAAGATGCGGAAGACGCGGAATACCCGCAGAGTGACGAAGGCGCCACTCACGTCCTCATTCTCAGGCATCACCAGGCCAATGTAGTAGGGCATGATGGCCACCACGTCAATCACAGACATCACTGATCGCATGAACTTGCAGCGACTGGGCGCAGCGAACAGACGCATCAGGTACTCGAAGGTGAAGATGAGCACGCAGGCCGTGTCCATGCAGAAGAAAGCCAGCTGGTATTTCTCCCCGCAGGGAAGGTCTTTGACGCTGCCTTTGGGAGGCCGGCAGGGGACCGTCTCCACCACATTGGCAATGACGGAGACGGCGATGAAGAAGCCGGTGACATAGTAGAAGACCAACGCCATGGTGGAGGTGTGGGGGTTCTCGAAAGCTCGCCACAGCCGCTCCCTGGAGGTGCTGTGTGGAGGGAGGGGGGCGTCCATCGCCTCGTTGGCCTCTGTGTCCTCTGCCAGACGCTCCTGGTTCTCCTTTTTCCTGTCCCGGTATTCCTTCACAAAGACGAGAGGAAAGAGAGAAGAGGACTAAGATAGCAAAATCATTTATATTATTTACGCCGTTGAGATGATTAACGGTTGTCACAAACAAAATGAGAAGAAGAGAGAAAAGCAGAGAGAGAGGTTTGGCCAACATGAGCTCAAAAATCCAGCAGCTACAAGTTAAGCTAGTGGGCTAAGCGGCGTCTTTAACACTGACTGAACACCAGTTTGAGTCCAGTCCTGCTTTTTGTCCTTCTCAGTCCACCGACTTATTCAGTCTCCTCACTCAGAGACAAAAACTGTCCTTCAAAGAGATGGTGAAAAACTCTGGTGTATCAAATGGAGTGGGGGAAAAAAATATTCTGGTATGTATTGCAATTTTTTATGGGAAGATTTTAAAAGGTAATTTTTTCTCTCCAAGAACTAATAAATTTCTGTTCATTTTTTTAATGGTAGAGCAGACAGCGATGATGCAAGAAAAACAGCCAGAGTGAGCGACGAGCATCGGAAAACAGAAAATAGTGGACAATCCCAAACCACCTGAGAGAAAGCTGCGTTCCAGAAAACTGGTGAGTCAAGTTTCTACTTGTAAAGTTGTGGCAGATCGATTTGCCCCGACTTCACAGGTAGGAACTCTGACTTTAAGTGGCGTTCCTTGCACTTTTCCTGTCAGAAGTATGAAATTCCAGACTTCCCACTTTTCCAGAACGCAGCATAAGACCTGCGCCCGTACATTTTAAACCCAAAGTACACTTTGGGTTTTACACACTTCCAGGAAAGACGGAGCTGGATGACCAAAGCTGTGTGCAATAATAAATAAAACCACAACAGTCGATATTGCCAAATTGCAATACTTGTAGAATCACCATAAATCATGTGAATGTTGTGGTCGTGTGTCGTGTGTGTTACTAATCATGTGATGGGGTGTGAGTGCAGGAGAGGGACGGCGGCCCCAAGGCTTTAGTAGAGATGAGTTAAAGAAGAAGTTTCGTTTTTTGCACGTTAAGCCTTGAAATTGGGATATTTACCGTCATGTACGATGTTCAACAAACAACTGGTGCAGTCCTGAGAGCTGAAGCTCGTCGCTGACGTCACTGATAGCTGAAAACAACGGAGGAGCGTGAGCACTCAGACAATCCGTGAAAAAAACAATAAATGCTCGTTTTAAAACCCCAGAAACTCTCTGAATGTTTTGCAGTGTCCTCTCATGTAACGACACTAAAACTAAACACGAATGCAAACCTGCAAACGTCTGTTTGTTTGTTTCGTGAAGCAGCTGAAAGAGCCACTTCTGGGTTATATTTACGTGTTTAGCTTCGTGTCTTAGTGTCAGCACATGAGAGGACGCCACTAAACATTCGGAGAGCTTCTAGTATTTTAAAACAAGTGTTTATTGGT
>JAQLOL010000009.1:3354839-3373028 GCA_029783665.1 Naso thynnoides
TGTGTGTGTGTGCGTGTGTGTGTGTGTGTGTGTGTGTGTGTGTGTGTGTGTGTGTGTGTGCGTGTGTGTGTGTGTGTTTGACAGCCTGAGAAAATGATCATATGCTTTGTGTCTCCCTGACAAGGAGGTGAGTCATTCCCTCAACTCACTCACATACACACTCGCGCTAATGCACCCATCCAAGCATCACAAACAGATACACACAAACACATACAGCCTCATATACTCACACACACATTTCCAGTTATCGGCTTGACTGCATAGGGGCAGATTACATGCTTATCGTTAGCCCTGCAGAAGCGGCAGCAGTCACAGTGTACAGTAATATTCACCTCATGATGTGACATTTATCATATGTACACATACGGAGTCGTTTGCCTTCGAGGAGCTTCGTGATTTCCTCATTAACTTCTCAAAATGTAATGAGTCATTGAACCAAGTTCTGTGGCTCTGTTAATTATGGCCCCGTTTCAGCAGCTCTCTCCATGGCAACCTAAAGTTCTGCCTGTCACCACATGAGAGATGAGGGAATAAAGACATTTTCCCATTAGGCTGCCACCCCAGCGTGCTTATTTCTCCTCCAGACATGCCTGCTGAAGGCTGAGCTGCTGATCTTTTAGCACCCTCTGCTGGAGGACAAGAGAACATTAAGCATCAAGTTAGGTCGCAACAATGTTACTCAAGTGAGTGGCAAACCACTGATGATGTCCACAAATATGTTTTTTCTGTTTATGAACAATCGGAAAGTCATATGTGGTAAACAAGTTTAAGGAGTCAACACTCCTGCACTGTGTGGGCGTCCATGATGATTTCACTGAGATCAAGAGCCGAAACCATTGACAGTTTGTGTTTGAAAGCTCAGTGGCATTAAATTGAATATCATGAGGCTATTAGCATGCAAATGAGCTGTTTCCACTCATTATTGTTCTGGTAAACAAGCATCTGTTAATGAGTGCGTGTTTACATTGCACCTACAGTATGCAATGAGCTCGAGCTAATGAATGTAAATAAACAAAGTTCAGAGTGGAGCTTGGTGAGGGGGTGACTGGCTTGCTCTGAAAAACAGATTGGAAGAGCAAGAGTGAAAATGGATGTAAGCAGAGCATGTCGGAGAAAGAAAAATAAGTTTGGTACAGGATGTAAATTGCAAAAATCCCCTGCTTTCAGTATTGCTATCACCTTCTCGTTGTTCCCTTGTAAAACCACTGGAGGATAAAAACAAATCGCCACCCCTCAGCTCTTCCTCTAATGAGACAGAAAAAGACACTGAGCCCTGGATGCAGATCAAGGTTCTGCAGCATCATTTACAAGCTTCTGTGTTGTCTTTAAAGTGGCCCACAGGTGAAGCTGCCATATCAAATTGTCCAGAGATCTCATGAGTTCCACATCATTTGGTCTATTTCATGTGTTGTTTACATAATTTTTTATTTGAGGTACAAATGAGGGTCACTTTCATCCTAAAACGACTCTCTGACCTCCCACAAGAAACGAGAGTAATCTCTCACAGGATTGGCAGAGTGTTTACTAGTAATAACCTTTTTCTTTTAATAAGAGCTCAGTGGACCAAAGCCAAGACAAAATACACCATAACAGAGCTGGCAGAACACACCACTGCAGGAAACAAGTGCTCAGGTCATGGACTTGGTTTGTCATTCCCCATAAATGTGCTCTTCTGCTTGTTGAAAACAAGATAAAGGATGACTCATGACAAAGTGACTCTTTCCCACTTGCCAGTCCACTGCCTGTGGCCTTTGTGTCATTTCTCGCACTAAAGTGCATCTTTAGGTGTCATGAGGGGTTTATTCATTGGTGAACATCTTTTTGACATATTGTTCCTCATAGTGGAAAACTCCCAGCGTAGTCAGAGGAGCACCTGATTTATCTATAAAGATCTACAGGGGGACTTTTCTTTTTTGATGGACCTCAGCTGTCAGACCCTCCAAGCACGGCTGTACGTGACAGTCGCTAACCAACTGTTTTACGTCCTAAGAAGGGTGACAACACATGCTATCGAACTGCCCTGACTGTGGTCATCAAATACTTGTGACTAAAATATGTAATGGAGGCTGGATATCTTACATTTTAGCATATTTTATTTCAAACATCAGTGTACTGAACAATAAACACTTCACTTACTCTTCATCAAATAACAGAGTGCCCTCTGCTGGACAATCCACATAATGACACCATTTTAAATCACTAGTGAAAGCATTTTTTCCATCTTTAAAAATAGCTTTAATATTGGTGCATATTAGAGAACATATGCGCCGATACCGATATATCTGCGATAAGCAAATATTGGTCGATAATTACTGAAAAAAACTGATATATCAATTGGTCTATAACAATTATGAGTCTTATGAAAGAGGGGGGGTCTGCCACTGTCCCTGTCTCCAAAGTCTGAAAAGTCAACTTGACATGAGAGCAAACTTTTCCATAAAAATAATTGAATACTTTTATTACTAAAACTGACCATCGAGCTTGTCTCTGAGTGCTTGTTCTCAGTATACTTTGCATTCTTCATCTTTTGAACATTCTCCAGCTTTTGTCAGGTATGTTACAGGCAGTGAAGGGAAGCTGTCAGCGCTCAGTCGAGACTCTGTGATTATTGGTGAGTCCACATCTGCTACAAGCAACAAAACTGTCATCAGGTGCGGAAATTCCTTCCAAGTGACATCATTATCTCTGTTACTCCTGTGGAAACAGACATTCCTACTACTTACACACACACACACACACACACACACACACACACACACACAGTGTACGTGAAGTGTAACAACACATCAGGATTTAACACTGCATTGCTTGTAATTGGCTGGTTCTAACGCAGCCGGTGGGAGACAGTTTGCTTGGCTCATGGCCATTTGTTGATGTCAGGCTGCGTCTGACTCTGTGGTGGCATCATCAAGTTAAAGAGCAGCGTTTGACCTGGACACAGTTCTCTGGACATGAACATAAAGCTTAAAAGTCATTGTGTGTATGAGTGTGTTTGTGTGACAGCTGACAGCTCTGCACATTACAACATCCACAGGCTGGACTTCAGGACTCCAGACGATGATGGCAGAGTGATTCACAAACTCAAACACTCATATACAACAACAGCAATCTCTCTCTCTCTCTCTCTCTCTCTCTCTCTCTCTCTCTCACACACACACACACACACACACACACACTCTCACACACACACACAAACACACAAACACACAAACATACGCATTTATGTTTTCCATCCATAATTCAACAATGCATCTTCTGTTTGTATAACAGCTTCAAATTGTATTTCAAAAGACAGGCAGTTTGCAAAAAAGGTTTATGTGGGCGAATTCATAGACACACCTCACATAGACAGATACTGAAGAAGGCAAAGGACAAGGACAAGGCTGTCCATGATAAGCATCATACAGTGCACACAGTATAGAAACACATGACTAAATAATTACAGATAGACAGGAAAACTAATTGTTCCCTTGTACAGATCTTAAAGGAACAGTGACATGCTCAGGAATTTGAATGTTTTGCATCAAACTAAGAATCTGATAAAGAGCAATATCAGTTTCATCTCTGAGTATTCTTTGCAGAAATGGCTACATGTCTGGCATGTTTAGACCTGGCTTCTGTTTGTCTAAAGCAACCTGATGTTTTGATGATCTTACTCCCAAATTCAAGATCATTCAGATGTTTACAGGGACCTAGCTTAGTGCAAAGGCAGGGAGAAACTCTTCAAGTCACTCTGAAAAAATGATAAATAACCTGAACTATTCTACATTGGCTAACAAAATGCTTTTGTAATTCTCCTCTCATTCAGCCACTGACACAGTTTGATGGTGGTGGAGCTTCTAAGCAAGGTACTGGCCCGACTGTCAGCTGCAATTTTCAGGTTCAGTGCAGAACTGAACCACCAATTAATGGACAAACTTCTCTTCCTGAGCTTAAGCTTCCCCAAACTACACAGGACTCCAAAGCTGTTATTTACCTATAATGTGAAAGATCATGCAAGGTGTCTTAACTACATGTACAAAAAACATTTAATGAAGTGGAGGCACAAGAAAGTCACAAGTTAAAGGTGGATACAGTTTCTTTTGCCAAGTCCATTATCAGTAGCCCAGAGTTCATTATTGGATTTATACCATGGCCCCTTAGTTATACATCAGCAGATTTGGAGCAACTTTATTATTATTTGTTGTTGCTTGCTACCTGATTAATGCAAGTCTTGTTTTCACTATGTTTTTAGATCTTGTTCTTCTACACCACCTTCCAAGAAAGATATCTGGTGATTTAGCTGCTAAATGTCTCAAAGTAACTCATGAGCTAGTTGCTAACTGTGTCTATCTGTTAGTTGGTGCTGAGCAGATAGTACACGATGGGTTTTTAGATGAAAGGAATGAGACTAAACCACAAGAGGGCCAGAAAACCAAAACAATGAGCTAAAATATCTTATAAAGCTCTGTAGGGTTGAGGGTAACGGCAGAGTCTGGAGATATTTTTCTATGGGCTTGTCACGTTATGCAAAACCCAAACAAAAATTTCTAAGTTATGGATTATAGCCACTTTATATAAACAATGTACAAATACCATACAGGCTAAAAGTTTCTCCCTGTACCTGAGACACAAAGATGAAACTGATGTCAGTCTTTGCACCTTCTTGTGTATTTGCAAGCTAACAACCAATGTCCAAAAAAAAGAAATTTAGGCTAACTGTTCCTTTAAACCATAAAAACAGAGGAAAAATCATATCATATAACTATCTACACATATCAAGCTGACACCACTTCGATTAATAATAATCACCGTATCAGCGTAACATTCTTCATATGTTGAGAGGCTTTGTGAGCATTTTAATGTGATGAGGTGCAAAAAAGGAAAATAGCGGTCCTGTAACGCAGTGTCAGCACCAAATGGCTAGTTATGCAGCATACCTTACAAACAGCATTTAATACTTTTTTTTTAAAACATAAAAGCATCATTTATGTTATGGCTTCAATACAAATGGTCATTGCATTCTGCATATATTAAAACATTTGTCAAAATCCTTCAAGAGAGTACACGACCTGGGTAGTTTTAAAATATCTGTATGCTAAAATATCAGCGATCAGACTCCCATGGCAGATCTTTGGCCAACAGCTACTTATTGTTGTTTACAGCATTGGTTTGTTGTTTCTGGCATTTCCTCGTTAAACGTGGCTGTAATTTCACATAGTGAAATGAAGCATGTGTTTTAACAAGACACTTTCTGTTCAGTCTAGATGCTTTAATTAAACCACCTCCACATAGTTGGCTGGGTAAAGCCCCTCCCACCCGTCGTCCTTCATCCCCCGACACCAGCCCTGATCATCCTCATCCTCGATCTTCAAAAACTCCTCACCTGCAAGGAGACAGAGCCATTTCTTTATTGTTGCCAAAATCTTTAAACATTTTTTGCAAAAATATTAGGGGAACAACTCAATTGTTTTCCTGTCAGCATTTTTTAATCATTAATTAATTAGCAGTTAAGAAGTTAAAAAAAACAAAAACTGTCACAGTTTGCCTTTGCTCAAGTTGATTTCTTTGTCATCTCAACAGTCAAAAAACCAAAAAATATTCAATATTCCATCACTGTTGGCATTTTGGCACTTTTACTTAAGAGATTACTTAAGCTGTTAAATAATTATTTTAAAAAAGGTGCTTATTAATTTCTGTTAGTCAACTGCCAGATTAATTAACTGTTTAAACTCTAGACAAACAGGTAAATGCAAATGACATGTGAACAGATATTTTGCCACAACAATTTCACACAGTAATATGATGTCTGTGTGCGGTTTGCTTCACACATTTGCGAGTGTGTGTGTTTACCTGCTTTAAGTGACAACTCATCCGTCTCCTGGCCAACATAATCGTATAGAGCTCTTACTCTCACCCCTCCAATCATCACACTAGTGGAACAAATGGAAAGACAAAAAGAAGAGACAGAGGGACATTCAATCAGCTGCGCAGCAACGGATACTCAGTTTCAGATCACCGTAGAGACAAACTTGCAGAGAAAGTTTTCTTCTGGATAAATTTACTCACCTCCTCTCTATTGTTCCTTTCTTTTCTGCTTCTTTCTTCCCTTTTTTGTTTTTCTTCTCAGGCGTCCATTCCTACAAACATTTGAATAAAATATTTAGAACTGAAACAAGAATTGAACTTCCAAGCTTTTTGAGTGACAGAAATGGTTGGAGATTGACACTGGCTGAAATACCTGGAAGTGAGGCCAGTCAGTGGGCATGCCGGGCCCATGGGTGTTTTTCCACCAGCGAAGGTCCTCATGCTCATCGATGGCCATCAGTGTGTTGTGGAGCTCATCGTACACGGCCCTCACACTGAAAGAGTGATGAGGAAAAATGAATCAACCCATGATGGTACATATTTAACAAATAATACAGCCCTGTAAACCATCATCCAAACCTCAAAAAACTTTGAATTATTTCTCTTTTACAGTGGATGTTTGAGTTGTTATACACGTTATCTGAGCCAAATGAGCCACAGTTAAGAAGCTGCAACATTTTAACAAATGCTTCCAGTTTCTGCTGTCAGTTTAAAACATTGGTGATTTCTCTTTAAAAACCCAATCAGTAAAATGTTACTCACAAAATAAGCAGACTACTAAAGAATTCAATTTCTCTCATCTACCTTACATCCCCCTGTGACCCCTGAAGATTTTAAAAAGCAATTACCCTCCTGTGTTAGCAATTATTTCCATGATTAGAGTAAAAGTAAGTCACAGAGAAACACTTATGTGCCATGTGAAATGAAACAACATTTAATCAGGGTTATTGATTTTAACACAGGCTACTTGGCTCTAAATACACAGCAGACACAAGATAGAGAAACCACAAATTAAAAAATCTATTCTACATGTTGAACACCACACAGTGATCTTTATCTAATCAGCAGAGACAGACACTCGGGTGATAAAAGGATTTTTCTTTCGCATCCAGCAAACACATGCGGAGCACCATAGTTCACCTCTCATTGTTGGTGATGTCCAGGTGTTTGTGGATAGAGAGGAAGGCCTGTTTGAGGAAGACGATCCTCTTGCGTTCCTCCTCCTGCGATTGGTCAAAGATGGACTCCATCTCCTCCATGTAGCGTGGAGCGTAGCGGTTCACCTCCTCCAGGACTTTCTCATAGCGGGCACGTACCTGTAAACAATTACACACACTTTCATACACCGCTCAAGGACTCACTAGGTCGCATTGCATTCACATAGTAATACACACTCACAGAGGTAAAAGAGATTAGCCTGACCAATCCCAAGCCAACTGTAACCTTGAACAAAGGTTACACTGAAAACTACGATGACAAGGAAATATTTTTTAAGAATTAGAAAACTAAAAAAAGCATTTTGTTATCATTATTATTATTAAAACAAGTTTTTTCAGCACATTTGCACAGGGAAGAGAATCACTGTCGTGACTCTGTAGGCTGCAGTGTAACAACATGATTGGCTAATAGATTTCCCAGTTCAACTTTAAACAAAGCACGCGATTGGCTTTTGGGGGAAGAGGCAGCTATGTGCCATCTTCGTCGTCACAGCTTCTCCTATTCAAAAAAAAAAAAAAGTGATCTTTCTCCTCTATATTCGTCTGTTTTTGCTCCGTAGCGCTGACCCGCACTTTACTTGGTTTGCATTATATTTCGGTTGTTGCTGCTCTCTCTTTTAGATGATTATCTTGATATGTTGGTCTTTCTTTGTTCGTTGTTTCACTAGCTAAGGGGACATGGACCTGTGTAGAGCAGCCAATGGGAAAAGACGCTCTCTAAAATGATCCATGATTGGTCGAAAAGTGTCTGTCAGGGTCTTAATTTTCTAAAGACTGAATACAGAGTCAAGGAGAGGTGCATAGATCTTGTGGTCCTTTAGACCAGCTGAATTACAATATCCTGAAAGGTAATTGTAGAAATTTATGCCCAATGACACCAAAAATAAACTGCTCACCTGAGGTTTTACTTTCAGTGGTAATTTGCTATAATTCTGAATAAAACATAAGCCCCCATCCATTTTTCCAGCTAGCAGCCTTGTTTCTTTCCCGCCTTAGCATCTCTTAGTCTCTAAGCCTGTGATATCGTCTGAGACAGGTAGTAGGAAAGTGTGTTGCATTGTTGCGGGCTTGCGTGTGTGCATGTGATACAAACATGTTGCTAACCTTTTCAGCCTCCTGCTGAACCAGCTCTCTCTCCTCCTGGATTTTCTTCTGTTTGTCGATGGCGACGTCTGGGTTTCCCTGTGCGTGTGCCTCCCGCTCCTTGGCTGCCTGCTCCTTACGGCTGACTTTGTGGTATGCGTTCCTGGCTTTATCCAGCTGTGGACAAACCAAAACACACTTTGGTATTCTCTCAGGAACTGCTGAGTTTGTTAATACCAAGACCCGGGAAACAGCTAGAGCGCATCGATCTTAAATAACCTCCTATTAAAAGATTGGATCAACTTTTTTTTTTTTAAATGATAATTGCACAAAGATTACGCACAGAAATAACAAATAGAACTTGACCCATGTATTATTTTATGTATAAATATCGTGGCAGGTTTGAAACTTTCAATTTGAAGTGTACTATATGTTAGTTTGTAGCTTTTTGAATTAAGTGAATTGGGAGAAAAATTTCAAACACCTCCCCTTCAAAGGCATGAAACTTGATAAGTCATCTGGAATATTTATTGGACACATTGATAACTACATTTTACGTCATATATTGAATCTGGTGAAAATATCGCTTTGACAAACTTTATTCCAAACATCAGTGCACTGAACAGTGGACTGCTCTCTGCTGGACAAACCACAAATTTACTCCATTTTGAATCATTAGTCCAAGCGTTTTTCTGGACTTAAAAAAGTTTCATGATCAGCGCGTACTGGAAAACATATATGTCAGCCCCAATATATCTGTAATAGCCCCAGTGAAGACCAGGACACTTTCAATATCAAAAACTTGTCCCTTGCCTACAGATTCTGCATTCAAATGTCGACTTTGTTTATAGATGAGAACATGACGCAACCAGCTCATTTATTAAAACTAATTTAACCTGCACAGCTAATGTCGAAGCCCGAGATGCACCTGACTTTGAGAAGCATCTTGCTGGAACTCAGAGTAAAAGTGGTGCATTAGGTCTCTGTAAATCTAAATAAAGATTCTGAAATGAGGCCATTTACTTAATGAGTACCCCTTTGTGATGCTGCAGTTTCTTTCAGTATGTTCAAATTATTGATTCTGCAAGGGACTCGTGTATATTTTTGATGCAAAATGTGCTTCTACTTTGATGAATGCCTGCTTGTCCTGAGCTGCTCTCAAATTGCAGTGAAGCACTGATTGAAATGGCTCCTAGCCTTTGAATGCATAAGAGAAAACTGTTGAGTGGTGGGTTTCTTGTTTAAAGGTCTCTGTTCAGGTCACAGAGGTACCAGACTGGATAAAAAATGTGAGATATGAATGTGAGAGAGATGCTCTCAAAACTAAAGACAAAGTGGTGTGACTACAGTAGAGGACCCTGTACTGGGTGGATGTCTTGGTCTGTATTCATTAATCTCCATCTCTCTTTGAAGCCAATAATATTGTCCATGTTTCATAGTTTTCATTAGGCTCTGTCACAGGCGCACTGATCAGCTGCGCACTGTGTCACAGTGCTCTGTTTTGTTTGTTACTTTGGTGGTAAATGTTGTTCTTACCTAAATTTCTTTATGTGATATTACAAATGGAGCTGCTGTTGATGCACAAAAAAATTTCAGCCTTGGCTGACAACATAGTAAAATCAATCAATCAATCAATCAATCGACCATTAATCAATCATTAAAAGGAGGAAAAAATATCAGAAATGCTTGATTTCTCCTTAGCCAGCCAGAGTGGGGCGTGAACGTCTACATTTGGTTGACAACAGCTGGAGGGCTGCCAGAGTGCCGGTGTCACAGCATTGGAAATGAGACAATGCAAACGTGTCACAGGCAGACAGTAGAGTGAGGAAACACACTTGCGTCTAATCAAAGTAAAGTGACATTTGCAGGTATGTAAACATGCAGTTTAATGTGCTGCAGCTGAGCAGCAGTGAATTTTTCTCAGTTAAATGTTCGCTTGGTTGCTCGTTCATCATGCTAAGATGCAGGACGAGGGTGTTCATACCTGGAAGAAGATGACTTTAGCAGGAAAGCTAATGTGGGCTGCTTTATTGTGTAGCACGTAGCTATCTGCCCTGCCGATGGAATGCAAACACTCCTGCTTTATGCAAGATCTGATTGTCTCCATCCAAATAACATCTCCGTCTACATAGATGAGTATTTAATTGTATTCTGTTAAATGAATGCAAAATTAGGGGACACCATTATGAAACCAAAAAAATCTAATTTTCTTCTGTTTGGTTTCTTATTTGTTTCCCAAAAGAAAGGTGACGGTGATTTATAGAGCAGATACATAAACTGGGGCAGATCAAAAAACTTTTTAATTCTAGCAAGACTTCAACAAGAGCATTAGCATTTAACATCTTTGAATGCAGATCTGTCATCCAGACGTGAAGCCTGGATTCATCTATTTTATATTAATGATTCAGGCTAAAGCTTTTAATCATCACTTTAATCCAGTGTGGGAAAAAAACTCAGCAAGAACCTTGTTTTTGAATAAAAAAAATCAGACCTTCTTAAGTCGTTTGGCCCACGGCTTTTGAGCACGTATAAAGCCTGTCTCGATGTCCTGGGACTCCTTAAAACCCCCAAATAACTTCTTGTGAAAGGTGTCCTTCTGCCAGGTCCTGACCCGGTCTCCATCCTCAGACACCAGGGAGCGACAGATGGACGCATGTAAAGAGGCCAGCCGGTCAGCAGAGGACAGGAAACACTGCCAAGCCCTCAGAAGAGATCCGTACAGAGGACCTGAGGGAGGAGGAAAAAAGAAAAAAGGGAAATCACAAATTCCTCAAGTTCTCTTTACACCACGAAACATTTCTAATTATGGGTAAATGCATTACATATTAAAATCTCTGATCATATTTTACATGTAGACACAACATGCTGAGGTTGCATTGACAGTACTTACTGGAGTCCACGACTGGCTTCCACTTGTTGCTCCACTCACTGAGCTGCTGGGCGTACTGCCGCTCCACGCGAGCTCTCTCTTGAAAACATGCCACAATGTCATTACAGGCCTGGAAGGCGTCTTCTGTTCGCTTCACAGTGCGCTGATAGTTCCCAGGCTGCCAGGACACAAAGAGAGAGGAAGAGCTTGTGTCAACACAAAATAAACATTAGGAGAAGAGAGGTCCAGCAGCAGTGATACTAAAACCACACAACTGATTGAAAAAGCCAAAAGTGGCCAATATTTCTGCCAGTAGTCAATAGTCTTTTTGTCTTCTCCTTTCAACTTCAGTGCCAATAAATACAAATACGTACATCTACCCACAGTTTGTTTCTGGCAGAGATGCAACCGCATGCAGACCATAAGTAAGACAAACTACATTAGAAACTAAGACTGAGCATAAAAAGGTCCAGTCAAACATGATTCTTCTACTCTTACCACTACTAGTACTCAATACTGTAATTATACCAATACTGCTAATAATAATAACAATTAAAGAGTCTTATTATTCCCAACTGCCTCTACTGCAACAAATACTACAACCTGTACTGATATTACAAGTTGTTCTTTGATAACTAATTCTGGTACTATGAGCGTAGCTCCTTCTCATTAGGATAAATTTTATGTACGTAGCACTTTGTATGTGATAACATAATATGAACTGTTCAAATTTTTTGGAAAAACACTTATCTGCTCTCTTGCTAAAAGTTTAATGAGAAGACTGATGCCACTCTTTAGATTGTATTGATATAAAGCAAGAGCCAGCAGTCAGTCAGCTTAGCTTGGCAGAAAGAAGGGAAACAGGGGGAAGCAGAACTAATTCACCTGCTACCACCTGTGAAGCTCACAGATTGTACAGGTTGTACCTAGTTTGTGCCCTTGGTACAAACACTGAAATGCAAAAATGACGGAATGTCATTCTCTTCGAGTTTACAGGCAACTGTCCCCTGCTTTTCATGTTTATGCTAAGCTAGGCTAAGCTAACCAGCTGTGACTCTCAGAGCAGCAGCTGCTTAGGGGTCTAGATAGTCCCATCTAATCACAGCAAAATCACAGCTGATTTTTTGCGCAGGTGTCACATTATTATAGTAACTGTTTTGTATTTTACATGATTATATCTTACAAGACTACTCAGATCTTTTTTATATCTTTTTGCATTTGTTTATATGCCATGCTGTATTCTTTTTTAACAGAGACATAAGCGTATGCTGGTCACTCTATACCATCATATATATTATATGTATATAATAACCCTCTAACATGCAATGCGGTTTTTTCATACAGCAGAGTTTTTTGGTGCTTGTATGTTTGTGCAATCCAAATCTCTGTGTACACAGGCTGTGTGTTTTGGTATGTTAAATTCAAATTTTACAGCTTTTTTTGTTTTTATTTCCACATTTGCTTTTCTGCCTGTTCTCTTTTTTGGAGCTGCCTTAACATGCAAATCTTTCAGTATTGCATGCAGGATTAATAATTTTTTTCTTATTTTATCTCATCTTAAAAAGTAAATAGAGAAGTCAAAGCATTTCCCAAAATGTTGAACTATTCCTTTATTGATAGCTCTGCTCCAGTGAGTGAGTCATACCAGTTTATCAGCATGCACAAACCCTTGAACTTGAACTGACGCAGCCAAATGGGCCGCAGCTATTAATAAAGTTAGTTATACCCACGTTTAACATGCACAATATTCCACAATAAAAAATGTCTGTTGCTCCAATTTCTACGTCTAGGAGAGTGTACCTCTTCAGTAACGACTGGTCAGTACCACATTCTCTGGTCAGTCGGTCATAACAAGTCCCAGTTTCCTCATCTCCTTTCACAGCTGTGACAAGGCTGCAGCCATCTAAGGTCAAAACCCACGTGCCACAAGTGACACTTTACTGGCATTAAGTTGCCTGTGGTAAACTCAGACACTGGCGGCAGCGCGAGGTGTGGTCAGTGGACATGAGGACAGGGCTGGGCCATAAAAAAAGCCAGACAGAGAGAGAAAGCAGGGCAGCAGAGGAAAGGCCCTGAGTGTAATAACATATCTGAAGCAAATGTGTTGTTTGTAGATGTGGTATTTGGAAATCTCTCTGCAATTTTCCTGGCAGCTGCCGTCAGCTCCTACTCAACACTCACTCCCACTCGCTTCTTCGCTCTCAGTCAGACTTTGCTAGTCACTGACACAGTTTCTGGTTGAAGGTGTCTGGACACAATATGTGTTGTCATGAAATCATCAGGGCCAATGCACTTATTGTAAATAGCATAAAATTCAAGTATTGGAGTAAGATACAGACATAAATGAGCAGAACTTCATCATTTTCAGTGTGTTTTTTCAAGGTTTTTTTTTGCACGCTGGCACACTGTCATGGCTTAACAGGAAAACATCTGTAATATCATTAGTTACATTTGTGCTTTTTCTAGTATCAAGTCAAAATTTTTGCATTTTTGTTAACAGGGAGCTATCTCAGACTAATTTTGCACATAGAGCAGACAGCCTACTGTATCTCTGTTTTAAAGGCTAGCACACCCTGCTTGTTTTTTCATATACACTAAATGGGTTAAACACACAAGCACACAGCTGATATTGTAAATCACAACTTTTCCTTGTTTTCTTTGGTGAATTTTCTGTTAGGTGATATCTTATTCTGTGAGCAGCACTGTGCACAGCGAGTTGCACAGCGCCTTCTCTTTGTCGGAGCACTCACCAAAGATCTAAATCTTTGTTATTTACTGCTAATTGACAAGCACTTCGATCCAAATGGGACTCGTAATTAGTGGATAATTAAATACATGTGCATCAGAAAGGTCAAGCAGTTAAGTCTTTACATGCAAGGACATTTGAGTAGCAGCAACCGTAAGACTATATGCAGTATATATTTCTGCTATAGTAGCTATGTGCATGTTTATTTATTATATTAATATTTTTTCCTTGTTTCAAACCAATATGTATGCTTGCCACACCTTTCTAAAAATGCTGTGGATGTGTAATTTTTTAAAAATTATTCATCTACATATAAATGTCATCAATATATTGTTTGAGATAGATAGAAGTTATAGTATGAAACATGCACCCCTATTGTAGAAGTGATTTACTTTCATTTGAGCAGCCTTCAGTATAGCACTCATTGTACTTTTAATGTAATACTGTACTGCCTCATGCCTTCTTCAGAATCAATCAGGCTGCATCTCATCACGACCCCCCTGTTTCTCTCTCCTTTCTTTCTCTCTTTCGTTCTGCTTCTATTGTGGTTTGCTCGGCTCTCTGTGCTCGTCTGAGAATTAAACAAAAACAGCTGAGGAATCCAGTTTGAGGCCAACGGCAACGCTGCAGAGACCCAGTCAACCAATCTCTGAGGCAGATACAAATCCACTACTCGAGAATCTGTCCAAGCAACAAGAAGCAGTAAGAAAATGGCCACTGTCCTTCATTGAAAAACCACGTACAGCCTATATATCTTGTCAGTGAGTGCACAGACAGAGAGGCAGGAAACATTAACAGAAGCAGCACAACATCAGGAATAGTAATATTAGCAGTTATCGAGCTACTAATGGTCATAATAGAAGTGTTGATGGAGCAGCAGCCTAAGTGGTTGTAGTAACAATGACAGCAGTGATACAAATAGTAATAGTAAAGGTTTAAGCAGCAGTGGTGGTATATAAATGGAAGCAGGAAAAGTATGTCATCTTTTATATTTATTTCCATCAGAGTGCTTTCAAACCAAATATAGATCAAGGCACAAAACCAAACATTTCCATCTCATGAGCTGCATCACATCTTTAAAAAATAGATCAAAACATCAGACAGACATGTTTGTCCTAAAATAATAAAGAGGCTAATAAGTCCACTCAAACATTTACGGTCTGCAGCAGTTTTGAAACACCATCATCTTTCATTTAAATTTGAAAACAGCAAAAAGGATGCAGATGACACAACACTTGTGGGTTATAACAGAATAAATCCATATAATAGATCACAACCAACAGGGGATTTTGGGGGACAATGCCAAAACCAATATTAGGCAGCGAGAAAATATCGATATCCACTATATTGACCAATATAATTTAAATTATAGAGAAATATCTGCGATAGTAGGCCAACATCATCCAACAATATCAGCAAACCGATATATCAGTCGGGCCTTACAATATATAACTAGTTGTGAGTAAAGAAGACCCCGGAAAAACTTCAAAGTGTCACAACAGCCAAAAGCATCTATTAATAAGAAAAGAACACTTGTATAATCTAGAGAATTTACTATTTACTATTATTATTATATTATTTATTATATATTTATAAGCCTCTTCAGTTGGTGGTGACTTTGCAGAAACAAAACAAAAGAGCTGCAGTTTGCAGTATAATGACAGACAGCCCTTGAGCGCAGCGGCAGGATGACACAGACAGGAACTGGCCTGGAAACACATCCAACACTACGGGAGGCTGCCAAAATTACAGGAGGGGAGAGATGAAAGTGGGGCAGCCATCGAGGCCAACGGGAGACAAAGCCAATATTAAAGCGGTAGCACACTCAAATTAGATAGTCAGGCACTTTGAGCGTTGGAAGTGTTTACAGCTTTAAAACCTGGCAGTGTGTCTTTGCAAACAGAGAGCAGAGCACTTTAATGTTTGTTACTGGTGTTAAAACCTGCTAAAAAAGATTCAGGCAATTTAGAATTATAACAGCTTTCTGCAATAAAACAGTCACAGATATTTTGTTAAGATTTATCCCTCAATGGAACAAGTAGTTTTCATTGTGTGTTATTATGTTCTATGACTTATTCTTAATAAAATGGTACAATATGCTGTGAAAAGAATGACCTAAAGCTATGGTGGGGAAACACCGTGGAATTTATTGCTTATTTGTCAGGAGCGATATATGCATGCACTATTTATTTGCAATGTCACTTAACACTGATTGATCCATGAATGATGGCCACCGTCTCTTGTATTAACAGTATCCTGTCAATGAAACGTTGCACTGAGGTCAGGGTTTGCACTTAGCAGTTTTTGTCCTGCTAGTAAAGTTCAGCAAGTTTGTCACTTACTACATTATTAAAACTGTGTGATTCTTACATGACGATCACTTTACGCAACATTCTGGTGGAAATCTTTTTTAAAATGCTTGTATGGGAATTACACTTATTTGATTTCTTACTAGAGTTAGATGTAGAGAGGATCAATACCATTTTCTTGTGGCTGTGGTAAATTTATTTCTCATGTTTTCATGCTGGAAAGCTGCATCACCACTGTACATAGGTACTTATCCTTTGTTTCCACATCATGCAGAAGCACATACCGGTATACGATCTGACCACTTGTAAAATAACACTGTGTACAATTTCTCTTAAAGCCGCTCCAAGAAACTTTCATTTTGTGTTTGTTGTTGCAGCCTGTGTGGACAAAAGTGTTAATGCTTATCTTGTCTAGTGTGAGCATTTGTTTTTGAAGATAGTGAAAGAAACATGCCACTTATTTGCACAATGCCAGTTCCTCCAAATTGACAAAATACTGAAATTATTTGAAGAAAAATATCCTCTGCTTCTAACCATAGATAGCGAAAATGAGAACAGCGGATTGATCTTGCTCTTAAACAACAAATCATCTCTTCCAGTGTAAGTGCCATAAAGCATTTCACAGCCTTTCCACTGGCTGGGCAGTCCAGGCAAAGGCATTGTAGAAGACAGGATAGTAATCTCCACGCAGTCTCCTCGCAGATGGTTTCATTTGCTGATGTTGGTAAGATGTGATGCATTGTTATTAAAGTTGATGTTTCTACTTAATTAAAGTAGATGTTTCTAAACAGTGAAAAGTTCCTGGTAGGGACTCGCAAGATCTGATTTTAGAAGCACACTGATTTGCCTGCAGCCTGAACAAAGCCAATAAAACTGCAGCCAGTAGCCAGTTACCTTTGCCACTTAGCAGGGGCTAAAAACAGGGGGCAACAGCTTGCCTTCCTTCATCTTAGGGCAACAAAAGCCACCTACCGCCTCCCCTTAAACTCCCTAATTAACACCGGATTCTTGCTGTGAGTGAGAGAGTTCAGGACATCACTGTTGAATTAGACCAGGGGCGGCTAACCAGTCAGAGACTAAAAGCCAAAATTTTTACTGTGATACTGCAAAGAGCCACATCAAGCACCCTGACTCTTTCGCTCTCTCTCTCTGCCTTATACATGCACACACAAATTGAAACCTTAACAATTTACCATGACACACACACACATACACACTCCTCTGCTCAGTTAAATGTCACACACTCCTCACTATGACACAGGAGACTGACACTGAAGATTTGAAGCCTTGAAATGTGCTAACAGCGTATCGCATATCAGGCAGAGCAGCTTGCCATTATGCTCAACCAAAAAGTAAGCATCCTCCTAGTCTTCTAGAAATGTCCTGTATTCGTCTTCATATTTATGCTTAGCTTTGCATTTCCCCATTTTGCCAATGGATGACAGCTAACTTGCTGGCGTGTGCGCAGAAAGGAGCAGGTTGCTCCTCTCCCCCTCCCCCGACCCTCCACCCCAAGATGATTGGTTCCTTTGGCATGTTTGTGGCTTTGAAGCAGTGTGTAATGATAAACACAAACTCAACAAGCAGCAAATTTTTATTGCTTTTTTAGAATTTATTTTTTATCCTTTTTTTAAATCAAATTTTGTGTTTACCAGGTAAAAGAAGGGGAAAAACACAAAATTTGATGTGAGTTGAAGAGCCGCATTCCTATTGGACAAGAGCCACATGTGGCTCATGAGCCGTGTGAAGGCCACCCCAAAACTAGGCTTTTGAGTCATTTGGACTGATTCATGTAAAGGTGCTGACATTAGGGTAATGCTGAAGCTTTTTCTTATTCAGAAAAACACACTCCAAGTCAAGATATTATGCAGTTGTACTTTTGCAGAACAATGATGTTGCAGAGAGCAGGGAAAATGGAAAAACTTGTCTGGATGACCCATGTGCCATAAAGTCTGCTTTGTCAGGCAAACACAGACAGTCAAATACCTAATGAGCTGAGCATTATCACGAAAACCTTCCCAGAGGGCGGCAAAGCCAAGCAAGGCAATTCAGAGTGCACAATGGTTACTGTGCACATCTAAAAATGAAAGCACAGCCTTGTTAACACTGATATGCAGC
>JAQLOL010000009.1:3382487-3392891 GCA_029783665.1 Naso thynnoides
TGTCCCCCCCCCCCCCCCCCCCCTTTTTTTTTGTTTTTTTTGTTTTTAGGTACATTCCTGCAGACATCATCTGCCGTACAACCACGTTTGTTGGTCTCATCTGTTACATTGTGAAGTTGTTTTCGAAGCATCATGCTGTATTTGCTGTGATTTTTAATTAAATAAAACTCAGCGTCTTAATTGTGGTGGTCACTTTTTTACAAATACTACACTTAAGGGACAGTACATTATGGTGATAATGTAATGACTGCTTATGGTCCTGAATGATTATTTTACAAACTGACAGCAGTAGGAACCTGATGCTAACACATACTGATTATGAAAATCCTACGGCAAAACCATAAGTCTCAAACACAAGATGTGTTTCACGTTTAACTTGCCGGTTGCCATTAGCAACACTGATGAAACACTATCTTACAGCCTACAGATTATTTGGCATTTACAGGTTATAAAAATATTAATGGGAAACTGAAAAAATATGTAATGTGAGTTTAAGATGAGTGAGGCAAATAACAGACAACATGTAATTTCAGGAAAAGAATTCTCGTTTGGGTATGAGCACAGTGCAAATCAATCATTTCATATGAAGTTTGTTTTGGGGGGAAACTTTAGTGCAGTCTGGAAGGCTCGGCCTGTTTGTGTATTGTCTGTACCCTGTAATAATTTAATTTTGGAAGACCAGCCATGATCTGATGTTGATTTCATTTTTAGGAGGTAATAAAATTATTAACACAGTTGATATCCCTTTTTTTTCTTGTATATCATCGATGCCCTGCTTACAATGAACACTGTGGGCTGTAATCTGCAGCATTACAGCAATACATTTAACGCTCAAGTAGCTTAATGTGCTGATGACAGAAGAAGAATGTGCAAACTGAGTCAGGCAGCAAATAGGGTTGAGAAACTTCTGAATAAAAGTGTAGAGAAAAAAATAAAAGATGTTGCATTTAGGAAACCAGCAAACATGAATTAAAACTTTTTTCTGTATCTTTATTATAATTCTAACAATTTATTATCTCTTAAAACATTTGAAATTCATATATGTTTATATGAATGTGTGTATATGCATATTACATATACATATATATTCTGTAAGTTACCTTTCATCAGTTCATATTCTCATTTTTTTTTATAAGATCTCTTAAAGGAAAAAGAAATGCTTTCTATAGAGTCGGACCAATTCCCTCTGATCAAACGTTTCCTCCTGACAGCATGACTCTTGATTAAAACTTCTAAATAAAAAGAAACAATTAAAAACAACTCTCAAATAACCAGTCACTACTCACCTAAGGAGAACATCATTGTGTAACCAAGAAGATTCTTATTCAAAGTTATTAATTGGCCCTATTTACACTAGCAGACTTTTAAAGACATGATAGAAATGTGCAGAATCTGGCTGTGGGTGGAGTTTGGATATGAAGCCACATTCTGCTTTGTTCACCCTTCAGAAACTGCCCCTCTCTGGCTGAAAATTACTTCAAAGCCTCTAAAGGGAAACGTGAAAAGCCACAGTTGCTAATGGAAATAGGGTCATTGCATAATATGCTGGTAATAAACAATGAGCTGTCAGCACACTGGCACACGTCAGCGACTGCAGAAGGTGCTTTGTACAGACAAGAAGATGCAAACGAGCAGAAAATCAGACTGGAGGTCTGAATCCTGTCAGGTCATTAACAGTGGAAGGGGGCACGTGGAGAACGGGTCAAACTGTATAGAAAGCAGTACAGTTAAATAAATACATTGTACCTTTTCATGTTAAACATTATTTGGAAGACAGAGATTCTTTAGAACTTTTGAGACTTCTTTTTTTACATCTTAAACCATAATTAGAAGACCATTATTTTCATCGTCCTTATTGCTATTTCCCTTGAATTCAAATATAATCTCCTCTTGACCACCAGTACAGATATTACAGAGATGAATCTCCCTCAGTTCCCTTTTTGCATTCACATTTGTAGCATATGTGTATGTGCACTTTGAGCGACATGATCTATGAAAACTCATTCATCCTCTTGCAAAAACAGAAATACAGCTGGGGCTGAGAGGAGAGTAAACTCCCTGTCGATGCCCAGATGTTCGAGGAAAACGCACGTGTGATATGTGTTCGAGGACTAAAAAGCAGCAGGAGAGGTGAGATGTTGTTCAAGGTAGGTCATGAGAGAGCCCTTATATTAGATCTCAGCAACAATGAGAAAAGCAGGACTGAGGTTATAATGAGATGGAGGAGGAGATGTGCATTGAAAACGAATGGGAAATAAAGGACTTCAGTGCAAAACACGGATTAAATTGGTATGTTGATCAATCAAAAGGGACTGTTATTCAGAACAGAAAAAAATTTAATAGTGATTCAGTTAAGTTATATATAGTTTTCACTTGTGTGTAACAGCTGCACTACATTTTCAATATCTGCATAAAATTAAGTAGCAACAAACTTGGGGACCGATCAAATTATATTTTATATTTATAAAGGTTAACATGTAAATTTAATTAAAGCTTTTTAGTCTGACGAGTGAAAAAAAGATTGGAGAAATTAAACTCTAAAATGTGCTTCACATTACATTGCAATGCTTCTTGTCACACAGAAGCAATGTTAAGGGTTCTGTGCACAAAATAATATGCATCTTTCAATTCAAAAATACCTACATATACATATATATTTATATTTATAACCAACACCAATATCTTCAACTACACAGTCAGAAAACACTGACTGCACAAGAGCGCAGAACCTCTCTGGAGCTATTATAACAGTAAGGACGATGATAGTAATGATATATAGTAACAATAAATCTCTTCATATCAATATCAGTATTCCAGTATTCCCATTTAAAGTTTAAAAATTGTAAGAACAATCATAGTATTAAAACTTGATATAAGCATTTCTCTCAGATCTCCGCGGCCACATGGCCATTTGTTTCCTCCTGGATTTTGTCAAGAGAGAGGAGGTCACTCCTGGACGGAGCAGGGGGGATTGGGTGGGAAAGAGCAAGAAAATGGCAGTTTTTCCTCTTCCCGTCCCCTCTCCTGTCCAGTCTCCCTCGGACGGAAGGTCTCAGTGGGTGCACAACAGTTGCCTGGACACTAAGGAAGTCTTTTTCTTGGAGAGTAGTATCCTCGGGGAGATTTCCCGTCTTGTTGTCTCATATCCTGTCTAACAGCTTAAAGGACTGTCCATCTCCATTTGTGTAAGTACATCTTGGATCCAAACATAGTGTGTGTCTATATATAAGGTGTCCCATGAACTCTAACACAATCACTTGTTAGTGCTTGTGTGTATGTGTGCAACTACATGTTGGTGTATGCATGCAGGCATGTCCAGGAGTATCTCAGGTGCCTGTGAGTGAGTATCAGTGTTTCTTTTTCTCTATTTTTTTCCTCTTTTTGTTGGTCTGGGCACTTATTTTTGCTACAAATTTGTGATACAGTGACCAGTCTGTATATACGTCATTATAAGACTTAAGATGATTAAGAGCTATATAGAAACACATAAGATCCTGATCGCAGGACCTGTGGCGAGGACAGAGGCCTGCCAAAGGTGAGGTAAAAACAAGACAACCAATCAAAGCTAAACACACAGCCAGACCCTCTTGGCTGGCAGCAGGGAAGCAAGTTATCCTTTTGCGCACTCATCATCTCTAAAAGACATGGACGCTGTCATGATTTACCACCCTGCGTCATCCTACGATCAGACAAAGCCTCCCTCCTGCAGACATTCACCCCTAAGTGCTCATTGTATTTTAAAACTAGCATTCAACCACACAGAGGAGTTGTCATTGCACTGTAAAATCTAAATCACACTCTTGATAAGTTCCACTTTTAAACCTGAAAAGACTTAACCAGAGGACCATTCAACCAGACGGCTTGATAACGGATACCCTTATCTTCTCTAATCTGCTCAATAACATAAAAAAAAAAAAACCTGTTTAACGATTGTTCCTCTCAAGTATTTGGTTCATCACTCTGAAATCATAATATCTGCTGTAGCCATAGTGTCTTCATATGCATTTTGGATGAAAGTGTGTTTGTGGTTCTGGTTTTGTTGATCTCTATGACTGTGCATGCATGTGGGGAGTGCACTTGTGTACATCAGCCTGGGAAGCGCCAGCCGGTGTGTTTCTGGATCATCAGCCCTTTTTCAGTCCCTGTGTTTCCATCCTCCTTTGGGACTTGACTCCCTCTTTCTATCGCTGAGTGTGTGTCTGTGTGAAATCTGTTTCCCCCCCTCATTTGTTGTGTGAATCCACCATGGATAGCAGCAGTTGTGGCTTCCTCCCTCATTGACTCCAGCCCCTCCTTCCTAACTTTCTCTTTTTCTTTGTGCCTCTGCATTTGCAACCTCAGCTCCGACTCCCGTCATCCACCCTCCTCTCAGTCTGTCCATCCCGAGGTGAGAGAACAGAGATAGGAAATGGGCTGCTGGACAGCCTGAGGACAGAAGAACAAACATGGGACACTAATGACGCTTGGTGGCTCTTTGTGAAATGATAATGAATTGTGTTTGTTGTTTTGTACTATAGTTGTGACTTATTCTCTTGTTTGACTCATGGAAAGATTTGTTCATCAGGAAAGTATGATGGCTCACTACATATCCATATGCAGACCTCTTTTTAGGTGGATTGCAGACATGGGTCAACAAAGTGGCCAGGCATTTTTCACTTTACACTTTTAAGATGTAAAATGTAGCATTTTAAAACCAAGAAAACACCCTGTAAACAGAGAAATAGTACCATTACAATAAACTAATGAGATTTTAGAAGTGTACACCCTCAAAGAGCATTATTCTAGATGAGAGAGTTGATTTTGAAATGTGAAGTAAGTCTTTTGTTTATACTAGTGCATATTAAATGTGAGATGAACTATTGGTTTTAGCTGCATGTTCGTGACAAAAACTGTGTGACAAGTTTTGAAAAGAGAGAAATGCATGTAAACAGTTGTAAATATTGCAAATTACTCTGCAGGTCTAAGGAGCATCTGTGCTTATCATTGTGTGTGTTATAAGCCGCTACAACTGCAGCCATACCTGTCCATTATGCTCCTCAGGGCCCGCTCTATGTTCATGCGGTGACCCACACGTGTCACACCCAAATCCAGATAGTCGTCCTTGGTTAGGGATGGAAGGTGGGTGCCATCAATCTCGTTGTCCAGGAAGCGTTCTCTGTGCTCACCGAGGTTCAGGTATCCGAGCCAGTCTGCAACATCATACTTGGTCCAGTAGGGCAGAGGTTTGGAGGCAAAAGGCTTTGTAGGGGAAGGGGGTGGTAGATGAGGGTAACTCAGGCAGGGAGGTGGAGGGAGAGGGTGCAGGGGTGGAGAGGAAGTCCCAGACAGAAAGTGAGTTGGAGAGAGGGATCGAGAAACCACTAAGGTGGAGTTTGGAGGTGGAGGGGCACCAGAGGGAGCAAACAGGGGAGGAGAGGGCGAGAAGTAAGGATCTCCAAGAGGGTTCCCAGGTGATGGTGGGGTGATTGAACCTCGGAGGTCGTAGATGGCACTATATAGGGGTGTGGTGGGGAGGAGTGGAAGGGATGAGGGCCGTGGTGGACCCATCTTGGGCCTCTCTGACGGGGAAATGAGGGGGCTGGGCGCTCGTCTACGCTGGAGCATGTGTGATTCTGCTTTGCGTGACTCGCGACTGGGGATGAACTGGAATTCTAGGGCTTTGGTCCGGTAGACAGGTCTGTGTTTGGGTGAGGTGGGGTAAGGGGAGTAAGATGTCGGAGACAGCGGGGAATGGGAACGTGGAGGCTGAGAGGCAGCTGGAGGCTGAGGCGATGGAGATCGTCCCCAGTTGGGATACTGGGACGCGGGGGTGGGGGATGGAGATAACGATGGCTGTGATAATGAGATTGGAGACGGTGACTGTGATCGAGCTGATGGTGGGCTCAGAGCTGAGGCAGAGTCTTCGGAAAACCTGTAAATGAAGAGGGAGAAAAATGGTTACAAGAGACAAGTGTGACAGAAAAAAATAAGAGAAAAAAAACATGCAAACATTTTAGGAGAAACACTTATAAAACATTTTCCAGCAAACTTTGGAACCTGAGAATTAAAATTATTTCATACCATCATCATTTTGATGGTGTACAACTAGTCAGTTAACATTCCAAATATTTTAAGTTAAACAAAGTTTCCTCTCCTTTTTTATTGCCTCACAACAGGCTGTAAATTCATGCATGCGTCAAAGTTTTATGTTCTACCTGACAGAAAAAAATTAATGTGGAAGTGGCTATATTACCTGTGTCTGCTTCTAAGAGAAACACATGGGAGAAGCCAGAGAAATAAAAGTGAGGTTCGCACAGTATAGACAGCACTTATGCGAGACATAAACAGACAGTACAGTTTTTCAAAGGCTTGAACGTCAATTGTGGGAGGTACAGTGTTCAAACAGGTGATACATGCATAGAATGGCAATACCGTGCATCAGCAACCACAAAAGATGTAGTTCATGCTATGACACTGAAAGACATAGAGGTTTTCACTTATGTGTACCTGTGTCTGCTCAGTGGTCTCTGGCTGCTCCAGCTGTCCTTGCTTCTTTGCTGTAATTTGCTGCTCAGCTCATTTATGATGCTGGGCTTCATACTGGATACAGGAGGGTAAATCTTTTTCCCCTCTAAAAGTGTCCCGGATTGGCTTCCGTCACTGCTCATCTGACCCTCGCCCCAGAGAGGCTTCATCTCAGGAGTGCGTGGGCGGTCAAAGTATGGTGACATGGGACGTCCCAAATTCTGCATGTCCCTCACCCCATAACCATCCTGGCCACTTTCTTCCTCAGTCACTCCCTCCTCGACATCGGCCTCTTCCTGCTCTTCCCTTCGTTTGTGGGAGTGGTAGGATGCAGGAGCAGTGCTGGTCTGTCTGTGTAAATCAGCAGTGCGACCTCCCTCTCTGAACCTGCTGGTTTTTGGGTAGGTAGAGGCTGCCACTGTGGCATTCTGCATCTCAAAAGTTTGTCCATCCAGGTAGCTCATGTAAGACTCCAGAAAATCTCCCCCTCTTTCTGGTTCCCCTGTGCCACCCCCTCCTCCCATCCTTCCTCCAGGTCCACCTCCCCTCTCTCCTCGGTCCAGCCTGTCTCCTCTGACACCAGCTCCACTTAGAGCCAGGATGCTGTCTAGGTGGTGGTCACTGCTGCTGCGGCTGTCCAGCTCTTCGATTCCAGAGTCCACAACTGTCTCCTGGGACTCTCCTTTTTTGGTAGCAGGGGGATGGCGGTGGTGCTCCCCTATCCTGCGACTGCCCATGATGGAGGTGGAGGATGTTGTATGTGTGGTGTGTGTTCGCTCCTGGTAGAGTTGAGTGGAGGTGCTTGTTGTGGTGGCAGCAGTGGTGGTTGTAGCGGCACAGCTAGCGGTCATGGTGTGTGAGGCAGTGCCCCTAGGTGGGGCAGAGGCGGCAGCAGTGGAGGAAGGCGCTGGCGGACCACGGTAGGCTGGGGGAGGAGCAACTGTGTGGGGGGGAGGTGTGGGGGAAGAGCGCCCAGGAGTGTGAGAGCTATTGTAAAGGTGGTGGGGGTGAGACATAGAGAAAGGTCTATGATAGGATCCAGGAGGAGGCGGTGGTGAGACAGATGGGGGAGGCGGAGGTCCTGCTATTGTGGTTGGCTGCAGGGTAGAGGGCGAGGGGGGGGGCGGGGGGTTGGGTGATGTTTGGGAGGGGGAAGGAGCAGACTGAGTGAGATTAGCCACCTCACTGTCATATGATGTGAGGCTGGAGGCAGTGGAGTCCCCTGCCTGAGGAGAGGGCAGGGGTGTATGAGCAGGATATCCACTAACAAATGGTTCTTTTTGGGGTGGTGGAGGAGGAGGTGGTGGTGGGGGAGGAGGAGGAGGAGGTGGAGGAGGCGGGACCTGTTGTTGGCGGGAGGTCAGGTTGTTGGCAAGCATCCCATGTTGTGAGTACCCTGATATTCTTCCCAGTCCCCTGTCAAAGCTGTTAGCAAACTCTAATGGAGGTGGGAGGGGATCCGCGTAGACAAACTCATCGTCCGCATCAACTGAGGGAGCAGGAGGAGGAAGAACCATCAGGCCAGAGCTAGTGGTCCCAGTTGTGTTCCCAGTCTGCTGAGTACTGGTAGGTGGAGGAGAGGGAGGGGTGAGGGACAAGACATAGGCCTCAGATTGACTTTCCATCCTGAGAAAAGATGGCCTACGAGGCTGCTGAGTTTGGGATGCTTGCTGAGCAGAACTTTCAGCAGCTGCTGCATTAGCTGCAGCTTGCTCCACCCTCCTCATGTAACCCTCTCTTTCTTTGTCCCTCTCTCTTTCTCTCGACAGCTCCCTCTCACGTTCCCTTGACCTCTCTCGCTCCCTGTCTTTGTAGGTTGGCTGATATGACTGAGATTGATAGTGGTGTGTGTGGACAGTTTTGTCCTCTGAGAAGCGAACTCTTAGACCCTCGCGAGCCCCTCCTCCTTCACGCTCCCTCTCTCCACCACCACCATCCTCACTCCACACACTACCAACTCCTCTGAGTATTCTGGGTGAGGGTGGACGGCCAACAGTAGGTGTAGTGGCAGCCAGAGAAGAGGAGGTTACCAGATAGGAGGAGCTGGAAGACTGTGCAGCAGACGACACCGGCTGTGAGGTTGCAGTAGATGAAGGAAACACCACACTCGACATCTGGCGGGTGAAGAGGTGCTCCGCTCTCCTTAACCTGCTGTCATCCCTCAGAGCTCGCTCTCGGGCAGCCAGGGCTAGACCTAGAGGCGATGTGGGGTCAAGAGCCTTTCCTGTAAGAGGGTGAATGAAGGTGGTGGAAGTGGAGGGGGCTGACTGCCTGCCTGCTGCTGTGTACAAGTCTGTAGGCACAGACTTAGGCTGATAGTCAAGGGCAGGTGAGGAGTACTCAGGTAGGCCAAAGGCTGGGGGCATACTGCGGGTGTGATGGATAAAGGTGTCCCCAGAGAACATGCCATCATCAATAGACTTGGACGGACGCAGGCGTATTGAACTTTCAGCCTGTGTGCTAAGCTGTTGCTGTGACACCTGAGTCCTTGCTACTCCTCCTATCCCATCACTTACTCCTCCAAGACTCACGTCCTCCTCAGCAGACATGAACAAGGAAGCACTCTTTCTGCGGGCTTCATGAAACCTTTCCCTGTCACGGCGAGCTGCACCAACAATGGCAGCTCCAAACTGGCTGGTAAAGTCCAGGTTGTCCTGGGCTCGCATAGAAGGCAAGGATGGAGGTGGCGGTGCTGGGATGGAAGGTGGGGCAGGAGGCTGTGGAGCGGGAGAGGAGGGTGGAGGACCATGGGGTGTTTTGGCTTCATCTGTCTCTCCTGATGCAGGGGCATCTGCCTCCACACTGCTGCCCTGGCTGCTGCGTCCACTGCTGCTGGTTGAAGGAGCCTTGACAATAATGGTTGGGATGGGTATAGAGCTTTTCTCCACCGAGCCTTTGTCCCCCAGTGTGCCCTGGCCCATGCGCAGGTCCTCTACCTTGGATTGCTTCACCAGGGGACCCTTGCCTCTCCGGGCTCCTCCCTTCGGACCACCTGCTCCAGCCCCAGCTGCACTGCGGTCTGCTCGCTGGGGTTGACTCTGGGTAGTCTGTTGTTGCTGGGGCATTACAGTGGCAATGCTGGATGGGGGTACAGCAGTGCTGTAGCCTCTCCTAAGAACTGCTGTCTTGGCCCCTCCACCTGCCCCTATGCCAGCTCCAACAGGCTCCCCAGTATAGGCAACCTTCCGCGAAGCAGTCCTGCTTTGAGCAGTATGAGCTGCTGCGTGTGCATATGAGGATGTGTGGTCCACTGCTCCACCACTGGGGCTGGTGCTGGGACCACCTGCCCTCTCCCTGCCCCCATGACTGAAGTGCACTGACTGGGAGTAGGGCTGGTAGTGCGCAGAAGTGGATGTTGACTGGGACACGGAGACAGAGGGCTGTTGAGATGACTTTGCTCTCCAACCTAATGGTGGAGCAGAGGAGAATGGAGGATCTGGTGGAGCTGTAGTGGGAGGAGGGGGGATGTCATCTGGGCCAGGCACTGACAGACTACGAGCGAACTTCATGGCTGGAGGATGCAGGAACTGCTTCTCCTCCTCGGGCACCCCTGTGGTACAGCATTCACAAATTAAGCAGAAACAAATTGGGATGAAATAGAAATTTAAGGATAGAGTAAGAGAGGTTGTTAAATAAGAAAAGAAGAAAGTTTGAAGGCAATGAGAGTAGGAAGAAAATGGAGGCAGAAAAAAAGGAAAAGCTGAGGGTAATTTATGAGAATGTCTGTCTAAATCTGCCTGCCCATCTACCTGTCAGCAAGTCTGTCCTCATTCTTAAGTCTGTTAGTAGGTCAGTCAGTTAGTGCTATATACTCTACAAACAAGTAGCAACTGGGCAGCATCACACAGCAGCATTTGTTTTGTTGGTCACCAGTGAGCACTATACTAATTCAGGGTGGGA
>JAQLOL010000009.1:3392991-3409859 GCA_029783665.1 Naso thynnoides
CAGGGTGGGAGTTAGCAAAGCCTTAGTAAGCAACAAGCAAGAAAGTAAGCCATCAGATATAAAACAAGGAGATTAGTGTCACTACTGAATTTAAGAATAAGCAATAGGATGAGTATAAGACAAACAAGCATCTTATTTTTACAATACATGTATAGTAATTTAAACAGGAGAGCTACAGATACAAAGCTGGCCACAAACAACACATTGTTGGCCACAGACAAACAGGTCAGCACAGTGTAGACCTCTACTGGTCCAGAGGACAGACAGACAGGCGGACGAGGGGGGCAGACAGAAAAAACAGACAGCCTCACCGATGGATTTCTGCCGCAGCATACCGTGCGGTGGACCATGACCTGAGGTGTACTGGCCACGATCATAGCCCAGGCCCAGCCCTGATGACATCATCCCCATTCCAGACTGATCCCCATAATTTGACTGAAAAGGCAAAAGAGAGCATGTGAAAGGCAGCATAAAGAATAATACTACTCAGCCATAAGTAAATATAACTTAAAATGATAAGTTAAGACTTAGGTCAAGAGTAAAAGACTATAGGACTTCTTTTTTTGAACAAAAACTGACCAAAATACTCCAATCATGTCAGTAGTTGCCTTCTGAGTTGGCTTTACATTGATCATGTGTTGTACGTAACAGGCCAGTGGATAATACTAAACTTTAGCATATGTAAATGCAGATTTATGTGTCTCCTTTTTTTAATTGTAGGAATGAGGGGAAAACTTTTGTGTTGGCCCATGCAGCTCTCAAATGTTCCTGTCCAAAACTGAAAGCTGCATCAAGTTTTGCTTTGACAATCTTTAAATTTTTATTCCATATTTTGTGCTTTTTTGTTGTTGTTGTTGTTTTTAATTACAGCTCAATTTCACGCTAGAGAGGCACTCCTCTCAACTGGACGACAGACCCAGTAAACCCAGGAACACACGTATCTCAAGCCACAGGTAAATATGCTGTAGCATCTTTCACAATACACACCTCATTGCCATAGAAACTCCGCCCCCGATCTCTTTTTGGTCCCTGTCCCCGTGTCCCCAGAGCCTCATTGGTGCTGATCGTCTGCTGAGCTGCAGCAAGAATTTCATCTAGTTTATCTGAGAGAAAAAAAGAAAGAGACAGAGACAGAAAGACAGAAAGGAAGAGAAAGAAAGAAACAGACATACGGCAATGAAACAGAAAAATGGACAGCAACAAAGCGATGGAAAGAATGTGTGGAAACGGACACACTTGATGACAGTGGGTGAGAAAGAGAGGAAGTGATTCAGGAAACATCCACTGACATATATGGGCTCCCTTACTCAAAGCCATCTGATAGACTGTCCTCTTCTTCTCTGTAACTTGTGAGGATTCGAATTCTGAAAGAAAAGAAAGTCAGAATAAGCCCAGTAAGTGACTGAGCGTCGAGTGCCAAGTCCTCTTGGACAGACATTAATACAATGCCTTAAGCAAGAGTGTACCAGAGCATACCTGATTTTTTTTTCCAAGGGGTAGCAGCTGGAAGGAGGACAAAAGGAGACTTAAGTTTTGGCAGGAGTGAAAGTGCGATAGTGTTGTTACAGTGAATACTAATCATATTCCCCCAGAGCCTGACAAACTGAGTCACCTCGCCAGGCTTTTCGATCGTCAGTGCAAAAGAACGTACATCACACTCATACTTTAAGATAGCTACAGTTTGCACACTTATGCTACAGTAAATATGCAGCGTATACATACAGTAAGCCACTTGCTGTTACTCTCTATGATACACAAATGTGGAATTAGTCTGAAGCGGACTCCCACCTCTCTCCACTATTAAATGGTTTAGATCCCGCCAGCGGTGAAGTGGGGACAAAGGAGACAAAGAAAAGACAGAGTTAGTGGTTAAACCAGTGAACAGAAGAAGGACAAGTCCATAGGGGAATAAAGAGGAATAATAGATGACCCTTTAGTGTTTGCATCCACTGGTGTGAGTGAGCTTGTGTGTGTGGACTGAAAAGGGATGGGGTTATCTGCCATACTTTTACTCAAGCAGTTATATTTCATAATGTGAAGTTTATTAAGCTTAATTGAACTGAATTCCTTTTTAATATCCAACAGTTAAAACAAGCAACAAAGAGTTCTGTGCTTCTACTCATTTAATCTGTTACTTACAACACTGCACACACTCGCAAGGCACAAATCCTTCTGAAAATGAGCCACAATTTTGCCAAAACTTGGGCTCAAACATATTTAAACAACATTTGATATCAAGTGTTGGGGAAACAACAGTTTTGTGGACTTAAGTGCACTGCAGGATCATTTCCATTTTAATGTACTTGTTATCTTGCAGCATGACTTCTAGGTGAACTGGGACACTGCACCAGTCACAGAGGTGAGATAGTTTAATAGGTGTCACAGCTAAATGAATTCCAGTGCATTAGAATAAGCATATGGCAGAGGCTGACATGGCTGCATCAGACATTGTGCTCCTCTCACCTTGATCCAGAAGGAGGCAAAAGCAAACAGGATCTAACTTAAAAGGTGCCTGAGTGCAAATTAAGCACCCACATCTCACAGAACTTGGGATATTTATTGATGAAAAGCACTTTATATGAATTCAAACTGACTCTTAAGTTAAAAGGTTAAGCTGATGTGCTGTTTGTGGCCCAAAAGATTACCTGGATTTCACTTTTTAAACCACCTCAATTCAGGTTTGGCATATCAGCTTTTTGTTAGACTGACTTATTGACTGACCTAAAGCCTGCATTGATATGTTACATCTTAAAAACTGGAAATGACAGTCTAAAAAAGATTAACCAATGTTGCCTAACCCAGGACACAGACATAGTCTCAAAAGAAACTGAAAGTCCTTTGGGTTTAGCTGCTCAGCCGCCACGACTTCTACTATGTACATGGACTGGGGATAAAGCTGGAATGAGGCTGAAAAGATTTTGGTTCTTACAAACACCTTGGACTTAAAATGAAGAGACAGGACTTAAAAAAAATAGCATTAATGTTTTTTTACATTTAAAGCTGGGTTAGGCAACTTCTGGAAAATAAGCTTGTTGTAGCATGAGACTCCCAAGAAAGCAACTCCGCTGCACCCTCCCCTCCCTGTTTTTATTCCAGCTCACATTTTGTTTAATTTGTTGTCGCTCTCTTTTAAGTCCAGTTTACAGCAAAGATTCACAACAAGACAAAACGGTTGCAGGAAAAGTTGCAGTGGTGCAAACCAGTCCGTCTCAGCTCGACTCAAGCCGACTGATGTTGTTGCCGGATAGACACTATGGCAGAGGCTAATTTGAGAATGTAAGGCATGTCATTTGTTTCAAAAGCCAGTCAGTTTTTAGCTATGAGACCTGTTGCTAAGAAGCACAGCTGTGACTGGACAATAGGAACATGCGGTCTCTGAAATGACCATGATTGACCAAAAGTCCTATCACGGTTTGAATACAGAGCAAAGCCTGAATTCAGAGCCAAGGAGAGGTGAACAAGTCTAGTGTTCTTTCAGACCAACTGAATTACATTATGCTGAAAGGTTATTATAGAATTTTAGTGCAATGATACAATACCAAAGATAAATTGCCTACCCCAGCTTTAAACAGCTGTCAGGAATATGAGTTCATGAAGGGGATGTTATGTGGATGTCTGATCACAATCACATAAACTGTCAATTAGAAAGACCCCTGGTGCCAGCTGTGGGCAAAAAAATAAGAGCCATGTGTAAATCAGTACTCTCAGTTTACAAATCAGTGCACACATTTTGTAAACCGTGCTTGGTTTTTAAACACATGCTAATGGGATTCACAATAAAATTGTTAAACCAAGAGTACAGATTTGATACCAGAGGAGTTCTGTAGTCAACAAAATGTTGTATTATAAAAACATAATTTTGCTTTTTTTATAGCAATAATTATAATGATCAATACTTAACTGGTTTGTCTTAGAGTCAGATCATTATTGGATGTGGAGACAATGTCACCATCTGGCCGTCCGACTCATAGTTATCGGCATCTACAGAGAAACATTTTTGGCTGGCTAACATCTGGCTGGATGATTAAGCTCTGGTACTGTTGAACCTTTACTATCTGTAATCACTAATCCTTCACAGGGATGTGGGGGGCTCGAGCTGATCCCAGCTGACACTGGGCAAGAGGTGGGGTACAAAATAAACATACATAAAATGTAAAACGGGTTCACTTGTTTATCAGTGCCTTGATATCATGTAGTTATTAATTAATGTACACCTACTGTAGCACCTTTAAGTTGGTTTGAATGTTATTCCATGAATTGAGTAAATGCATACAGTACATAGTACTGCTGCTGGTAAAGTGTATAAAGTGAAAGCTGGTGGAGGCAAGGAGGTGGGTTTTGGGATCAGGAAACGGAGTCTGTGTTTTAGACTGGGTGCTCATGCTTTGTGCCAGTCAGGTGAGGTCACACCACAGAGAGGAGGCAAGTGAGGGGAGGAGATGTGGGAGGAATAAAATAGAGGACTGATTTTGACACTGAGGATAAACTTCTGTCAGATCCAGACTTACACCAGCAGGGCAGGATTTACTGCATGACATAGGTGCTGTTGTCTGTCAGCTTGGACAAGCTTGCGTCATCAAGTTTGTGAGACAAAATACTGAAACCAGATCTGAGACCAGCTGATGCAGATTCCACTCTCCTTCAGCTTTCATACACCATTGATGGCTCACTGTGTGTGCTCAGAACCAGACAGCAGCCACAGCAAACACCATGGATCTTTAGATAATAAAACCTGGTCGCCGATAAAACACTGGCCAGTGTTCTGATCTGCAAATGGGGGCGTTGACCCTCACCATGCACTCTCCTCCCACTATTTTGCCTCAAATAGAGATGGCATTAGCATAGCCACACATAATGCTGTTACTATGGCAACAGACCTGGAACAAAGTTGTGGTTTTTTTTTTCTCTCAAAAATTACTCATCTCAATAATTCTATCCTGGGTGTGATTTCTTCCAAAAGAACCGAAGATGTTTTGGAAAGAATCAAAAAAAGGACAGATTTTGGAACTCGTCACCAAAATACAAAGACCACATACTTTGCAGTGATGTTTGTGGCACCCGGAAAACTCTTTTCAGGTGACGCCCATTCCCCTGCAGTGTTACCTTGGCAACTAATACTTGCTTAGAGTGTGTGCATGTGTGTGTGTGCGTGTGTGTGTGTGCGTGTGTGTGTGTGTGCGTGCGTGCGTGCGTGCGTGCGTGCGTGCGTGCGTGCGTGTGTGTGTGTGTGTGTGTGTTGGTGTGATGAGCAAAAGGGGCTGGTAGACTGCGCTGTGGGCAGTGAGGTTAAAGCTGTGGGCAGGCCTGGGAGCAGTGGGGAGGTGCAGGGGGGTAAGAGGTAAGAGAGGCGGGCAGTGAGAAAGGGATCACAGGGTGGATGGCGACACTTTTTCTGGGTGGGGTTACCTGTAGTGGGTGTGCTGGAAGTGACAGTGTGGAACCTCTGAAAGAACAGTGAGATGCATTGAGACCATCATCCACGCTGGTAGTCAGTCTTCTTTTTTTCTACTTCCTGTCACTGAGTAACTACGCTATCTTGCTCTACTTTCCTATTGTCTAAATTTAGCCCTGGCTGAACTCCCGTTTGCACTTTGAGCATCTTTAACAGCCCCAAACTCTGGTTTCACACTGTCTCTATAATTCCCATCACTTCAATATATTTCTCTCAGTAACTTTGTTTCTGCTCCTCTCCTCATTTGTCAACAACTAACTGACAGTCTGTTTTTTTATTCTTTTAATATCCTCTCTTCTCATGCCCCAGAAGTTTGTTACTTACCCATCTCCTCCAGTTCTGAAGTCATGGATTTGGACCGTAGGGCGATGGCCGGCGTGCTCAGCCTCTTACTCTGCTGTGGGACTAAAGGGGAGAGAGAAGACAAAAGCGGCAGTGATCAGTCAGGCTTGTTCAGTTATCACCAGCCTTCACCTACAGCAGCATCCCAGGGTGCAGCAGATAAACTCTTACTTTTCTTCCTTGAACCCTCCTCCATGTCTGGGTTGCGGGTTACCATGACAACCTTGACCATGAGGCTGTTGCCACCTTGTCGGATCATGTTGACGACCTGCCGGTGACCAACTTTCACAACATTCTGACCATTGACCTGTAACAGAGAGACAGAGAGCGAGTAATGGAGACTGACAACATGGCTTATTGACATTTTCATTGGTCTTTTCTTAAATGGATTTATGTACTTAGGCATCATTTTAATGACTATGTCAGTAAAGCAAATGTAAGTGAAAACTGACAGAGTGATAGTAATAAAACCAGCGAACTGCAGTTCAGTGTTCTTGGACATTAATGCCAGCCAGACTTTATAAACAGAAAGGCCACAATAAAACTGCTTAGAAAATAACAGTGCTTTTAGAACTTAATGAATATTGAAAAATTATATTTGTTTCGCTGAAGAATACATTATACATATACATTATACATTATACACATACATTATACATTATTATAGTTTTTAGATGTTGGAAATAGTTAGTATCTCTCCTACAGTCAGCTTTTGTTGATTTTAATGTAAAGTAAATGTAGATCCAGGTGTGATTTCCTTAGTTTTATTTAAAAAAAATATATAATAAAATTCAAAATTCAGATCCAGTTTACAGATTTAACGTATTCCAAAACAAATCCCGCATATAGAGGACTGCATACTGTATTTTTTTATCACTGCCTTGTTATGTAAACATTCAGAAACCTCTAAGGAAAATAGAAAATTAATCAATGCTTTTAACGCGGTTGTAATTAACGGCAGTACTTCTATCAGGAAATCCCCCATCCTGAGACCAGCTCTCCAGGCGACACCTCCCTCGTCCACTGACTCCAGATACTGCAGGGCAGGAAAGGCCGGGGTGGGAGTGAACTCCTCGATTGGAGTCTGAGCTGGAGACACCATGAAAATATAAGAATCAGCACTGCATCAGATACAGCAGTTTTAAAGAACTAACACAATTAAATTTACAAGGGTTTGCAGGGCAGCATGTTTGTGTTTACGTCACATTTCTTACCTTTGGCCCCTCTCAGAACAAAGCCAAAACCCTCGCTGTCTTTTTTCTGTAGAAGCACCGTCTTCTCCTTGATTATATAGTCACTAGCAGAGAGGAGACGAGACAGAACAGGAGAAAAGTCAAGTTTTCATGTACATGAACCATAACATTTAACTTGCTGGTCTTTCCTTCCACAACAGCGCCACACCTCTCCTCAGCTGTCTGCCTCTCATTTCCTGCGTCCCCCAATGATGACATCACCCTCCATTTGATCAAAAGTACAATAACGCTTAGTACGATGGATGTCACACATAGCACTCTGTCATACTAAAGTAAACATCGAGGCAAACAAATTCACCATGTACTGTTTTAATTTTTTTAACCTCAATGTGCAGAGGAAGCCACAGCCATTTTCTACTGATGGCTTTTTGTGGAGCAGGGTGCATCTTCTGTACAGATGTGTGTGGATGTGGAGACAGAGCAAGGGTCACTGGCATTGTGACATTCACAGAAACAGTTTCAATTCAAATTTCAGGGTGTCAAGAGCTACTTTTAACTGCAATGATTCCCATAAGACTGCTCAGACTGAGATTGCATGGCAAAAATAATCTGACCTGATGCTGATTTAGGACCACATGTAATATTAGAATTAAAATGATCAGATTGCATGGATAGATCTGTGCCATGAGCACGCCTGTGTTTCTGTGTTATGTTTTTTCCAGCGAGCCCAGAGCCAGTTTCCAGCAGAACCTCAGTGAGGAAGAAATGCTATATACAGTATGATGGAGCTGCTTGTTGCCTCAGCAACGGCTAGAACTGGACGCAGGGAAAGTTGCTTGAGAAGAACCACGCCACCGCCAAAACATGTGACAGAGCAATGGGACTCGCAGACAGCAGGGAACAGACACGCATGTTTACATGTAGAACTAGAATAATACAGAACAGTAGAGGCAGAAACATGTGGCTGAATGTAACTGAATATGTTTAATTCCATTACTGTACTTACTGTGCCCTTTTAAGGTACTATTATTTTATGTTATGTGATATCTCCACTCAACTGAATTCTGGATGAAAGTATTTGACAACTACAGTTGTAACATACCTTTCAGATGAGGATTATACATAAAACAAATAAAAATATGATGCACTGTTGTAAATTTAACAAAGGCTTCCCAGTATTTTTGGTGTGTGACTTATAACAAAAAAACAGAGTCTGGTTGAGGCCTTGTGACATGTTTCTGATGTATGTTTGTTTTTCAGTCTAAACCATTCAGATTATTTTATTCAAACAACTGTTTAAGGTTCAGATTGGTAAATGTTAAGATTAAGATTTAGGACTAAATCTAAAGAATTCAATTAATTTATCTTGTGATCCTTTGGAGATGGCTGATCCCAAAGTTGGGAACCACTAAAATAAACAACCTAACCGTGTATAAACCACCTCAAGCAACATTAACATGTTACCTAATGTGTCATAATAATAATTAAATAAGTAAAATATGATATATTTGTTGTGAGGGCAATTTTTTTGGTAATCTTTTGATACATCAAGTACTTTTTGCTGATACCAAATCTTATGTAAGTTTGACTTTAACCTGTAATTGAATGTTTTACATTTTGATATCTTTATGTAAGTGGAGAATTTGCCCAATATCCCTCTTGGAGTTAAAAAAATATTTCTGATTCTGATAATAAAGTAGAAAAGACTACAGTGAAGTGACGACAGTAAAATTCACAAATTTTGACTGACTTATGTTGCCTCTATAAACAAATTTGCATCAAAATGGCTTGTCCTATTTCAGTTATCCTTGAAAGGGTGCTAAAATTCCAAAAATATTTTTCTCAGTTGTGTCATGAACTCAAAAAAAGAAGTTTATCTTGAACGAGCACAAGAGTTCAGACACGTCCCACACAGGGACCCTCGGCTACTTCTGCTTAAACCTCTTTGGTGTGAGAGTTGCTGGCCTCTAACTCTTGTCCTGTTATGAATGGGACGACCATCCAAACAGCCATTCAGTCAGTCAGTGAGTCAGAGAGGCACATATACAGAGTCAGCTGTAACATACTGTAACCACATGCTGATAATCCCAACGTGCACCAAAATAGTCCCAGCCCACTCCATCTGTTCATCCCTCTCTTCCTCTCTCTTCGCTGGCTTTTCTTCTTTTTTACATTTTCCCATCCTATCAGCCCTGAATACTCCGCACTGCTCCCGACACTGGCTTCATTCCCTTGTTCTCCAAACTTTACTGATTTTTTTCTAATCACATTTCCCCCTAATGATCTTTTCCATTCAGCCTATTGAGTGCATGATGCTCTCCACAGGCTGTGAGAGTCTCTCTGTCTCTGCCAAGGCTCTGTCTCTTTGTTATTCTTGTCCTCTTTCTTTCATCTCTGCTGCCCGGCCCAGGAGGGACTGAGTGAATAAATGAGCAAATACTGTACATACAAACACATTCACACACATCTTAAGGCGGTATTAAGTCATGGAAGTAGATCACTATTAGGATTAAGGTGCAAAGTAATGCAAACACACATCACACTTCCCCTTTAGCTGTTAGCCTGCTCTACCATGCAGGCAGCACAAGCAACAAGTCATGAAATTCAGCATGTGTGCAGACAACAAACATATTAGTTAAAGAAACTTTCCAACAACAGCAGATCATACTTCTGGAGAACGTATTTCCTGCAGCCGTTTAATTTCAAGGACAGAATTTTGTCCATTCTTACTATAATGCATTACAAAAATAAAATTATGCAACCTTTATGTGGAGGACAACATGATTAAAGGCCCCAGAAACAACATTTGACAAACCACGCATCACAACAGCTCTGTAACAGAGCCGAGAGAGCCGAGAGAGCCGAGAGAGCCGAGAGAGCCGAGAGAGGCGAGAGAGGCGCTCGGCACATTGCTTTCACCTTCATTCAACTATGTTACTTCATTCAGTGGTATGAAAACAGCAAACATTATCATCATGAATGTAAAAAAACAGAAATGGCATCAGAAAAACAGAAACCATTACAACACTTTTCAGGCCTTCTAATTGACTTCCTTGCTCCTTTGTGCTTGACTTTTATTCATCCATTCTGCCATTTTTTAAATTTATTTACACTTTTTTTATAAATTTTTTTTGGAATTCATTCAGTTTTGTAAGGATCATTTCTCCTCACTACAGTATGAAGGTTTTTTCTTTAACCTGTTGTTTGTGTTCAACTTTTAAAAATGTGTCATCTCCACCTTAGCTGTTCATATTGTGCTGGTAATTTCGAAGGTCATCTTGTTTTGTACAATTGACCTGTGCTAAATAAAGTTGTTTGAAAAAAAACAGGCTAAATCCTTCAGTTTTTAGCTAAAAAAAGTCACACTGATGTTGACTCTCATTTTATTTCTTGTACGATCCAACTTCTTTTTGCTTGAAGCCCTCTACGATTCGATCTCTCTCTTCCTGCTTTGTTCAGCAGCAGAAGCCACTGTGGGTAAAGCTGCTAATGTGGCTGCATTCTCTCCTTCATTCCTCTCCGTATGATTGGCTCACTCAGCTGTAGCTTTCTGCCTCGTGGTTTAGATAGATCTGGTCATGCGCAATAAATGCACGGGCAGAGTGTGTGAAGGCAGGGCAGACAGGTAGGCATCTGGTGAATTCTTTCGGGCTGGTTGAACTGATTGGTTGGATGTATTTTAGCCCTGCCGTAGCCACAGACAATACATTTTTTCTTCATTATTTCTTAGAGCATTTTATGTTTTGATTGCCATCAGGCTGAAGTTTTCTACAAATATGACAATAATTAATTTTAAACAGAATTACCAATCTCATCTTTAAGTGCCTTGTGTCCACCTCTATTAACTCAATGGAACAGCAATGTATTATGAGAGGTGACACCAACAAAGCCAAGAGGAATATGCCTGATCAAAACTTTGATGACAACTGCAAAGATGCTCTCAGAACAAGGTAACAGAGTCAAGTCAGTTGTGATGTGAACAAACAATTATGCCCACTCTTCTACTTAGTCTTTTTACAAGAAGAGTTGGTCATTGGAGGAAATTCAAGATCATAACTGTAATGTTTAGTTTTTACTACTTGTCCTATATTTCCTCAGTGTGTGTGTGTGTGTGTGTGTGTGTGTGTGTGTGTGTGTGTGTCCACTCAGGGTTTCAAATACAGTATTCACCCCTTGAATCCCATCCAACCAGTGCTTACAACTAACTCAGACTTTGCTGTCATCAAGGATGTCATCAACTTTAATTTTACTAGTTGTCTCTTGGATCCTCTGAAGTCTAAATAAATAAATCTAGACTGAATGCTCACAACCAGTTGACTAAAAGTGCCCATTGTCCCCAAACCCACTGTGTGCTGATCAGTCGTGAAGTAGGAGCACTAAGGCAACCTTTTCCAAACTTTACTGTCCTGTTCTTGGTAGCAGCTCAGCCTTTTTTATTTCACTATTTTTTAATTACAGGGTTTTCCAGAAGAACTGATCTTAAATGATAAGATCTTCACCCTGTAATATGTCCATAATGAGCTCGTTAAACTTGTAAAGCAATTTGGCTATCATTTAACTTGTCCCTGTCTATCACTTGTATTTATATTTTGTTTAGTGTTCAAAAACAGTTTCCTAGTAGCGGGTGTAAGCCAATCAGCATTCTCCTCCCCATTCACTATTAGAATCCCCATTGCTACATCCTGGGCGTTGTGCCACCCAAAACAACTGTGACTATAGAAAAATACTTTAATAAAAAAAAAAGAAAGAACGAAAAAGAGTATTTTTCCCCAATTCAGTAATACAGAATGATATTGGGTGCAGCCAGATCTTTCTCCAGTGCTGTCACAGTGCTGTGGATATAGGGAAGGCTATGCAAGGCTAATTTCCAAGTGACAAACTTTGAAACTTGTTTTCTGCACAAGTTATCACCCGTACACACCATAAGTTCAGCTCTTTGTGAGGCTTTTCCATCATATTTACAGAGAAGAAGAGGTTCAGCTGCTCAGGTCCACCTTTGATGAACTGCAGCCACTGCACACGGACTCAGTGAGAGTGTCTTTCAGTATTAGTGACCCAATGTTGTCATCGGTATCTCTATGCAAGCGAGTACAGTGAATATCCAGTACAGCATAGAGCAAGAAGTCAAGGTAAAAAAAATGGTTTGGCCAAGCAGGCCTCCGTAGAGGTGTCAGAAAGAAGCTGGAACTTGTCATGCATGCCGCATCGTTAAAACTCTCTCACTGTACGCTGTTTCCAATTTGGCGGCAGTCTCCCCCTCTCTCTCTCTCTGTCTTTTTGTCTCTCTCTCTCTTACACACACATACACGCACACACACTCACACACACACACACACACACGCACACACACACACACACACAGGTTAATGCACAGAAACACACCAAACACCTCACGCAGGACCTAAGAACACATGCGATCGACCAGCCAGCAGAGGAAGAGAAATGTCCCTGCCATTCGGTTGTGTTTCTGATGGGCAGCAGCAGACACACATTGGCCATGCTTACTAACACACACACGCACACACACAAACACAGTCAAGCATGCACACAAACACGTAATCAGTCTGCACAACAGTAAAAGCAGGGAGCATCACTTGTGTCGGTGCAGCACTGCTGGAGGACATTTGTTCAGAGAGTGATTCAAAGCGGTAAGAAAGAAACGACACGCACACACACATGTTCGTACAGCAAAACACAGAGCAGCTGCACTGCTCATGCACCGGGCTGTGCAGCACCAGCACTCGTCTTTCTTAACACACATACATCACACACACACACACACACACACACACACACACACACACACACACTCTCTCATTCTCATTGAGATACACAAAATCAAACACGTCCGTCTGCAAGCATGCATTGCAACATCTGTCAGTCTATCTAATCGATCCTGCCCTGCCATCCATGATGTCCACATGCATGAATTCCTCCCTCCGCCCCCCATCTCCCCCGGCAACTGGAGAGAGAGAGAGAGAGAGAGAGAGAGAGAGAGAGAGAGAGAGAGGGAAGGAGGGGAGGGGAGGGAGGTATAAAAAACCATGGCAGGTACCTGTAAATGAACCAGACGCTCCTATTCACAGGGCCGAGCGACGGCCAGGAAGAAGAGAGGGAGAGGGAGAGGGAGAGATCCTCCTCGCCGCATGCCCCCATCGCCATTTCCTCCCCTCCCTCTCCTCCTCCTCCTTCTCCTGCTCCTTCTCCTTCTCGTCTTCCAGCAAGACAGCAGTGAGCGCGAGTCGCGAGATAGGACGAGGAGGAGGAGAAGAGGAAGAGGAGGAGAGAGAGATGGAAGAAGGGAAAGGGAGAGGGCCGAGCTCTCCCAGCCCCTTCATACTTAAGAGAGAGAGGAGGAATGGGAGAGAGAGAGATGGAGATGGTTCATTGTGACTGCGACACAGGGAGGGAGAGAGAGAGAGAGAAAGAGAGGGAGAGAGAAGAGGAGCAGGGGCAGAGGGAGGGGGAATAAGGTGGCTTAAAAAAAGGAGAGAGAAATGAGGTAATTTAGAGAGAGAGAGAGAGTTAGAGTGAGAGGTGATTGGTTTGTTTGCAGGGGGTGTCATGTACAAAGACGCACACAAACACACACACACAGTCCAAACATGCATGCACTGATGTGATCAACTCATACACAACCACCAACAGCACTTACACTCGCCGTACTCTCTACCTTCCTCCTCTCTTCTCTTCCTTATCTATTCCTCTGCACTTCTCCACTTAATAGGGTTTATATGTACAGTATTTACTCTCCCTATCTATCACTGTCATGATTTCCCATTCATAAAAATGGATGCAACTGAGATAAGTCTTTGCTAAACAGTCAAAAAATAATTCATTCAAAAGGAATGGGAGGAGGGTCTTGGAGTTATAAGGGCAGAACAGGTGTCATTATCATCTGTGACATAATGATAAAAGACAAGTGAAGTTATCGTTATGTCATATTAAGAAGAAAAGAGCTTCCAGTGGCTGGTTTGCTCTTATTTCTGTAAGAATGAATGTGTCTTGTGCAGATGCTCCTGGAGCCTCTGCTGCTGCTGCTGTCCGTCCCCTGCTATTATTGACCCCACATGCCTTTAACTCACACTTAACTAACCTCACCCACCCGCTTTTTCCCCCCGTTTTCCTTCCGACCTCTGACATGCACAAACGCACACATGCACACATGCACACATGCTATCGCCTCACATTTGCTGTAAACAAAGCATGAATGAGAGGGTAGCGCAAGGGAAAGAGGGGGGAGGGAGGAGACGCATCGACGCAGACAGGAAGAGGAGAGAGGACAGAGAAACAGCTGGCGGGTGAGTGGCGGAAGGAGGAAGAGGAGGAGGAGGAGGAGGAGAAGGAGAGAGAGAGGTACAGATTCTCTCGAACAGGCACTCACATCATCTCTTAGTCAGAGCTTCCTTCCACGTATGTCGAAGCTGTCCTCTGTCGACTTGCCCTCCCTCCCTCCTTCCTTCCCTCTCTCTGTCTCTCCCTCTTGCCTCCCTCCTGCATTCGAGGACGATTGCAGCTCTTGTCCCCTCTCTTCTCACATCTCTGCCTTTTTGTTTCCCTCCCTGCATGTCAAGCTATACCGCTGTGATTCTGTGTATAGTACGTGTGCTTGTGTGTGCATGCATGTGTGATGAGAGAGAGAGAGAGAAACAGAGGGCATGAAAGAGGAAGAGGGGGAGAGAGAGAGAGAGAGGAAGAGGGAGAAGGGGGAGGGAGCAGGAGAGCAAACAGAGGGTCCACATGATTTGTATTAATGTGTATCTGCATGTCTGCCTAATGTCTCCTGTAGGCCTGTATGCGTGTATCTGTGAGCATCTGTGTATCATACGACAGCCAAACCTTAAGACACACTCTCAAATGCTGTTGTCTATCTCTTGTGGCAAATTTCACCAAAATTTCAAGTGAGGTCACAAATTACGTGAAAATTCATCAGAAGATTTTTATGTTTAATGCACAAGCAAGTGTCAATGCACATGTCCATCTAAACTAAACAAAGCAGCACAGCAGTGTTCAGCAGGGTTTGCGGTGTTTGCTGCCTCTCTCCTCCAAACTCACTTGTCCTTATTTGACCCATTGTTGGCCCAAAAAATGATTTCATGTTGGCCAGGAGGAGCTGCAGCATGTTCAGCCTGTGTACATGCTGCTGTGGCAAGGACACAGATCTGATGACCTGATCAGTTTATAGCTTTTATCTCTTCCGTCGAGAAAAGCAGTGTTACAAGTGTTTGTAAGCTATTGTAAATCTAAACCTCTAGCAAATGCCGCTAATGCCTGGTGCACACTTGAGGATTTTCAAATCTTAACTGGTCTTAAAAACATAGGAGACTGCACACATAAGGACAGATTTGACCTATTTTTAATATTTTAATCTTGAGAAGGCAAACACCAGATGATTCAATCAAAACACAAGAACAAAAAAAGGGGATGGAGACAGCCTGTTGAATTTGTCTGTGCTATGCTCTGCACCAAAAAAAAAAATAGAGAGAGACAAATAATCTGGACAAACACGTGGTGGATTCAGCGAGGCTTATATGTTTTGCAGCATGGACTGGAGCTGCATTGGAAATAAAGTTTAATCTGGTCTCAAACGGGGCTGTTGCAGGCTAGAGCTACATGCAGTTGGTGACACCCCCTTGTCCGCTTGCTCATCCAGTTCCTACAGCAAAGGAACGCAAGGTGGAATCAAACGCGGGTTGCTACAGCAAGAACACAGCCTCTGTACATAGGGCACCTGCTCTACCAACTGAGCTGTCAAAGCACACTACACTACAGAATTTCAAATAGTATATAAACATGTAAATATCAAACATATTTATGATATTCAAGTTTCAAAATTGGGATGGCTCTGATCCAGTCAGAACATTAAAATCACGTCAGTTAACTCATCACAATACAGGATCTTTGGGAGAAAAAACTTGTTGGTTTCAACCAGCCTGGACTCGGGAATGCCGCTATGATAGTCAGAAGCGACCAAAAATATGCCAAATTATTTTTTAGTGGTGGGTCAGCTGAGGTTAGCGCTGGTAGAAACATTTCTCTACAACCAAATCCTGTAGATTAACTGTCGCATTAAAATGTGTTTATATGAATCCATTTGATTCAGAGTCACAGAATTTGAGAAATGAGATGAAACAATGGACAAAATGCGCATGGAGTCTAAGTTACTGTTTCTTCAAAACAAACACACACTGACTGCAATTTGCTGATATGCATGTGTGACATCATTCAGGTCAGAAAAATTAGGATATATGTGAAGAATTGACCCTCAGTCACTACTTTGGAGCACCTGAACATTTAATACAAATATCAATTTTTTTTTGATGGAGTGTCAATAACTTTTTGCAAGAGGAAGTAACATATATATCTCTCTTCTGATATTTACCTACAGATAGTTAGTTTAGTAATATATGTCAGTATGTGCTTGCATATGATACAATGTGTTATTAATCACAACCAGTTATGCAAACTCATCGATGAGGTATGTAGATTTACTGTAAATGTAAAAGTAAACGGCAGAGAGAGCCCAATGCATTGCAACTAAGAAAAAAAACACAAGAAAGAAGAAAAAATGAAAAAAACATAATGGTGAGAACTTGTTCACCAATTTGACAACACAAAAGCAGATAAAGCAACATTCAGTGTAATCAAATGCAGCAAGATGCACACACAACCAAAACAAATTTACAATTCAACTTACGTTTTCTTGGGACAACAAAAGCTGATAAAATAAAAACAACAAAATTATGCGCCCAGGATGTCAAAACTTCAATACAGATTGTTGGCTTGCTTTCCCTCACGTCAAAGCACACTTTGAAATGTTCTTTTTAGTCGTTGGGCTTGGGGGAAAGTATCAAAAGGTAGAGGTCCATGTGAACTCATGA
>JAQLOL010000009.1:3409959-3428967 GCA_029783665.1 Naso thynnoides
AAAAGGTAGCGGTCCATGTGAACTCATGAGTCATTAGTGTTTAAAGTCACATGGATCAAGTCCACTGATTTTGGTTCTCTGGTTTCGGAAGAATTTGGTCATAAACTTCCTGAGATGATGGCATTAGATAAGTCAGGGGGTCTCAAGCATCATGGGGATTCATCTGGGAACCACATTTGGTACAAAACTTGGCAATGGCAATTCACCCAACAGTTTTTGAAATTTTTCAGACTTTTTAAGTCATACGTCACCGCAATATTCTGTGTATTATATCAATTACTCATCCTTAGATGTCTTGAATTGTGAGCCACTCACTTTTGCTGCTTCTGCTGGCAGATAAAGTCTATCCAAAACTTTTAACAGCTCCGCGTGGTATAACCCAAGTTTTCTCTATCATGTCGTGGATTCAATAACTCCAAAACACTTTTATTTCAACTAAAAAGCCACTGAATCCAACATGTCTGATCCAATATTTTAGTCGCGTGTCAAGGTTATTCTAAATGTCGGTGAACTCCAGCTCAAATAAATATGGTTCTGCCAAAAACTACAGAAACTCCTCCCTCTCTGCACCAGACATTTTTGTTCACTTACAAGTTTTTAATAACTTTTTAGTATTTTTTAAGAAAAGAACATAGGATCAGTAAAGGGAAAGGGCTGGTGCAGAGACAGGCGGAACCATATTTATTCTAGAGTGAACCAAAATTTAGAATGACGTAACACACGACACAAAACGTTGGATCAGATGCGTTGGATTTTGTGGTTTTTTAGCTGAAATGAAGTGTTTGGGAAGTACTGAGCCTATGACATGACAAAGAAGACTTGACTTCTACCACACGGAGCTGTTGAGAGTTTTAGATGGACGTTTTTAAATAATTTTGATGTTTTGAATATTTATCTCCGTAGGCTGCCAGCAAAAGGAGCAAAAGTGAGTGGCTTGCATTTTTGGAGGAACAGTGGAAGGGAAAAACTCTATTCTTCATTTCAAGACATCTAAGGGTGAGCAACTGATATAATAAACAGAATTTTGTGGTGAAGTATCACTTTGAAGTGGGACAACATAACCACCAGACTTACTAACAGTGCCTTCTCGAAGACAAAGTATCAGTATCATATTATTTTGAAAATTCATAGCACCGTTGCTTTGGTCTTCATACACAGAGTTATGGTTAAAACATGAACAGAGGGCATCCTTCCTCACACTTTTTTTAACCTTTATGGGCCCCATGTTGCTCAAGGAAACAATGCATATGTTTTCTCTCACCTATTTGTAAACAAAAATTGCCTTTCTTCCTTCATCCAAGCCCTTCACCCCCCTCTCCAAGCCTGATCACCCTTTAGAGTGCCCTTCACTGTCTGACCTCCAGATGGAGACACCACAGGGAAGAGAGGGTGATAGAATGAAAATTAAAAAGTACAGGGGTGTTAGCGATACAGTGATGAATAGAAAGCGAGGGAGGGATGCAGAGACGGTCAGGAGCTGTGGCCAAATATAGAGGGTTGAAAGGAGGGATAGGTGAGATATTACATGTAGTGATAAAGGCTGTGAAAGTAGGCCCATGTGAGGGTGGCTCTGAGTCAGCCATGCCCGCCTGCATGGCCAAACAAATAGTCTCGGGCTGCGTCTATGCTGCAGAACACGCTTTAATTATCCATGATGTGTGTGTGTAAGCGTGTGTACAAACATATGCGTGAGTTTGCATGGCTGAGTGTGCTGCTTGCATGAAATGTCACCGTTGATGAAAAGCATGTTAATAATAAATGATCCTGTGTGCATGTGGGAGAGAGAAACATAGTTACAGTAGGAGGTTCAGGGAGAGGAAAACATTAAAAGAAACAAAGCAGGCCCGAGTGAGAAAGTTGTGATGAGTGAAAGAATGGGAAAAGAGAGGAAGAGGGGGGCAGATTTCATGTTAATAATACATGTGATTGATAATAGCTTCTATGTAAATAATTCTCTCTTTGCTGTGTCCAAGTCACGGACACTGAAATGAGTTTGCCTCAAAGCGACTCTGTGCTCGCCATGATGCAGATGCAAGGCATTAAAGGAAATGAAATTTTGCGTTTTACTAGTTAATGAGGAGAAGTTACAAGCCCAAAGTCAATACACCACTTGTGTGTCAACAGATCTCCTCCACAGAAGATCCACCAAGTTTTAGATCTGGGTCTATTCTCCAAGAGCACTTAGGGAACAGATTTGTGCTGATATTCTCATGCTGATGTCACAGTGGGTGGATGATCTGTATCCGCACAAAAAGCAAAATGGCCCTCAATTAAAAGTCAAAGATTTCAGCCGCTGTTTTAAAACTGTTTGAGACTATATTACACATGTATCATTTCAGATAGTTAGGTCATCAAAAGCAGTAATAATTACTGGATGATTGTATAACATCCGTCAACACAAAGAAAATTTCAGACTTAGTCATCAGAGTGGTCTGAAAGCTCCTTTACCATCACCGACAAGTTCAGCCCACCTAAAAAACTGCAGCCTGGCAACGTGGCTTTGCACCTCAGAGCCAAACGGCAGACACACAAAGGAAGGAACTTACTCTGCAATCCTGATATGACAGAAAATATGCCTGTCTGCCCGGGTTAAACTCGACAAAACCAGCAAGTCAAAACACGGCTGGTAAACCTGTGCCTTGAGGATGACTCCGGTATGAAAGCGGGCAGATCAGCTTGCAGACCTGAGGCAGTGAACCCTCACACATCGTCATCCTGCTGCATGAATCACTCACAACACATCACATCACACGAATCAAAGCACCACTGGAACGTATGAATCACTACATGAATCATCTTATCTGAATAGATGTGTACAGTATGTTAGCATACAAACAAATCCCCTCTCATCATGTGCTGTGTGTCTAAACATTGCAGCGGAAAGGTCAGAATGAAAAGGTTGCCAGTTTGGTTTGTGATATCCACTGAGGAAAGGGAGTTACATTATGCTCTTCAGCAAGGCACTGATCCCTTTTTCATCTGAACAGAGCTGCTCTGAGGCCAATGGCAGAAAATAAAACGCCCCAACCGACTGCAGCAATCTGCATGTGAAACTGTACTGCTCTTAACCTTTGTTAAAAATGGATGCTTCTGTGTCCAAAACGGGATACTTTCATGCTTCATTCTGGTCCAAATGTCACAAAAAACAGGCACTGAAGCCTTCAAATGCCTCTTTTGTCAGCCCAAGTGCCCACAGTGCCTTTGTGATCAGTTCAAATACCCCTCAGCTGAACTACCACTCTGGTGTGACAACCTTACCCTTAATTAAAGCTACCTTTAACCCTGTTAGCCGGGGTAGGGATCAGAGAATCTGTGCACGCTGCTGTTTCTTTTGATAAAACTGGCAGTTTTATCCCAAGATGCATTGATTGGTGATAGTTCACCTCAAGGCAACTCCTACCTGGGAGCGTCAAAGCTGTCGTAGGATCCCACAGTGTAATGGCGGAACAGCCTTTTGGCTCTTTCTCCACGACTCTCTGAAAGACAAAATCCCAGCAATATTAGCATGTTTGCACATACAATCAATCTATTTTCAAGGCAGGTTTTGTTCGGTTGATGCGTCACAGTATTACTTTAATAAAACATGATCGTCACAGGAGAATCTCTCTTTTACATCTAATATACTGTTAAAAACAACTGACAAAAGACTTTTTTTACATAAACCATGCAGGGTTAATAGTCTATGAATATTGGTGCTTAAACAATAAGTTAACTGAGAAATTAATGAAAAAATAATGTAATAACAATTAATGGTTCCAGAATTTTGTCAAAACATTTAAGGTATATGTTGCTTTCAGCTTCAGACTATTCAGGGTAGTCATAAATTGAACAACTTTTAGTTTTTTACTGTTGTTCAGACAAGACAAGCAGTCTGAAGATGTCAAATTGACCATGGGAATGTTGCAAGGGCCATTATTTATTTATTTGTTTATTTTGCCACTTTATTGCTAAAATGATAATTGTTTGTTTTTGCAGACCTAATTGTTAAAAAAAACTATAATCATAAATATAATAGGCTACAGAATTACTAAATAGTTCAATGCAATAATTAAACATTTTAGGAAAAGAACATATTCACTTTGTTGCTGAGAGTTCAACAACAAGGCTGCTACCACTCTCACATTTTTAAGGTAAATATGAAGCTACAGGCAGCAACCAGTTATCTTAGCTTAGCATTAATGACAAAAACTGATAACAGAGTCTGAAAAAAAGAGATTGGTCCCACGCAAAAGCGACTTAATCCTCCCTTAAAGTTGAGTGTAGAATTTAGCGTCGCCTATAGTGGCGCAGAAGGAGATTGCATGCAACTGAATATCTTTCTGCTCAACCTCTCCTTCCAGCCACATGTGAGAACTTATGATGTCTGTGAAAACTTGCCCCCCAAAAAATCCTCTGTAGACCCAGTGTTCGGTTTGTCCTCTCTGGACTACCGTAGAAATCGTAATGTTTAGTGTAAAAACTTAGTAGCCCATCGTCTACCTAAACTAGCATCTTAATTAATTGCCAGGTTTTTGTGAGAGTATTAAAATTATCCAAAAATAGAGTAGAGAGTAGATGTGAAACTTTGCTTTTTTTCACATTGAAGTGACGCTGTGCGTCTTTTAGAATGAGCCTCTGTGTGTGCGCGTGTGCATGTGTGTGTGTATGTGTGTGTGTGTGTGATCACCTGATCGGTTTTCTTGGCTTCGTTGCATCACTTCCTCCACACAGTCGGAGGGGAACCATCCTGTGCGACCCCTGACCGTCCCCTCCCAGTACCCGCCCTCGCCAACACTCAACACTAAAGAGGGGGAAGGAAAGAGCAGCCTGTCAGAAAAAGGCAGTACAACACGCACGCACCTACACACACACACACACACACACACACACACACACACACACACACACACACACACATACACAACCAGACATCGATGAGAAATGAACACACACAAAAAGAGGACGTTATACAGACAGGAAGAAACATGTAGGCACACACAAAGACATGCAAACCTACATACTCACCAAGACGTACATACCTGGCAACATCTTAGACTCACTCACAAACACACACATATTCATACCTGCAGACATTGAATACAAACATATACAGAGACCTTACACTCATGTTAGGACATGGCCACTTTACAAACTCATCTAGACTTGGATCTGCCTGAGTGCTGATCAGCCTTTAAACCTGGTGTTAGTATGCATCTTCTGCCTTGATTGACGATTAAGTATTATATTTGGTATTGTTTATAAAAGCTCCTTTATTTCCTCAAGAGACTCTCAGAGCGATAGTTTTTTCAATTCACCTATTTGCCGTCTTGCAAGGAATAAGATGAGAAGATTGTCATATCTGTTTGTTAAATATGGAGGCAGAGTCAGCAGCTGGTTAGCTTAGCTTAGCAAAAGCACTGACAACAGGTGGAAACAGCTTTCCTGGCTGGCTCTGTCCAAAGGTAACAAAATCCAACTACCAGCAACTATAAAGCGCAACAATTAACATGTTATATCCAGAATGTTTCATCTGTGCAACAACCCAAAGTGTTAAAACAATAAATGATGGTTTGATGGGGGGATTGTGTTCTGAACAGGCCTGAGAAAGATACTGATCTTGTCTAAGCAACAAAGTATGTTTTCTAAAATGGCTTTTTTTTTTTTGCATTAAGCTTTGTGGGCTAGAAGCCCATCCAGCACTGATTTCTGCAGGAATGCTAGGCCCGAGTGAATGTAAATGGGTTGCTAGTACAAACTCTGCAGCCCTACAAAGTTTTTTAGACACCTTGAACATCTTCAGCTGATTTATTGTTTAGGTTTACAGTCTGAACCCGATAGAACTTGAAGGCCAAAAGCAAACAAAGGAAAGCTGTACCAGAGATTATAGGAGTGAATATTGTACTGAGATCAGTCAAGTGGCAGTAAATTAAAGGCTGATTGGATCCTAACACATATCCTATTCCCTGCATCTGCAGGATTCTAACATGTTAGCTATCGCCTTAGTAACTATGTTTAAACTGTCTGTGTTTGTGTTGGATGATGGCATTAGCTGTGGTGTTATGGTCAACAGATATTTTCCAGTGTAGCAGCAGCCAATCTCAGGTAAATAAACTAAATGTTCTTGTAATGCAGCATCTCACTGTGTTCAGATACTTAGAGGTGTTAGCTTCAAAGCTGCTAATTAAATCTTAGCTCTGAAATTGTTAAAACCCCTGCAGTCAGCAGTTCACATGCTATGAGCAATGCCAAAGCCACAAAAAGAGTCTATTGTGCGTGTGGCCTCTTGATATTTACACATTTACAGTTGCACAATTGTAGTTTGCAAATGTTTTATTCATGTTTTGTTGTATGTTGTGAAGGAGCAGGACATCACTGCTTCATTACGGTCCCATCATGTCAGCACCAGGTGTAAGAACATCTTTAAAAACTGACTCTTGACCAGACTGACACTTTGAGTTTACATGGAGACAAAATGCAGAGTTATAAACCAGCATGCACACAAAAACACACAGTATCATGACATGAAAATGCACTAATGCTCACCTTTGACCCTGTCTCCCTTATTGAAGCTGATTTCTCGCTCTCCCTGGGCAGAGTGTGATCGAGTGGCCACAAAGACTCGTCCTGGGACGGCGCTGTAGAGGCGTCTCCTCTGGCCTGCAGTCTGTGCAGCTGTGCTGGCAGGAGGAGGCCTGGGCGGGAGAGGGCAGAAGATGGGACGACCAATTTGAAACTGCAGTTTGAAACCCGAAGCTCCCCACAATTATGGTTGTCTGATGTCAGGTTTTGCCACTCACGCTTGTCTCCGGCTCTGCCTGCTCCGGTCTTCCTTGTCCCCAATCCTCCCTCTGGATGGGGAACGCGTCCTCGCCCCTCTGGGGCTGCTGGAGCTCCGCAGGGTTCCTGTATGCTTGTAGCCCTGAAAGAGGCAGAGGAGTATATGTGTTACAGTAAATTAATGCACATGATAATCTCACATTGCTGTAGCTACAGACAATATTCTATGATATATAAATAATCATCATTTTTCAACATTTTCTTTCGGTATCAGTGCATACACTCATGATGATTACATTAACAAATTCAACAACAAAGACCTAATAAAGGTGTGACTACAGAAATTCTTTTCGGATGTTGTTTTCTCAATTTTCTGCTTAAATTTCTGCATTATTCCAAACCAGTTCACGTTTCTATTGTATCTAATTTATTATTTTCTATCTATGTGAACCACTGTACCTTTCTCTGTATGACTGTGACAACTAAACTTCCATATCCATAATTAAGTATAGCATTCCAATGAAATAAACTGTGCTATAAAGAGCTCATAATGTTTAATGTTTGATAATAACATTAACATTAATCAAATGATAAATGCAAATACTGTAAATGTCACATAAATTACACAGTTTTATTGAATTATGTTGTATGTTTATGAGCACTCACTGAACATGACAATTCATATTAAAGAGGATTATGAATAAAAGACCTATTTAACTACCACATTACATGTAATGTAACGCAACAGAAGTACTCAAGTATTCAGGATGCAAGATGCTGCTGCAATGACTACCGTTCACCAGCAGAGGTTGATAAGGGTCATCCATTTTTTTTCTCGGGTTGCAGCTGCTTAAGCCTTTAGCTGTGCAATGGGCCTTTAATCCATTAACCATAATTCCACCTTAAAGGAACAATCAGACATCTGGACTTCAACAGAAATCCATAATCAAAAATCAACCAATCAAAATGAAATTTTGCTGGCAAAGCAAAACCATCACTCAGATTCATCCTGAGTAGAAAAAAAGCTTCTTAAACTTGATTTCAGTTAAGTGAGAAAATATTCATTTCCATCTCATATTATTGAGGTGCATAGAGGTAATTAGAAATGTAGGCTTATTATATTTCTTCTAGATGCTGCTGTTTACTGTGCAGTTTGTTTGGCTTCCCTGTGTTTAATAATATTGCAAACTGTAGATGTATTAAATCCACTCGTGGCACATGATTTGCAGCATAATGTCAACCATGCAGAAATTATATTTAGTTAAATGCATTCAATACCATCTGAGATTAATCAGTAAAACTCAGGAGCAGTTTTTGCTTGCAAATCAATTAGCAACGTAAGCACCTAAAACATTTTGTAAGTTAATTTCGTAATAGTTATGCGTGTAAGTGTTCTTTTAAGAGGTCAAAAGCTCCACAGCCACTAAAAAAATACACTATTAGGTGAAAAACTTTTATTCCCATTGTCAGTAATCAATTTTTAATTTCACCTTCTAGGTCAACATGGATAAGAGGTGTGAGCACATCTAATATTCACTGAGCAAACTCAGTCTGCTGTTGAGGACTATGTAGTTCAGCTGAAAGCTCCAGAACAGTAAATTGACTTTGAGGTGAATTTGTTTGGTCAACTTCTTCCTTTTGAGCCTCATCCTTCACACACACCTGCACAGAGACGATGTTTGTCCCTGGAGCGTTGGGCACAGCCATCCAGTCCGGCAGGTTCATGCTGCTGTCGCTGTTGGCCCGGAGGAAGGGGTGAGGGTGGGGTAGTGTGAGCGTCCGGGCGCTCTCCCGCCTCTGGGGGGCGTACTTTGGAGACTCCACGAAGGGAACTGGGAGGTGAGAGACAGAGAGGAGGGAGAGAAAAAGGTGAGCACATTTTCAGATTCATTTATTCTTTCAGTGCTTTTATTTTAGACATCCTCATATTCTGCATGCACTAATCTATGTTTTATATATTTTCAGTTTCTACATGCTGTTGTGTTTCAGAGGATGGTTCTTTGCATACTCTGTTTTTCTATGCTGCGTCCTTTTATTTGTTGATTAAAGTGATGGTTTTCTGTCAGTCATTTGGTCCGGAATCATTTTAGATTTGCAATGTCTTATATTTTACAGTACATTAAACATGTTAAAACTAGCAGGAAAAATTCAGACCAGACTTCGGCTACGTACCCACATCTGTATCCCGGTGGTTTTTGATAATTTCTCCCAGCTCAAAATGGCCGGACATAACAGCCACCTGACATAAAAATACACACAGACACATACATACAATCTGTTTGGATACAGTCATGGCAAATAATTTCAAAAAAGGAAAGAAAAAATTTTGTACTTTTTTTTTTGTAATTACAGAAGGAAGCTTTATGGGTTTTTTTTTTTTTTTTTACCAACGCATTCTTCTTCTGTATTTACTAAATTATCCCAGTGTCATCACTCCAAACTTGCCCCTCAAATAGGAAAATTCACAACTAATGGAAACAGGATTCATGGGAGTTCAATGTTTAAAATCATTTTTAATATAAACAGACAGATCAGATTCCCCTGATGAAGATGTATGGTCATGAACACTAGAGCCTCCTGCAGGTGTTTCAAGGATTCATTTCTTACTTAGGCCCTGCATTGAGATGTTTTATTCTGTTGTACAGTACGTTGTTTTTATTCTGTTGTACAGCACCTTGTAACTTGTTTCGAAAGGTGCTATATAAATAAAGTTATTATTATTATTATTATTATTATTATTATTATTATTATTATTACTTTGTTTAGGTTTAGTTTAGGTGTTTTCTATAAACTGACAATATGTAACGTTTCCACATTATCATGACTTAAAACAACAATATCTTTGTTACATATTTTGTTCCTAAATGTGTCCAAAAAGTAAAGAGAAATCTATCCTTTTATTCAAGCGAAAGGTGCGTTTCATTTTGTGTCTTATCGCTAACTTACAGGGCAACACCAGTCAGAGTGAGAAAGGAAGTCGTCAAACGTGACTAAACGTAACATGAATCAAACTTTAATACATTAACTTGTCTGAAACACATTTCTGCCTGAGTCATTCACAGAGATTTTCATCTGCAGTGGAGGCCGTTTAAAAATGAAATAAACAAATCCCATGAGCCAGTGTCATCAAACTACGTCATTTGATTTGTTCTGATAGAGACCTCTAGTGGTAGAAATGACGTATAGTGCTATTTAGTGCAATTTTACATCTGTAATTATAATTTTGCATGCATATAAAATTCCAACTTGGTGAACAATTTCACACAGGAATATGTTTATGTTTTCTTTCCACTAATGAACAAATGCCTCTGACCTCCTTTTGACAAACTGCACAGGTCAGCAAACAATGCAGCAAATTTCAAAGCTTTCTCCCTGTTTTCCCCTCTCTGGTTTTCTGTCTCTCTCTCTTGCACACACACGCAAGCACACATGCACGCAACATATTGTCTCAGCTGGCTTTTTCTGCTCTGACAGAGTTAATGTACCCAGATTAAAGGGTCACATGCAATCGTGCCACCTGGGACCTCTGTGTGCATTGCAGCACATTAATGGTTTAAAGTGAAATTAGGCCCTGGCACTTTCTGCTACGTTAACTTAATAAGACACTAAACCATACAACCACCCAGCACGGATAATTACCCAGACAGGCACTCAGCCATTACCTGAAAGGGGGTCTGCCCACTGTTGTTCTTTGTGTCTTTTTTTGCTCCACGGTAGAGCAGAATTCGTGCACAGCTTTCCTGCAACAAACAGCTTCAGTTAATATAAACAGTTATCAAAGAAATTAAATTGTATAATTACTGCTTCTTGAGGAGATGCATGTTCACGTGTGTGTATTGGCTTTAGAAAGCACAGTATTCTCTGGCTTTTGACTTTGTGCGCATTTTTCAAGACTACAATGTTAATTTTAATATGTTGAATATAAATAGTAGAGCTTGTGCTGGCTGACACAAATAATCAATAATTTCACATTTTTTGTATTTTAAAGAGAAGCTCATAACTTCTTCCATTTATTCTTGTGACTGCTTTTTCTTCTCCAACTTCTTTTTCTTAAAAGTAAATAAGAGCAGTGCCGCTTCATATTGTCGACTCTATTTCTAATCAATGTCAATATTTGGCTGAGTAACAGATAAATATTATTCGCTATAGTATAATCTTTGAAACAAGCAAAGAAAAGCATTTAGGTCTTTGGCTGGATTAAGTTGTTTTCCAAATTTCATCAAATTTGTTGATAAAATTTTATGATCTATGAAGTGATTCCCATATTAAGCCCCTTATGGCAAACTGAAATTTGTGATGGGCTAGATGAGGAAGAAACATCTTTTAACTGGAATTAGGGATTAGGGTGTTTTCAGGTTCAGGAAATTTAGCCTACAAAGATGAGTCTATTACTTTTATTTCCAAAAGTAAAAAGCATCTCTGTGCTTTTTATCCTGTTATACTTCTTGTTCAAAGAATAAAAGATGTATTATTGTAACATTTTTTTCTATTTTACAGAAGCTGACTTATGGTTGTGAAGGAAGTTTCCTTCTTTAAGCCTTTCTTGTCAGGCCTTCCTGTATGTAAAGGGGTCAATCTAGTGTCGTGTAGTCCTCTTTTCATATCAATACCAGCTCACGCCGGCTGCTCAAGGCTGAGAGTGAGACTGTTTAAGTTACTGATAGTGGCAGCAGATTGACTGACAGACAAGCAGAGATACATGAAAAGAGGGAAGGTCTGAAATATGGCTTGCACACAGGACAGCCTCAGATTTGGCGTCGAACAACTTTTGGTTTACAGTGTACGCTGTCGCTGACTCTCCTTGTTGCATCAAGTCCGTCAATAAACTGTTTGTGCTAAAGACATCTTCATGTCTCCTGACCTCCTCATTGCCACGGCTTACATCTGACCAGATTTTCCTCCACAATGGTTTTATGTAAAAGTGCGTATACCTTGTTATATAAAGCACAGATGTGCAAGGCAGTGTTTCCAGAGGCATTCTGGGAGGAAGAGTCCGCCCCATAGAAGAGGAGGTGCTCCAGATGCTGCGAGTTGCCATTCTGACAGGCCTGAGTGAAGATGAACAGATCGTGGAGAAGGAACGAAGGTTCACAATAACGTAAATAAAAGAGGGATTTATGTGGTTGTTTAAAAAGAACAGAGTGACAGAAAGGCAAACATGGATAAAGACAGATAGAGAATCAAACTGACTGCAACACCGCATTTAATGAACACCACATCTACGTGAGACCCAATTACAAGAATAATTGTAGTAGTTCATTATCATATGAAGACACACGTACAACAAACACTGAAAACTTCTCTTTTTGGGGGTCCATAGGAATATCTAAATTGAAGGATACTGGGTATAATAATTAGGGGTATAATAATAAAACACTGTGCATCCAATCAAATACTATACTTATACTTAAATCCTACTCAAAATACTACACATACACACAGGTAGTAAAGCTGTATTCAGACCAAATCAGGTGATTTGGCGAAACACCGCAGGGTTGTCTGGTGATGGGAGTGTCACTTAATTAACATAACAGCACCCATTGTGAGATGTCAAGTTGTGCACTCTATACGATCGCTGGAAGAGGGCCCATTTACCGGCTGCTGTAACGTCATATAGGGCTGCGTTTCAACTTATCACCGCAGGCGGCTGAGCTTTTTTTGAATGAGAAAACCTGTGTTTTTGCTGGATCACCTGATTTGGTCTGAATGCAGTCTAAAAGATGGAGGCCACAAGTGGCTCAGGAGCTGAAGAGAGAGATGTAGGTGATCACACTGAGACAAAAAGACTGATACCTTTATTTTTTCTGTCCACATCACTGCTGGATAATGAGGCCACAGAAGCAGGATGGGGAGGATGAGGGGTGAAAGGTGTCCGAGATGAAAGATGAGAGGTGTCGCGTTTCATGGCATGAATGCTTTTTGACGTAGACGCGGATGCTTGGACATGCACGGATGCTGGAACACAGGGGACACTGATACATTATAGATGGGATGCACACACACTTGTACAAAACAAACAACAGAAACTAAAAACCCCAAACATCTAAATACGAAACTCTTTCTTAGACTACATCCCCAAATAGACACAAATTAGGTCACTCATCCCATTAGACTGAAATATTTTGTCCCAAGCACCCTCTAAAAGGTTCTGCTGTCGATTTAGTTTAGAATTAACTGCATACACAAAGCACAGGAGATAATACAACAGAAAATGCTTTAATACATAAACACTTCATATATTTACTTTGATATCCTCTTGATGTTTTTAACCAAAATCTCCAGAAAACGCCTTCAAAGATACTCTAAGAGTCATTTGGAGACTTAAGGGACCTAAATACTCCCACACGTGTACCTGATGTGTCTCATCCCAGCCGTTCTCGTCCCTGATGCCCAGCTTGGCGCGGTGGAAAAGGAGTGTCTCACAGCAGGAGGTCTCTCCCCCCGTCAGCACAGTGTGGTAGAGCGGCGTCAGCCCTCGCCGGTCCTTATAGTCGGGAGATGCGCCCAGTGACAGCAGGACCTGCAGAGAGACATGGCAGAAAAAAAACTTTTCTTACAGGGGGTCATGATAACAATAAGGATGTATAATAGAATGCAATTCATATTATTCATTAACATAATGATGCTTGTTAAGAGTTATAAAAGAGCAGCAAGGATAACTAAAATATTAAGGTTATTTTTTTCAATTGTTTTTAACAGGAATTCAAAATCAGGACGGAAGCACATAGCTGAAGGTTCAGAGAGGTCACACAACACCTCAGGCTGCAGAGCATCATGTATTCTGTTAGCCTGCTTGAAACATTTATGCAGTTGTGCAGCCAATTCTTTCCTTTGTATAAAACATTGACTCTGACAACATGAAACATGCAATTATCTCCAAATGAATAAGTTTAATTCTACGGGTACATGCAGAGATTTGAGAGCTTGAATTCTGGACAAATGTGCCACACACCTTTAAACCTGGCAATCTAGATTTTAATGTCTGTTTTTCTTTCTGGTTAAAGAGAAAAATTCTGAATAATGATTCTGTGTGTGCATGGGTGTGGACGGCTGAGTAGGAGGATCTATTTATTCAGTCTTTGGTTTGTTTGCTTATACAGTAACACAAATGAAAATAATACTGCATCAGTTTCAGGGCAAGTATCCATGCTGTAGAAATGTATTCCAAATTAAGCTGCATTCTTTTCTTGAGAACTCATTACTTTGCTATGATTAGACAAACAGCAACAACGGCGAGTGTTTACCAGCAGGGCTGTATGGCGGTGGCCTCGAACAGCCTTGTGCAGCGACGTGAGTCCATCTTTGGCGCGGAAGTCAATATGAGCTCCTCCCTCCACCAGGACCCGGATGGCCTCACCTCCACCCGGCTCACACTGCACCGCCAGGGACAGAGGAGTCTCTGACAAACACAGACAAGGAGATTCAAATGGAGTTTTTTAATTTTTTATCAAATGGATTGTTCTTGAGCTGGAGTCTGAAAGTCAAATTATTTGAGAGACACCAGACTGTTTGTTCCTCAGGGGGCCGCTTTTACAATCAGTGGGAAAACTCCAAACAATACATTTAATTTTTTACACCTGATCAACATTTTAACTCATGCCCTTGCTTTGAGGTTATATTGTGAACAACAGCAGCAATTTCCTTGCAGGTTAGACAGAAAACAGACATATTAACCTCCAGAACGAACCATTCCCCTCTGGGAACGGTGTATTTCCAAGCCAATCATTTTTTTATGCTTTAAACAGACTTTTTGCTGTAAGGTGCACAGAAGTATGTTGACAAGCTCGAGAATGAGGTGCAGCTTGCTCACTGTGAAGTTTTTCATGTAAGCAAAGCTACGCTTAAGTGTTTTTACCAAACACAGTCTGTGCTCCACAAACAGTGGAAATGTTTTTACATCCCCATTAAACATGTGTAAAGAAGTTAAATATCTCAAATATACAGTATGTAACATTTAAAATTTCTAAAAAAGACTTTTTCTTGGTTTCATTATTTGTAAAGTATTTTGACTGTACATCGTTCATGATATTATTGAAATTCATCTTTTGTTTGCATTGTTTTGTTGGAGAACCTCTAGCAGCAGAAATTACATATTGTGCATTTGAATCGCTTGTGCTGCCTTCTTCTTCTTTACTGTCTTCTTTGGCGCTTTGCTTCATTTCTTTGTGCATTACTGCCACACACTGTTTCTCCTCTACTATTTTTTACTGTAAGAACTGTTCAGTTCTTTCAGTTACACCCCTGAATTTGTAGTCTTTTGTCTTTAACTTATCTGATTAGCTGCTTTAAATCTATGATGTGAGCTTATCTTAAGGTCAGTCCCATTATGAAGCAATGATGTTAGTTGGTAAAGAAATATTGTTTTGTTTTTAAATTATTATTATTATTATTATTATTATTATTATTATTATTATTATTATTATTATTATTTTTATTATTATTATTATTATTATTATTATTAGTAGTAGTATTATTATTATTATTATTATTATTCCTTCATCAAAGACCGTGCCCCAGAATCCTTAAGAAGCTCATGTCCATGAAGGAGTTGAAGGGTCACTGTGAACAGACACGTCTGTAAAATCAGCAGAACAGAGAGGACTGAATGCTGTCAAAGTCTTTTGATGGTAGAGTTAAAAAAATGACTTTAACAGAGAGTTGGTAAGTTTTAAGGATTAGGACAAACGGTCATGATGATCCTGCATTAGTATCATGAGCGCTTGCCATTTTAGACTAGACTTTTTCAACTAGACTTTTTTCTTTTGTTGAACTTTGTTAAAATCATGACAGTTTCTTGTAGCGGCTGTTGTAGCGGGTAGAATAAGGAAAGTTAACCTCAGGAACAGGTTCATACTTACAAAATGGCTGATGGGAAAAATGCTGAATAAGAAATTGCATTGAGTGACAGAGGCTAAACCAGACGTGAAGTAAAGCTTCAGTTCTCTATGTGGCCTTTTTAACGGAAGTAATTAAACAGCCGGTAACCTAAAACCTTCCAGAACCTCAACCTGTAAGAACTTGCAAGTTCTAGGGGATTTTTTATTTTTTATTGTTGTAAAGGCAGCACCGGAGCCAGTGTCATCAGTTCTTATGTGCTGCCCACTGCTTTGCTACAGAAGAGCCTGCAAATAATATAAAGTATATTTTACACTGACAACTAAAGTCAGTTTGTCAAAAACATGGTGACCACTTTTTTAGAGAAAACACATTCAATTGTTCAGGCTTCATCTGTGATTGAGTATAACACACTGTTCGGTCTAAATTCAGATATTACATTTTCAAATTAACCTTAGTGAAACAAACAGTTAACCAATGAATGTTCTCTTAGATCTGTGTAGGAACTTTTTGTTTCTATCTATGTGCCTGTCATGTGATTTCTTTGTCTGTATTTATAGGCCAGACATATTTACTGTCGCAACTTTACAACTGCGAAACCGAACCGAAACGTCCTGTTTTCTGAAGTTTTTAGCCCTGCGTTTTTAAAATAAAACTCTTTCAAAAATGCTCTCAGATCTGCTCCACGTTTTTGCATGAGGTCTCATGCTGCTGTGCTGCACAGCCTGAAGCACCATGTCATTCACACACACAAATGTTTTAGATAACATGCTTTGGGGCACTCTTAGGTTTCACATTTAGCTCATTTCAAGCATGAAAACACCTAAGAGCCTTCCACAAGTTAAAAGAATTTGGTACCCTGTTTTGGTACATTAGTGGATATAACAGCCCAGTTTTTCAAAGGGGATCATTGACTGCCTCATATATGCCAACAAAGTGAGGGAGAAGTTTCCGGATGCTGAGGAAAGAAGAAAAAACAAAACAAAACACAGCAGTCTGTTGATAAAGTGAATGCATTCTGCTTACATCCTGTAAAAAAAATCTGAGTGGTATCTCATATTGTCAATGCTGATTGTGCTGCAGATAACACTGAAGTATTCTAACTACCATAATTCTTGTATATTCCATTTAAGTGCCAAATCTGCTTTATAATAAGCCTGATAATAAGACCCAACATCTATTTAGTTTCAATTCATCTAATCACTACTTGAATAGCTGAACAAATCTCAGAAGTTGGTGGCAATTTTTAAAGGTGTGGAACCATAATCTTTTTTTAGACTTCATGGGTTAAAATAGAGACCAATCATACTGTATGCACAGGAAAATGTGACATTTTTGGAAATATGCAAAATTAAATTAAATATTAAATGGGCAAAACATCTAAAATGCATAACACACATAAGATGTAATACCCAGTATGAACACAAGGTGTCATTCTTGCACCACAGCCGACATCAGGCTTACAGCTTCCCCTGTCAGTTCTCAGCCTTCTTCCCTGCATCAATACTATAGATTACACCGGGGTAAATACACAGGGGCTGCAGCAGCCCTGCTTCATTAGTGGAACGTAACAGCAATAGTTACGCTTACAGCCGTTCTAATTACAATTAATTGGCAGTCCTGGCTCATCTGGGAGTCCCTGGATTGGGGGGCAGGGGGCTACTAAGTCAGGAAAGGACTGAGGGAGGAGGCCAGTGGGAGCCATTACAGAACCACACTGTTAAGCATAAAGAGTCGCACACTGTCGGAGGCTGCAGGGTCCGAAACTACAAAATCTGACCATACCATTTGCAAGTGGACTATGTGCTCTATGACCTAACTCAAGTGTTTTATTTTTGCAAGAGCTAAATTCTCACTACACAAGGCATATATCAAATACACATACATTTTCAACAGGCAAATATAATATTAAAATCGCTCTACATCTTTTACCAAAAATCTGTTTTTCTGTTTGTTTCTTTTGGATTAATTTTACCTAGTTTACCGAGAGGAAAGACTTGACAGATTATGCCAGTTTCTCCATTTTTAACATTTAGCCAATCAGTGATCCCTGTATCATGTTTTTTCTCCCTCTGCTTCATTTTACTACAGCAAAACATTTACTGTTTCTCTTTCTTTCTTCATTCCTTTATCCCCCTCTTTCCTACCCTCCCTCCCTCCCTCCCTCCATCCACCGGCCTATTGCCAAGTGATTGCTGTCAATCTCAACCGAGCATCCCTGGGGTTTAGAGCAAGGCTGTGCTCCAGTGGGTTATTGAACGTGGATAACGCGGTGAAAACAGTGAAAGCAAATGGACTCAGGGGGTGGGGGTATGTCATCACTGGCAGCTACTGTTTACCAATCAAGACAGAGAAGATGGAGAGCAGGGGAGCAAGCAAGAGATTACGTAATGACATTCATGGTGTTAAATTAACTACTGTGGCATCCAAATATTGAGAAGAGAAGAGAAGAGAAGAGAAGAGAAGAGAAGAGAAGAGAAGAGAAGAGAAGAGAAGAGAAGAGAAGAGGATATTCAGCTGTGTCTAAAAATCTATCCGCTAACAAAGTGCAAAGAAGAATGATAAAAACACTCCTCTTGTTCCTCATATTAAACCCTACCTGATTAATAAATCAAACCAAATGCAGCAGTTGTGCAACTGAACGGTCGTCAGTCAAAGTGACAGTCATCCGCTGTCTGTCACACAGAGTAGGCTCCAGGTGAGCTGCAAAACATGTCTATCTGCTACACGCTGCACAGCAAGCTGTGTGTGTACATACAGTATGTACAATAAGGACATGTTTGTGTGAAATTGGCTGTGTGTGTTTGCGTGCAGCCTTTGCTGAGCATATTAATGACAGGTGGGATGATAAATGGGAGAGAAGGTGTCATTTTCATTTTGGGACACAAGACTCAGTCAGGCTCCCATCCAGGCCCGCAGCCACGGCAGTAAGACCCACAATGAGACACTTGTCACCTTCTGCCCTCCCACAGCAGCCACTTAAAATCATCATGTCTGCACACAGACATAAAGAGGGGACACAACCAATAGAATGAGGATTTATGCACAATATATACACAAGTAAGATAAAAAAAAACAATTTCACTTTAAATTATTTGGGCTATTTGGGCTTATATATGAATTAAATTATCCAAATGTATCACCAAAGTAAGGTAGCATGGTGGCTTAGTGGTTCGCACTATGGCCTCACAGCAAGAAGGTCCAGGGTTAAAAACCAGGTCCTTTCACCTAACATAAAGAGGTACCTTAGTTCGATACCCGGCTGGGGTAGGACCCCTCTGTGTGGAGTTTGCATGTTCTTCCTGTGTCTCATGGGTTTCCTCCCACCATCAAAACATGCACGTTAGGCACATTAGGTTAGGTTGATCCAACGCAGTAGTGCTTAGTCGCAGCGGCTCAGGACTAACCCTCCACTCT
>JAQLOL010000009.1:3429067-3441147 GCA_029783665.1 Naso thynnoides
TTATTATTATTATTATTATCATTATTATTATTATTATTATTATTATTATTATTATTATTATTATTATTATTATTATTATTGCTAGCTTTTTAACTAAATACATTTTGTATTGTGTAGCATGATACTTCTGGATGTATTTGTGTCCATTTCTGATCTCAGCACTTGTTTCTCTAAAATTGTCTTATTAGCTCATAGTTCGAAACCACCGTTCCACAGAGTTAGGCGAAATAACAATTTCAGATGTAAATGGAATTTCAGAGTTTAAAGAAGACCCATTACATGAGAAAGAGATCAATCTTATTTATGGAGGTGAGATAAGTTTAATTTCCTGATTAATCAACTGCACACCCAGAGACAGTTGGACCAATTGTAAAGTTTCCTGCAAATGTTCAACATTAGCTCTGTACTTCTCTAGAGATTTAGTTCCCGAGATTGATTTCATCCTACGGGTAGCAACATTAGCTTCCAGGTCATTGCTAAAGCTGTTTTAATACTTGCCATTTACAGTGACGTCAAATCAAGCAACAAAGAAAATGAATAGAACTGAATCATTTCAAAACAAAAGCAATGCTGTGTCATGACACCTTGAACCACACTTAGCACACTTGAACTTCTCCAGCAAGAAAGTTCAATGGCATCTAGAAGAATAAAGGCATTCAAAGTGTTCCCAGTAAAACAGGATACACAGCGCCGGCTGCCATGGCGACAAGAGTTTCTGGCAAAGAGGAAAACAATGGAGGGCTTTTATCTGTGAACAGCTTCTGTGAATCTCAGGTACAAATAATCTGGAGGAATGTTTTGACTGCACCTCCCCTGAAGTGAGCATGTCAGGATGACTCAGGGATGCCCATGAAGCACTTCCTTTGGCAGAGATGGAAGTGAGCCCCTAAAGACAGCAGCCACACCGAATATGATTATTTTATGTCCTATTTAAGGCACTCAGTGTGAGTATTTTGCTGAGTAGGAGAGCATAAAGAAGAAGAAACTTTACAAACTTCCTAATTCTAACAAGGTTGACAAAGGGCGAACACAAGATCTCTCTTTTACGCTCTTTAATACAACAAAGCCAACAGCAATGTTGTGAAAATAAGGTGGGTTAAGAATTTACAGTAACACAAGAAACTAGATAGTTGTTGAAGTAATTGTAATTGATTACTGAATTAGCAACCTTAATGCTTTACACTGCGTTACAGAAAAATGTAATCTGACTACAATAGAGCATGACTTTGTAATTATTTTGTTATGCGTTACCGCCAACACTGTTCAACACATAGAGTTATAGTTTTACAGCAAATTTGGGCTGTTTTAATTCAAGGATATTATGTCAAAGAAATAAAAATAATTTATATTTTTCTGCCCTTGACTCTGATTCTTGCTGGTGACATCATATTTAAGTACAGAGTGCAGAAGCATCAATCAGTCATCATCTTGGGTTTTCAATATGCTTTGAGTAGTAATGGAGTTCATCACGGCTCTCTGTTGCCCCCTAGTGTTATGACGTGGAAGTGCATTTCACACCTGTGATGACAGGCTGTGTTTTGTGTTGTGACACTTGCTTCCAGAGCTTCAGAGTGACACAGAGCCGCACATTCAAACTGTAAATGAGCCGTCTGCTGTGGCTCCTCAGCTCTGACGGGATCCGGGAAAAGCCACCAAATTGTGATCAGTGCTGGCGCAGATTCTTGACTGAGTGTGACGCCAATATGCCACAGAGCTAAGGCCAGGAAATGGAGAGGGGAGGGGGGGTTGATATTTGTGGAGAGTTCAAAGGTCAAGTTTATACATAAGACCAGAGATGATGGTCAACTGCTTGAGGGTGTTAAATCTCAAATACAATTTTTATATTTTTCATTGACAGCAGGAAAATTCAAGGAACACAGAGGGATGAACAGACATTAGTTTAAGAGGGTGCGTAGACAAACATATGTACAGTGCACATGGATGGGTGGATGAAATGAGATGCACCAAGTGAAATCAAACCCATTAAAAATACATGTTTTGTTCTGTTCTTTTTCATCTTTCCTTGGTTCCAAAAAATACAAATGTTTAATTTGCCAGTTTTAAACAATCTGTTAAACATTAGGAAGCAGTTTTTGTTACTTGCCTACTCTTATCTCCTGATGAACAAGTTAATAGTCTTTCACGATCCTGATTAATTTAACTGAGAACCAAAAAATTAAACTTTTATCATTTAATATTCTGTGACTTAAATGCACCTCATGAACTTAGTCAAATTTATCCTCAGCCTGTGCGACAACGTGCTGTAATGAACTGAAGCAAACATCTGGTTGAACTGGTTAACTGTCACTTCTATAAAGAACTTTCACATGCAAACTATGTTTTCAGTGACTACAGTACAAGTGTCTGTTTATATTATGGACAGAAGACAAAAATAATGAATGGAAGGACAACAGGAACTGAAGGGTCCTCAGGCTCTGTGGTTCTCCTTACCGCCGGTGTCAGAATCCTGGAAGTTTGGATCGAGACCTTTGTCTATGAACTTTATCATCTTGTCCACAGCGCTGGTTTGGATATAATCCATAAATTTCTTCAGGCTGGCCTGCACATGGAGACAAAAGTGCTGCTGTTTAGCAGAGAACTCCTCCTGCCTTTGAAATACTAATTCTTAAAAAGGCTGAAAAACAAATAAAATCACTGAAAGCAAAATTTAAAAAGTGAGTTTTCACAACAAATTTGAAAGACGAAAGACAGCTGGCCTCCCTGGTGTCCGCCTACAAAGTGAGAGTCAGAAGCCCTGACTGCAAACTTTTTATCATCTTTATTTATTAATCTAGAGGTCGGAACAAACACAAAGAATCACATTTGAGGATCCCGCAGACCAAAGGGTACATGGGGCAATAAGGCAATGAGAGATTTCTTAAGTAACTTGGGTCAAGACCTCTTTGGACTCTGTAAGTAAATTGAATTAAATGTTCATTTTAAATCTGAAAGCAACAGGTTTTTTCTGCATAGAAGGCAGAATCTGGTTGATGCGGTCATGATTCTTGGCTTTAAACAAAATCCTGGCAGCAGAGTTTTTGTAGAGCCGGAGGCTGAACAGCACAGCAAACTGCTGTGCAACACAGTGCGGAGGGAGAACACTCCAGTGCAGCACAGCACAGTGTGATATATTAACAGAGGGAAAATACATGCACAAATGCATGCCTAGTGAAACACTCCTGCATTATACATTTATATGACTGAAACATGCAGCTGAAACCTTTCAGAGACCAAACTTCAGCAAGAATGGGCTTCATACCTTAGTGTGCAGTTTGGCCAACTGCTTCTCATCCAGATTGGTCTGTTTGTACACTCTCGTCTTGTATCGAAACTGGACCAGAGACAGAAAAAGAGAAGGGACATGAAGAGTTAACTGAACACAGAGAGTATTTGTCCTTAATTCTCACAGCTTTTGGCCTAGATCCACAAAATGGGGCCTGCAGATATATTGTGCAGAGAAGCTTTGTCTGGTTTGCTATACAAACCTCCTCTCTACTCACAGAAGACAAGAATTGTGCAGGAAATGTTCTGGCTTTACAGCTGTTTGAAGACATTTCGAGCCTCCACTGGGTCATAACATAGCATGAAAAGGAGGCGACTGTACAGACTGGATAGGAGATTAGCGAATGTTGCACATAAATCATAGCATGAAGCTAAACAGTTCAGTTCAACAAACTGTGTCTTTCCTTTTAAAAAGTGTGAATAAAAATTCTGGGGATTTTTTTATGATCTGCTCTAACTTCAATAACACAAGGTGTAGTTACATTGGATGTCATCGAAACTGCCTTAACGTGGCACTGTGTTTTATTTTGGTCATCTGTAATCTGGACAAAAATTCTAAATCAAACAAACAAAAAATAATCTGCTGCCTTGATCTAAATGGTTTTTTATACAAGATTCTTGGCTTAGATTCACTTGTTACAAGATCATTTAATGAGCAAAATTTAATAAGAACTTCTTAAAATTTAATTTAAACTTTAACCATCAAGTTCAATTCTGCTTTGACAACTGCATCACTTAATAACAGTGGTGTCTTTAGGGAGTGCAGCTTTGTGCTGTACAACAGTGTTGAAAATGACTGGAATGTTACCTCCAAATATGGTACCCCTTTCTCAAAGGATTGTGGGTACTCTCTGAGCAGCCTCTCCTCCTCCAGGAACTTGGCATCATGGCCATCCGTGGCGGGCTGGAACAGCCCGTAGTTCAGGGCGTCCCGCAGAGATTCGGTCAGGGAACACAGCACCTGCTGTTTGGCCTTCCACACCGTGGCGTCCGGGTTAAACCGCAAACATTTCTGCAGGAGAAACAGAAGCCGACACAGCTCAGCTTTAAGATCAGAGTGCTGATCATTTGTAAACTCAAAAACTTTTAAAATGAAAAAATAATAACTTTTATTCATTAAGCAAAAGCATCTTGTGAATCATGTGAAGAATCTTATAAACAGACTGACAATTTGCAACAAAGGCAGAAAGATAAAATTAAACTAAAGTGAAGTCACCACAAGTAATGAAGAAAAGTCTTGCTAAACCTAAGATAATAAAACTAAGGTTTAAGAACAGGATGTTAATCATGAAGCCAGACTTAATTTATTCTATGCATCAGTCCAGACATGGGTGGCCATAATGGAAATAATCTGATCACTTCTAGTTTATCTGAACTGCAAAATAGCCAAAAGGAACTTTTGTTTTTTTAACACTAATTGTGGAAAGGGCACATTTATTCTTAAGTCCTATTTATTATTATTTATTTATTAAGTCCTTCCTGAGGACCTCAGGTTGCAGTCTGCAATCTATTTATTGAATGACCTTTTGGACAGGACCTGACCCTTAGCTGGAAAGTTTTAAAAGAGTACCAAACTTTACTACGTAGTAAGAAGCTCCACCTTGTCCAGCTACAATAGCAAAATACGAGTAGTTAATCAACAATTATCAGCTGTTAAGAATCCTAAATTTGTAATGAAGCTCTGGTGAACATTCAGCCATGAACACTTCACATCTGAATGTTCACACCTGTGGATATTTCTCTCACCATTTGCCTTCCACTCCTCTCACACTCGCTCATTCATAACTTCCTGGCTGTCAGTGGTCTGAGACACCAGCTGTTCTCATCAGCTGGTCACATCTGTCCAGTAGCACAGCAACACACCTACATAGTTTGCCAATCATCTTGATGTTGTCTGTTTTTTCCACCACCAGTTTACCTGACTGCTGTTTGCCACCAAAACCACCATCAGTGTCTGAACTCCATGGAGAGATTTATCCTGCTGTGGCTCAATACAGATGTCCCTTAAATACTAAATCTCCCAGTTAAGTCTACGCACCAAAGTCTTCCTTATGAGACTTATTTTATCACATGTGATCTATTATAATAAACAAATATCTTTACTCATTCATTCATTTGTCTACCCGATTGGAATATTTTCAGTCACAGGGAACATTTGCTGCAGCTCTTTCACTTTGGTTGATGATACATACATACATTTTTGCTTAAGTGTGACTTTGTATTGACAATTTTTCTTAAAACAGTCAGATGGTCTTGAAAATGAATGTTATAAATGTTGTCAAGCAGAACAATATTCTCCTTATTTCCTGTTCCATTCAGTTAGTCTTTGGATCCCTTGTAGAGGTTCCCCCTGTAAGATTGTCCTGTGGCTGTGGACGCTCTTAACTGAACTGACTGCAGCACACAGAGGCTGTTTTCCGTCTTAGCCAACAGGGGGAGACAGCGCCAGAGTAAAGTGGGTGATTCCCAGTGGCCTCGGTTAGCAGATAGGATATGAATGGCGGTTCGGTGCAGCTTTAAGCGTCTCCTCTGGATGGCCAATGCATAACGGCTCAGAGGCTCAGTCAGCAGAGTGGAACGTAACTCACTACACAGATGGCTGACAGAAGGTTGCTGGCACCCATCTCTCTCTCTCTCTCTCTCAATGCACAGAGTGCAGTTGGGTTGTTCTCTGACCTTGAGGCAGCAGCAGGACGATTGGCCCGTACAGAGCACAGCCAGCTGCAAGGATCCACACCTCCTGCTGCTGCTCGGCTCTCGCCAACCCTTATTGTAACCCAGAACATTCACTCAGTCATTGTCATTCAGCTTAATCTTTTCTCACAGACACACTTCTGTGTGTGTGTGCATGCATGTGCGTGTGTGTGCTACAAAGAAAAAGAGATAAAACCCCGCATGGGGGTTTTGTGCAGAGGAGTAACATAACATTTTCTCCCTCTAATCTATCTAGTGTCTCCGTTCGCGCACAGCCAACCCGGTTGCTGTGGCAACCGGTTCATTAGTGGAGCAAGCTGCTTGTTGCCATAGAGATATCCCTGTGTTCCCTAGGAGATGGGGCGCTGAGGATGTGCATGGGCTGGTGTGTGAGCATGTGTATTAGTGTGTATGGGTTATTGCACGTGTGTGCGTGTGTGTGTGAGTGTGGGTGTGGGTGTACATGTGAGTGTATGTGTGTGATGAAGCAGTGTGGCAAAAAACAGGCATAAAGGGGAGGAGAATGTCTAAGACTTTGAGCATGTTTGTAAGTGAGGGATGATGAAAAGGTGTGTCTGTTTGTATTCAATTAAGTTACACACACACATACACACACACACAGACCTACACACACATGCAGATGAACTCACAAGCCTACACACTGCACTCACAGTCCCAATAAAGGATGCATGCAAACACACTCTAAAATTAATCACAATCACAGCCGGAGAGAATGAAGGTTGAGAATTCGGGCATCGCACAGGAGGAATATTTCCACAGTCAACCTGAACGATTATAAAACTGTCATAATAATTAGAGATTAATAATAGTTTAAAAGTCTGTAAAAAAAACTTTTTTCTCGGCCCAAAAATGTCTTAGCTTCTAAAAAGGCTTCTAACAGATTTTACCAAAGCAGCCATGTTGCTTATTGATCGGTACGCAACCAGGTTATAAGACTGATCCTCAAATTTGTAACCAGTTCACAAGTCAGTCAAAAAGGGCTCATAAGATTCCTCTTCTCTGTCGAGTCTTCTGTCCAAATGCAACGGACAATTTTGTACTGTTAGCAATACAGAAGTACAGCCTGTACACTGTACTTTATTTAAAACACGGCTTTGTACAGTATTCACAGACAGCCTTGCAATTTCTCCCATAAGCTTCCAGTGATGCACCTGCAGCTTAGAGTTTGTGTCTCCCTCTAGTGGTTCAAGAGCTCTGTGTTTAAATGAATAAGTCTTGATGGAAAGAGAGTTGATGGTTTGTAGAATGTATATGTTCAATGACACTATTCTTTCAGTGTCAATATCTAAAAATTTAATGTCAAAATGACTGTTGTCCTTCCAAGTCCGTCCATGTTTGTTTATGCTAATATTCTTGCTAAGCACTCCTCATCAGTTAAATAACAAAAAGCTCTTAGTTACACAACAGCCAGCAGATCATTTCCTTAAGGAAAAATACATTTGAGAAAGTGTAAAAATACATCTTTACAAGTAAAGGTCCTGGATTCAGAATCATACTTCTGACATGTTTTTAGCTCAGTAAATTCAAGGAGAAAGTGGGGATTTGGTTGACAGAGATCCTCTATGAGTGATATATACTATTAAATGGCATTATTGACTGTTAATACTGAGAGAGAAGAAGAAAAAACTAAAGTCTGACACACAGATCTGGATTCATTCTGTTTAATTTTTCTAATCTTTGCTTTTCGTTTTTGTGTTGCAGTAAAATAAGGTTAAGGTTGCAGATTAAAACATTTTTAAAGATTTTTTTGGAGGATTTTTGAAATCTGCCTTTGTAGAAATAGACAGACATTGTTTTATGATTTTAGCATCTACAGAACAAGAAAGTAATGACAGATGATGACCTTTGTATTTCAACAATAAAAACTTTAAAATAAAGAAAAATATAACTTTCTCATTTGAACAGCCTTCATGGTGAATTTGGAGAAGATTTAAGAATTTACGAGGTGCATGTAGATTATAGGAAGTGGTTAAAAAATGTTTCAGGTTTTTACATTGGAACAATTTTGTGTGCAGAACCTTTAATTGCAATCAAGTACTTTTGCATTGTAAGTATCAAAATACTTCTTCCACTGCCGTACATGGACAAAACATGAATTTGCAAAAACTCCTCACGACTGGGATATTAGTCACATATAAATGCACTGAATGTCACAGCTTGTATATAGCTTTTATCTTTTAAGTGATTTTCAGATGCAGCTTTAAGTCTCTCTGTTTCTCTTGAGGTTTTATCGTTAAGTACACCAAAAATTGTGTCTTGCCTCCTAAATCTGTGATCACACTTTTCCCACTCAAATACACCCACTCACTCTGTCCATGCTGCTCTTTATCTTTCCCTGCCTATCTCCCTATCTTATTCTTCCTCCTCCTTACCTCTCTAGCCATCTCTCTGCAAAAGCTAAAGCTTTGTCACGTATCTCTGCAGGAATAAGAGTCGTTGAGAGTCTCTCTCTCTCTCTCTCTCTCTCTCTCTCTTTCTCTGTGTGTGTCTAGCTCTTTCTATCTTTGTCCCTTTGGCCTTTTTCTGCAGGGCCAAGTGCAAGGGGACCAGATGCCTTTAATTAGACCTATAGGGAAATTACCCCCCCCCCAAAAAAAACACACACACACACCTGCCAGAAACATCGCCATTTAAGTTAACTTCTTCTCCATATCTCCCCTTTCTCAGCCACTCCACCCCCCACCCCCACTTCCTCTCTACAGCAGTTCAGAAGAACAGCGAATTAATTTCTTTTAAGCATTTCTGCCATCCTCTCTCTGCCCTATTCTCTATCTCTCTCTCTCTTTCTAGTCCAACTATTCACCTTTGAGGCTCACCCTTCCATGTGCATACAACCTCTCTACTGCTCTAGAAAGGCATGATGGACACACTCACATCTTAACTAGGCGCTGAAATATAATTCCCTGCATTTAAGCATGTATCTGTATTTCAGTGTGGAACTGTTTGTGAGGCCAAATCCTGCCCTAGGGGCTGCTGCTTATACTTCAGAGTTTGCGAGAAGCCAGCTCAAGTCAAACAGAGGGGAAAAACTCATTTGTTTCATGCTGTTAAATGCACTCGGCAAGCAAATGCCAACATGACTGCACATGCATGAGTTTGACAATCTAATAAACGTTAAAAACAAAACTGCCTTGACCTCCTGCTGTGACTGAATCATTTAAACAACTTGTGATACTCAGATCTGGCTGTTGCTGCGCACACAAGTGGGCTAGTAGTGTGGTTTCTTTTGCATCAGCCACCAGTGGAAGAGGAATGATCAGTGGACAGCTCACAGGTCCACAAGCTAACGCAGAGATAACGCAGAGATCCTCTCATCAGTGTCACTACTTAGATGTTATTTAAGTAAAAGTTTTAATTGTGAAGCATGCCACGACATTTATAACATTTGTCATATAAAGAAATTTTAAACTTACTTCAGACATTTTTTTTGTCCTGCAAATAACTAGCACCAGTGAGAAAAGCATTTAGATTCATGCTTGGATAAAAGAATCCCTTGCAGCAAAACATTCCAGTTTTAAGTAAAACTCCAGCATTTTAATTACTACTAATTCAGTGCGTAGGATTTAGTTGCATCTAGCAGTAATGTTGCAAACTGCAATCAAATGAAATTACCTTTCTTTCCAAACATCAAGGGGAGCCTGAAGTGCCACTAAAAACAGAACAAATGTTTGCAGTGTTTGTTTTGTCCACTCTAGGCTACTGTCCAAACATGGCATCCTCCATGAAAGAGTACCAACTCCCTCTGCAGCTAAAAAACTGCCTTCATTCAAAGGTAACAAAAACAAACAAATCCAATTTTAGGGTGATTTTAAAATTTAAAAAACATAATCATAATCATAATGAAAGACTTTATATTCCATTTTTGCCATAAAATCATTACTAGTAACAAGTATTTAAAATAATTTCAATATGAAGAACTCATAATGCACAGAAGTCACCCTTGTAAGTTTTATCTGGATTATCATCATTGATGTAAACCAAAAAAAAAAAAAAAAAAATTAAAGAAGCATTTTAATGATGTAGCTGGTCAGAGAGGTGCAACAGCTACTGAAGTTTTCATTAGTTGATCTTGTGTTTTGTGTGTAAAATCATTATCTGGGTTATTTGGAGTAAAAAAAAAAAACCTTTTTGAAAAAGCTTTTGAATTGTGACTGTAAAGTAGCTTAAAATGGAAATATTCAAGTAAAAGTACCAAGACTGTATGGTAGGTAGTAGGTAATTTGAAGGTCAAAAGATTTTTAGATATGTAGGTTAAAATTGAGCCACATTTGGTCATAAAAAGGCAATATTTAAATGTGGAAACATGTCACTTTGGTATATTCCTCCATATCCTCAGTGTGAGGCATCATTTGACCTGGAAATCATCATAACAGTTCATACTGGGTAATGCGAGGTTGTGTAATAAGTTTCCTTCCCCAAACTGTCTGTGTTCATGTGCCTTGACCTTCTGTAGATAAACTGGGACAGGACATCAGCTGTCAAAATAACATAGCACGCTGATCTCTCTCCATCTTCCGGCAAGAGACGACTGAATCCATCCAGCTGAGTTTCTCCTTGACCTATAACATCTAACGACTAAAACCAGTTTTCCAACGCCGAGTGATCACCCAAATCCCCTGTTGACAAATGTAGTAGACCGATATCACTCTCTCTGTCAGGGCCTCAGCAGTGCCATCTTGACTGACAGTAACTTGAGAGAGATCTCCCCAGTAGGCTTGTACTGCTCCATTAAGAGAATTTTAAAGCAGCAGAGATAAATCCCACAGAGGGATGGCAGGACGTATCTGCAGATGTTTCCTGTGAGGCTCCATGGAAACGTTTCAGGAAAGAGCAACAAACATTTAACCCTTGATGAAGGTCAGGAGGCATTAGCATTGGGAATGTCACGAAACATCCACAAAAAAAAAAAAAAACTGTGAAATTTTGGCTTTACTTTAGAATGTTTTAAATTAAAATTATCACTTACATGCCAATATTTTTGGACACATACTCAGCAGATCAAATCCAACAGCAGCTTTTTCTTTTTCTTTTTCTTTTTTTTTGTAGCAAAACATCCTGCATCACATATATTCTTTTCAAGGAATCTTTGCCAAAAAAAGTTGGCTATAATATCTATGTATGTATATGTATATATGTATATCTACGTATCTATGTACCATGTAAAAAAAAAATTACCCACTGATTTATCATAAATTGCCATATTAAAGTCAATTGATGCAGGTAAATCTGATAAATCAAACTGCCTTATATCAAATCAGTGCACTGATGCACAGCATTGATGGGAGCATATCTAACACAGAGCCACTGTATACAGATATAAATTCTGCCAAATAAAGTAGAAACACAATGATAGTTACTGTACCAGTGTTTCAGTGTGAAGTTGCATGTTTGTGTGTGTGTGTGTGTGTGTGTTCTCTGCATTACTGCATATGAATCCTCTTTCATCACTCAAAATTCTTCCTCCCTTCTCAGTTTATAATATCTGCATGCAACATTCACTCCCTCGTCTCATTACAACACAATTAACATGCAATTAGAGTTTATCAAGGGGGAAATTGGCTGACATGTAGAACAGACCTGATGTATTTGGAGAGTAAAGGGATATTACCCAGCACCAGTGAGAGGAGGAGGAGGAGCAGGAATAAATGTAAAGAATAAGAGACAGAAAGTGAAAAACAACCTAAAGACACTTCAGGGCAGGAGGAGTGACAGAGTAAATATCACAGCGATGGTGTGATATAATTGTCAAGACCTTGGAGAGCAAAACAACATGTACAGAGTCAACTTATCAGGAAGTCTTTCGGGATGAATGCAAGGCTGTCACAATATCAGACTTTCACTATGTGATGATTGTAGCCTAAAGAAATCACAATGACGAATTTATTGAGATATCATCAAAATAAGAATTTTAAAAAAGAAAATAACGCTATCAGTCAAATTAATCTTCAGTGGGGCCCTATAGATGTGGGATTTTATGGGCCAATGCCAATAGAGCAAGAAAAGCAAGAAAATTCTTCCAAAAAAATTCATATATATATATATATATATATATATATATAGGCTATCTGCCCTTTTTTTTCAAA
>JAQLOL010000009.1:3441866-3455084 GCA_029783665.1 Naso thynnoides
ATGTACAGCACTTTGGAGACGTTTTTGTTGTTTAAATGTGCTATACAAATAAAGAGGATTGGATTGGATTGGATTAGTACTGTCTTTTTCTGATCAGTTTTATCCACATCTGTCAGTTAGTGTAATTAACATGGCCATCAGACTTGCACAGAAATGCAGTGTGACACTAGAAAATTAAAAGATCCAGATATTTTATAAAACATCTTAGTAATGAGAAGATGTAGCATATAAAAAAAAATCTAAAAAAAAATGAAAATGTTTTAAGTAGCACACAGTTAACTTGTGGTCAAAACCTTCAGCAGTCAATTTACATTTAACATGAAAAATACATATTCATTATTTCATTTACACCTCCTTGGAACTCAGAAAAATCTGAACGATTTGCATAAAAATCTTTCCAGTTCGAAGACTAACAGAGAAAGGTGAATTTTTCCTCCTACAATCATTTCTTCCTCACTGTGGTCTTTGTATTTCATAGGGTTAACTGATTTGAAGCAGCAGCAAGAGTTCAGGTGGGCCTAGATTTCTTTTGTGTCACCCTTTTTAAAAAAGTAAATGAGAAAATTTGACAAATCTTACAAATTAAGTATAAGGGATGTTTAACTAAACATGACTGAGGTCAGCAATGGAATTTCTTGAATTTATACGATTATTCTTCAGTTCCAATTTAAAGACACAATTACTTTGGGTTTCAAGGAGGGATTTTTGTATTATCTTATGGTGTAATTGCCCTTGTGGGTGATTTTTCACCCTGGGGGGACCACAAATTTAACTTAAAAATTGAATATTTGCATTATTTAGAAAGTATGAACATGATTTCTTTAAAAATATCTAATTAATCTTAAACAAACAAAAATATATAATATCCCTTAAAGTCAGCTAAAACATCTAGACCAATGAGCAATAAAACCCTTTCTGCACCTGTTTTTTTTTTTCTATATATTTCTGTCTCATTTTACCTTTGTTTATTTCTGTCTGCTTCACTTCATCCATCTGGTTCCATCTCCATCTAACTCTGTCTTCTTCCATCTGCCTTTACCTCCATCTCAGCAACCTTCTTCCTACATTAATCTACATTGATCTGCTTCTTTCTGTGTCTAACTCCATTAACCTTCATCTCAATCCTCTTCTTTGTACTTTTATCAACTCCACCTTTTTCTCTCCATCTCTTCCTGCCTTTACTTCCAAACACATTTATCTATGTGACACATTCTTCCTTTTTCTATCTCTACTTGTCTTTATATGCCTGTCGAGCAATTTCTGAGGTTTTGACCCCAACTGTGAGGCAGCATTCCCCGACCCAAGAATTCCCATTTATCCATCTTTTCCTAAATTAAACTTTGATGCTGGTTTGTTATAAGAAATAGGGAGTGGTGAATTATTTATGGTTGGATTTAAATTCACTGAAACAAGCACACTTGTGTACACACACACCGCTGAAAACACCCATGCGCAGATCAATAATAAATCAAATGGCAGCAAGAGGGAGGAAGAAGCAATGAGCGAGGCTTTCATGGTGCACTGGGGTGGTAAATATAAAATATGGACACACAAACGCCCTCACAAATGCATTTATTTCATTTGCAGTTTCATTATATCTGATGATTTATAAAGCTGACATAAAGACCATGATCATGTTATGGAAAGAAGAAGAGGGAACAGACTGTTAATGTCTGAGAGACACGGCCTTCTGTTTGCTGAACATAAAAGGCAGTCTGGCTCAGCTTTAATGTGGCACTGAGCAAAGGTGCACACTTTCTTCTATTTCTCTCCCCTTAAGTACAAAAACACACACACTTGGATGCAGCCTCAGACCCTCGCAACAATACCCTGCTCTTCATAATTCAATTAGCAGTACAATTGAATAACTACTCATGATTCACTTCAACAGATCACTCATCGCAGATACACAGCAGGGAGAAAAGGCAGGAGAAATGCCTGGGTGTCTGGCGTCTGGCACCTGGCTAATTTTTCAAGAGTGGGAGATTGGCGTAGGCCAACATGGAGGCAGCTGCACCTCTAGCTTGTGAACCCAGTTTAGACATGCTTCTAATGGAAGCTTTCACACCGATGTGATATAAGACCACATCTAGGGAAATTAAAAACAATGGCAGATTTGTCCATCATGATTCTGGACAGCCTTCTTAAAACCAGTCATGTAGAAAAGCTTTTTTCACACAGAACATTTTATGGCACTATTTAAAAGCTCTTTGGCAACATTAAACCAAAGGCAGCACTTTTTCCCTTCCTCTTGACGTCCCTCTCCTTGACTCCCTCTGAATTCTTTCTGTCTTGCAGCTTTTAAAAATCAAATTCTTGCCCACTTATTCTCATCGTGATGGCTCTTGTCTGCACTTTGGTTCTCGCTCTCGTTGTGTCTCTCATTTTTTTCTGGAGCTGGGTCACCTTGAAAATCTCTCTCACCCTCTCAGATCAGTCACTTTGCTGACGAGTAAAAGCGCCTCTCACAGTTTTCTGCTTGTGATGCACAGAGAGAGAGAGAGAGAGAGAGAGAGAATCTAACTGACGTAACATGTCCAATCCTTTGAGACTTGCAGTGTTTCTGGGGCACGGATTTGCATTGCAGGTTTTGAACTGACCACACATACAGTCTTACACCAAAGGACAGATTATGAGATGGACGCCAGTGACCATAAATAGTCATTGTGTTACTTTAAGACAGAATTATAACAAAGATCCCCTTTTTCCTGGAGATCCTCTGAAACTCCCTAAAAGAACAATGGGGACCCCATTTTGAGACCCTCACAGGTGTACAGACAGCAAACATGGCTCCCTCCAACCTAATAGAGTCCAAGAGCCCATTCAGCATAATAATTAAAGGTATCATGATGAAGGTTTTTCTGCTGTGACATCTTTGCAGCTTGTAAACACAACATTAAAATTGGGCTCAAGGCCACTGGAAGCACATGCATGTAACCTGTGTGACTTGTTTGTTAGACAGAAAATGATTCACAGCTCACACTCCGCACAACCTCATGGCTTATGTTGTTTGCACTGGTTGACAGCAGGACTTGTGTGTACATATCCAACATGCACAGCAGGCTACACTGGAATATTACATTTGTTGTAATGGAAAAGTCAATAATTTAGCAAGCTAGCACAAGTTAACCCCGGTGTTTGGCACCTACCTCACTAACAGAAAAAAGAGCAATTTGGCATTGCTTAAAAGCCAAACTGAAATTCATTTTCATTATGTGCTAAGATAAAAGATAACTGCTGACATTGGCCTTGTAGTCATTTCATCTTACTTTCACAAAAACAGCTGCTGTAAATTATGATGCATATGTTGCAGAGCTCGAGGCTAACCGCATCCCAGGGGCGATGAGCACTATTGCAAAGCAAATGAAAAATAAACGTGCTGATTTAATGCTGTTTATGTGGTCACTTTCATCATTGGCTTGCTACTCATCATGTGTAGCATGAGACGTATATAGATTCTGAAATGCTCCTGCAGCCCAGGTCCATCCCTCCCTTCAGTCACACAAAAGTTGCTGGCAGGGCCGCGGGATGCTGCAGTGGTTAAAGCCAGAGGTCACTACTGCATCGCTGTCAACGAGCTCCAGTGCAGCTAAGAAGTTGGAGTCTTAGGTAAGGGTGCATGTAAATTGAGGAAATAACATTTTTGTATTGTATTGTTATGTAGCTACTTAATATTGCAGTTAAGTTGCTAGGTCACGTCTAAGTCCAAAATGGAAACTGTAAATTCATTATCTACAAGGTTGGCTAACGTAGATCTCTCTACAAAGAAGCTGCAGGAGCAGGTGGCCAGCACAGACCTGCGGTGTTTGACAGAGCTAACCTTCAAACAATGGCTACATAACACTAACAGCAAATTGAGTTAATGTAAGATACTATCAAATAACAACAACTATGGATTATGTTAAGAAAGTAAAGAAACAACGTTTTGATTTTAGGAGAGCTCACATTCACTCCGGGACGGTTAAAATTGTTTTTCAAATGGGAAGAAGTTAAAAGAGTTAGCCTGGAGCCCTGAAATGTTGGTTTTTAAACTAGCATATTTTTCATGACAATTGCAGGTTTTGATCTGAAAATAATTTTTCAGACTATTCAAGAATGTATGCACTATGATATTGAAATATCTTTTGTTCTTTAGGAGGTGAAATTGATAACTAATGATGATGGTTTAATTATCTGACTGTGTTAAGAAAAGTGAAGGTGTTTAAACTCATGGAACAAGAGCATTGTGGGATTTAAGCCCTCTGTGTTTGTAAACGTATCAGAGACTGTTGCCATGATGTTGGCAGATTTTGTGGGTGTATGCAGTGACAACACTGACCGTTTGCTTTATGTCTGGGATGCCAATGCGAAAGACCATCATGGCAATGTGGGCGTCCTCAGATGGCGCTGAGCTGGAGCTGCGTTCTTTCAGCCTCCTCTGCTGCTGCTGCTGCTGCTGCTGTATGTGATTGGCTGGCTGTTGGTGTGTGGGTCCCGAGTTAGACGAATAGGGGTTTGTAGTGTGTCCAGGGTTCCCTGGCCGCATTTGTCTGTCCCCGCCGGGTCGTCCGGCCACTTTGCCTGACTGCCTGTGTCCCTCACCCCGGCCTCCCCGCGACAGGCCTCCTCGCCTGACCTCCTCCACCATCTCCTCTTCGTCATCTTCCTCTTCCCCCTCCAGCTCGCCGTTCTCCTCCTCCTCCTGGTCCTCATCGCGCTCATCTTCTTCCATTTCCTCCTCCTCCTCTTCCTCCTCCTCTTCCTCGTCCTCTGCCCCTGGATAGAGATGTCGATTGTTTCCCAGCATCCTTTGTTGCTCCTCGTCGCTGGACAGGGGGCTGAACGGCATCGTCATGGCGACAGAGAGGGCGGCACCAGTGGCAACACCATCATTCCCAGAGAGACACTGCAATGGAGGGAGAAGAGAGAAGACATGTTGAAATCAGATCCAAAAGATTGAGATATATTTCTTTTCTGGTAGTTTCCAGGTTTCCATAGCACATCACACTAACAAACTCTGGTCTCTATGGGAACAGACTGCTTCAGTTACAGACATGCAGTACTTCTAAGCCCCATGATGACATACTATTCACACTTCATGTATAAATGAACCCACTTGTGCTGTTAATTTTCACCTTCCAGACTCTCACCAAGTGTTCAGACATCCTGCCCGTGCTGCTCAAATCGACACTCGCCTGCAGATAGCGAACCTACAGAAGCTTTCTGTGTCTGACGCCTGAATAGCGGCACTATTTCTCTCTGAGCGATAGCACTGTGGCAGGTATTAATATTCTTGCAATATGTCCCAAAGGAGAGCAGTACAGTGACACATGCTACTTTAGAGGGCACTGTATCTCTACACAGAATAGTATGTAAGTCAGCGCAGTAAATAAATCTTAAAATGAGCATGATTGAGACCCACTTTGTAACAAAACCTTGAGAAAAACAAGAAGACCGTATTCCTTTGTAGATAAAATTCAACTGACACATCGCTGATATGGATATTTTTGCTATTGCAGCAGGTACACCCAAGAATAATAACATCAGCATGCTTCTCTGTCCATTTATCTGTTCATATCTATTGATATTTGGTCGGATTATTGGAGGCCCACAGCCCCCTGACTTGTAGCTTTGTGCGACTGTCAGGCAAAAATGACCATTTTACACAAAAAAAATATCAAAACCTCTTTGGCAAAGATTCCCATTAACTTTAGTGAGTACATTACACAATTGATTTTTTCCATTTTGAATGCTTCAAAAGTTCTCGCAATAACATCTTAAAAAACATAATCATGTCATGAAATACAAAAATTGCTCCCTTCTCACTGGAGGATAAACTTCTTAAATTTGGCTCATAACATTTCTCCTAGCGTGTCTGTCTTGTCTCATTACTGTTAAAGCAATAGAAAAACTCACAGAACCTGTTGAAAAAAAAAAGAAAAGACAAAAAAAGCAATATATTGTTTGCTATGTCCAACACTTCTCATATTATTAATTGTAGTAAAATAGTACTTTTGATTTTAAGTCTTATTACACTGAAGCTGCTGAGTGTGTAGACATGATATTTAATCAGTTTAATTACCCAATGCAATTGAAATTCATTTTACAAATTACATGATGATTGCAATTTGTTGAGGCAGGATAATATTCAGTATTCAGCAATGAAATATTCAGAAGTATTTCATTGAAGCTGAAAAAAACAAATGATCCTGCAGTGGTAAACTATTATATTAGTCTAACTCTGCATGGCAAGCTATCTGTCAAATGGACACTTGCAATGGACAGCAGCTCTTCACATGATAAAATGCACACTCTTTTACTCTCACCATCATCCTCGAGAGCCAAGAAGCCACTTCAGAGCATCAGCAATGCAGCATTATATTCAAGTACAAGCTGAGCAACATAACAGATTTGTCCCTGGTGGCTCCTGGTGGCTCTGCTCGCTGTTTCAGGATTTGCAGCACCACTACATTCTGGAGAGCTCCCACAGAACCAAACAGCAGAATAACAAACAGCCGCAGAACCGACCAATCAGCAGAGAGAGCACAGAAACACGAGATAAACGCTGGATCCAAAAGAAACTATGAAGGTATTTCTTCTAAAGTTAAGATGTTTATGTTGTTATTTTTATTTTGCATATTTATTTAATTAATAAAGTGAGTTACTTTGCAAGTTCAGGTTTTAACATACAATATTAGAACACTGACTAACAACAACAAAACTGGTGGTTTCTCATCAACACATTCATTTGTTTACCTGGAAAAAAACATTATCAAGATGTGTTTGTTTGTATTTCACTTCGAATGAATACGCAGCACAAAGTAATGAGGCAACGTCAAATTACAAGTAGAGTGTGTGTGTGTGTGTGTGTGTGTGTGTGGGTGTGTGTGTGTGTGTGTGTGTGTGTGTGTGTGTGTGTGTGTGTGTGTGCGCGTGTGCAAGTCAGTGAGGTAATGCATTCATTCAGCTGGCATCTGTTGGTAATTTGGATTTATTACAATATTTCAACCACATGCATACATCTTTTACATTTATCATGTTAATGTATGGCATAATCCCAAATTTCTCCAAAGGTTTAACATTTTTTTATTATTAGTTTTATTTATTTATTTATTTATTTTTCCAATGCCAGTGTACTGGATATGGCACAAATATGTACAAACAGTAAACCTCTCTCTCACACTCACATCAAGAAAGTCCACTCATATTCAAACCTTTTTCCACTGCCTAAAATTTTCAGCCATCTCATGAGCATATTGGACATTTCACTTTACTGATATTATTGAGATTTTTAAAAAATTTCATGACATGTTGTGCCATGATTGAAATCAGTAAATGGCATGAGTTTTTCAGTTGTAATGCAGCAGTCACAAGAAAATACATGATTGGAAATGAACTAAACAAGTGAGTTTTGAAAAAGTACCCTGACAGAGTGTAAAAGGTACGTGTTTTGCACACACTTGATCCATCTAGGCTAGCAGGTATAGCCTCTGGGGATAGAGATAGTGTTTCAAGTGGCCACTGGTCATAGTTGAAAAAGGTTGCCTGTCCAGACGAAACAGAGGGAAAGCTGACATACAGACTTCAAACAGGCCAAAGTGTTCACAGTCAAACACACAAACAAACACCAAAAGAGTTGTTGGCATAAACTTGAGGTCACACATCACAGCTGTGATTTGGCCCTGGATCAAAAACACAGAGAAATGCCAAATCCAAAATGTTTTGTCTGTGACTGACCCGGAAAATACAAAGGGAGACAAAGAAGCTGTGATAAAGGGAAGGCAAATAATCATGTGTTTATTAGCAAGACAAACAATATAATTAAGCTCATGGGGATCCACATGATGCTGTGATGAAACTCCAGAACACATTTCCGAGAGTTTGATCAGTGAGATGGCTGTAGAATTTGCAGGCATTGATTGTGGTTCCTCATAAACTGTTTTAAGTGCTTATCTGTCTCCATCAGCCTCTGTTTATCTTTTAAAATGCCAGGTGTTGTGATGACAACAAGTCTTTTCTGCAACCCTTTAAGACCGACAAGAATGTTATTACTGCCTTCGCCGTAATACTTTATGACTGATAGCATTTTGATTCTCGGTGTTTTCGGTAACCAAGTTTGTTGTCCTCAAAAGGCATAATGGGTGTCTTTGTTCGGTTCAGTCATTTTATTTGCAGTTGCTTGTAAATGGCCATTTAAAAGGCTACACACTTGACATAGTCCTGTCCATTAGTTTACTACTATGGATCATATCTTGACATATGATTCAGCTTCTGTCGATACAGCATCTGCCTGACCAATTGCCCATTTTTTTTGACATAACAGAACCTCAGTCTGCTTAGAGACCTCAGCTCTAAAAACATCGCCCACTCACTTGAGCACAGACAACCTTGTCTAGCTTTCTGACAATACCTGTCTGGCCAGTCTCATCACTGTCAGAGATACACAACAAGAAAACTTCATTTTTACTCAGGCAAGAAAAAATAACTCAGTGTGTAGAAAATTATAACAGAAAACAAGACTCTTTAAAGCTGCTAGTCGATAATGTGTTTTAAAACAGTCGATTAAATATAATAAAAAGTGAAGCTGTCTGGGTTTTTTTATTTTGTTTTTTTTGTTTAGGGTAGGCAATATATACACAAATGTCCATAAGACTGAATGAGGACGGAAGAAAAATAGAATCAAACTTTTGTAATAATCATCCACTCAAGCAGTTTCTTCTGTTTTGTGTTTGTAGCATGTTGCACAGCCCCCAAATAACCCCCAAAAATCAGTTAATGCAGATTTAAATATTGAATACCTGTAAAATCTTGCAGCTAAATTATTTTTATTTGATCATTAAGGAAAAAAAACAAAACCAAACAGTAACGTTTCATTTAACCCGCCTTCCAACCGATTGAGCTCTTGATCAATTGTGTCTATGGTCGTAGTCGCACATTCATGAGCTTGCTAACATCATTGTGTAGGAGGCATGAAATCTACATGAACTGTAATGTTAACTAAACAACAGTTATTGACTAACATCAGATATATTGCTGGTGTCTTTGCATCGGAAGTACGTTAATATTGATAATGAAGCACAGTATTGCACAAAGTTTCCACGCAGTTAGGTTACAAATAACCATTTCATAAACTTTGTTAATGCACTGAAGGTGAATAGATGTAATGGATGTATTAAGGAGTAACCCGCTTCTTGACTGGCCAGCTGGTTTGTCTTTTATGTTTTATTAATTAATGTTAACTACAAGGAGTAATTGCAGATAATTTCTTTGACAGTTACTATGTAGTTAATACTTAAAAGTTTAGTGGCCAATTGTACATTTTATTTTTCCAATCACTTTTCTATGTGTAATAATAATATCACAGATATTTATGCCTGGTTACTAACTGTAAATTCTAATATATATTGCACGGTCAAATGTAAATACTTGTGTTTATCTATGTAAGTGACAAGCTCATACCCTCTGTTTACTGTTATAATAAATAAAATCTGTCTTTGTCACAGTATGTCTCCCAGTAATGTCACTCTCAGTGCTGATTTCCTTTTCCCCCCACGAGCATCCCCAACCTTGGTGGAGTGCAGATCCATGCATCTATCAATGTACCTATCTTCCAGCTGTATGTTATTATTCAAATAGATTTGTCTCAGTCACTAATGTTTCTGAGTAATTTGTGAAATATATGTAAATATGTGATGAAATTGAATACTTCTATAGTAGGTGATAATAATACAATGAAATCATTATGCTCCAGGAGAAACTCAACTCAAATAAGGTGATGACCCACCCTACTAAAACTCTGTTACAGTATATAAAATTAGTGACTGCAATGAGATTGTAACTGTCCTTATATTATAACTGACATATAATCAGGATTGGGGGAAAAAAAACAAGAAAAAAATAAATTTAAACATAATTGAACTTGCATAATCAGTAAACCGATTCAAATGTTACCAATATTAATGTTAATACATTAATACATATGTGAATGTATATTTCTTTTAAAATAAAAATGAAAAAGTGCAGCCAATACATCAATAGTGGACTGCAGTTTCATCCACAACTGTCCATTCACGTATGAGCGTGCAGGGACACTTGGTCCCGTGTCTCTGATGCAGGTTCACAGTGTCGAGGAAAATACCTCAGAACTCAGCTATTAGGGCAAAACTGAAGAGACATAATGATTCAAGTGGGCAATTTAAGTGTTCTTACTGGTAAATCTAAGTACCAACAAAAAACTTTATTTACTGAGTTATAGACGTCTCCTTAACCACGCAAGTCTATGGGAAAAAGTATTTTTGGGTCCGATGGCATCCTGTGACTGATGCCGTACTTGTAATTACCATTGACGACCATGTCTTTTTGGCTTTAGAGTCAGGAGCATTTTCTGGGGGCTTGAGAGGAAATTTGGTTATTAGAAGGGTTTAGCCAGTCAGTCACAACCAGAAAGGGCACACCGATAATGTAATTGGTTGCACCGATTCAGATATAGACAATGGTTGACAGTTGGCCCTTGTTGTTATGTCAGTCATTAACAGCCTCCTGATAAGTTGCTTTTCTTAATCCTCAAATTAGCAGCTTTATGTTTTAATTTATATGTTTATTTGCAACAAGAGGTTTAGTTAAAAGGAAAGTTGTGTAAAGTAACTATTTCTTTGCTTGAGGCTGGAGGTAGTGATTTACTAGAGTATTTTCACCATGAGGTTGCCAAACCTGATTCTATATGATCCTGTTTGTGTTTGAATTAAACAAGCCAAATACAAAGTGTTCATTTAGTCTTCTCTTGCTTCTAGTCCTTAAGCAAAGCTCAGGTAATCGCCTCCTGGCTCTAGTTCAAGAGTTAATGCGCAGACACAAGAGTAGCACCAGTCTGCTCGCCAAATGTAGTTTCCTGTCAAATATGGCATCTTTTGGCCGCCACAGCAAAGATCCCATAGTCCTAAATAGACACACAGTCTTGTGAGTTTGCAGACATTTGCAGAATCCAAGCAGGATTTTATATAAGATCGTAAAATTTCACTTTATGCAGCCCAAAACCTACTCACTCATATTCAATATCTGTGTTTAATGAAGGCAGCCACTGATATTCTGTCCTTCCTACAGCCATGCACATGTGAGAAATGATGTTTAAACTCCTGTTATCTTGAAAGTCAGGTAATGAATGGTTTGAATGTATTTTGATGTATTATCTGGCCTGAGCTGGAGTTTGTCCTCTCAGGCTGTTTAAAGGACGCATAGAGAGAGAGAGAGAGAGAGAGAGAGAGAGAGAGAGAGAACATATAACCTGGTCGTTTGCATCACTGACACAAATTTGCTGCCAAAGGCTGCAATTAAACCTTTTTCCCATGAAATCAGTTCTCTGTGCAATCACATTGCTGTGTCCCACAGTGCATATGATCACTCTGTAAATTCCACAGATGTCTCGCTATGCTCCAAGTATTTGACAAATTATTAATGAATTAATACAAATCTTCCATAAAGTTTACTCTGTACATCACTTGATAATATGTTTTGAGTGCTGTTGATCTTGAAAGCAACTTAAAATGACAAGACCTATTACATCTTTATAATGCTTCACCAATACAAAGAAAACGGAAATTTATGTTGCACAATTAACACACGGAAACAGGAAATAGGCAGACCATGTAATTCATGTCAAACACTGCTAATTTGCATGAAACAGCCCAACTTGGGAAAAACTTGGTACTGCTGTTTATTACCAAATGTTTGAGGTGTAGATGTGAACATTTTTGTGTGCACACAAAGGAATTTTTTGAGTTTATAGACTTTATAGGAAAGTTTGGGACAGTTTCATTATAGTTCTGACATATGCTTCCAAACGGACATTGAGGAGTGGTGCCCTTAACCATGGACCACATACAGGGAATAGCGTTCCTTCCAGTCCACTGGCTACATATTTGCTGCTTCAACTTAATGCACTGACCCACTGACCCAAGACTAGCAGCATGTACATTCTGTACCACCAGCAAATTCCATCAATCCATCAGTTTTCTAACCCGTTCTTTCTGTAAGGGGTCCCTGGTTGGTTTGAGTCTATTCCAGTGTTACGGTGGGTTGATTGTGTGTCACAGGGATAACAAGTACAGATAGAAAGACATTCACTTTTACATTTACACCAGCAAACTATTTAATTTGGGGAATATTTTAGAAAGATATTTAATAGTATATTAAAGCACAGACAAATAAGTGACACATGTTTTTGAACAAGAGAATATATACTTTGTATAGTGTAATCTACATCTTTGTGCATATTTTGGATGAGATTACCTGTTTTTCTGGCTTGCATTGATTTATTGTGGTGAACTCAGTATAAAGTGTAATACAATGTGTGTAATCTGTTGTAAACACTGCAATCCTGCATATGCAGTTACAGTATCATAATAGTTAATATTTTCTGAGACAAAAAGGAAGGAGAATTCAATTACAGGTTGACTTCAACATGTACATTTTAATCCCAACTAAGGAAACACTACAATACTACTGTGATGCCAGATATCAGAGACAGCTCGGTAAATGCAAGCATGTATAATTAGTCTTTAATGATGAGACAGGATTTACAGTTCATATCTTAACTGAGAATATCAGTCATGAGTTATGGCAAAATTTAAAAAAAACAAAAAACATTTAGCACTGCCTATTAAGAGAAAGGCTGCTTGATACCATATTACCATCATACAGATCAGTACAATGCAATTACATGATTATATCCCTACCACTAAAATATGACATGGTTTCACATGTACAGCATTAGAGGCTGGTGATGACAACTCCCTGCCGTGCTACATAATGAGATTTTGTACTCATCAAGCTTCACATGTTTCAGAGGACCCAGTGTGTTGCAGGAGAAGGGTCTGATGCAAAGCGACACCTGATATATTAACACACCACTTTACAGCTGCAAGTCAAGGACATTCTGTGGGGGTTTTAAGAGATGACATAGGAGGCCAAAAATACAAATCCTGTTAGAAACAACAATTATTCACTGTGAGTTAGGGCCCTAGTTTCGTGGCACGGTGCAGGGAGGCGCAGGGAGGCGCATGGAGGCGCAGGGAGGCGCAGGGAGGCGCAGCCGGCGCAGTGCAAGTTTCGAGCGGTGCAACCCAGTGCACGGTCAGTTTGGCAGTTTGGTAGACCGCGCTGCGCTGAGATGGGTGTGGCGGCACGGCAGGGGGAGGTGTCACATATTCATCATGGCGCAGTCAAAGTTTCGTGGGAAAATGC
>JAQLOL010000009.1:3460031-3479250 GCA_029783665.1 Naso thynnoides
AATGAAGAAATAATACACTAACTTCAAAATGGTAATTATTTTTACTCAGTTTTAAAGACTGTGATATTCTGTACAATATTGTATGATAAAGTATTGCTATTGTCATTATGTAGCCAGTTTCTCTGAATCTGTTTCATCTATTTTAATTATACCCCATAACACCTACAAGGGAAATAAATTTATTCGATTGTAAATTATAGTCAAATTTATGTCTCTCATGTATATTTTTAACAGAAGCTTTCAAAACTTTACCAGCATGTGCATTAACAACATCTTGGCACATCATGCCCAGTTTTCCATGTTAGTACTTTACCTGCGCTTATTTTAATTTATAGATTTATTTCAATAGTCTACTGGGTCTACAGTTTTTTTAATTGTTTTCTGTAAAGTGCGTATAAAGACACTTTCATGTGATAATGCACTTTGAATAAATCTTGGTTTGTCTTAGAGCAGCTGTAAGGAGACTTTTGTTGCCGAAAGTCAGAGCCGAGCTGTTTTCCCATTTTAGCCTTTGTGCTAGGCTAAGCTATGGTGGTAGCTTCATATTAACTGCACAAACATGAATGATATTGATCTTCTCCATCTAAATATTATCAAGAAACTGTCAGATTATTCCTTTGAAGGCAGAAATTTAATTATATTATTCATTATTGACAGGGAAGATCTCCTGAGACAATGAAACAATGTGTGATGTTTGATTGTGTGCCCCTGTCTTGGCACATTTGCTGTAGATTTATTTCTACACTTGCAAACATCTGACAGCTTTTATATTCATCTGTTCTGTTGTCAGTGTCGCTTTTAAGAGTGTTTGTTGTTCATCTTCAGATTTATGACACAGTAGTGTGTTTTGCACTCAATTGATGTTATTCTTAGTTTTTTTTATGGTGTATTTTTTGCAGCTGTGTTGTGTGTACGGTGATGTTATTTTTGAATATTAATTGCCTACTTGTGGCATTTTACAGCATGTGAAAAAACATTCTGGTCACTCGATGTTCAGGCAGTCTTTAAAAAACTGTCCATGATATACATTGTTCTTAGGGATTTGTTTGAATCAATAATCACAAATTATTGGTTCTAAATTAAGAGTCTTGAGTTTGATGTTTACTGATGATCATTCTGAGCTGGAAGCACTTCAGGCTGACATCACTTACATTTGCATTCAGTTAATCTGTCAGTATGAGTCAAGTAAAGAACTAACAAAAGTTTGTTAGTTTGTTAACAAAAGGCATGTCAGCACTCAGTTTTTCAGCAGTGCTTGAATATTTTTAGGCAGATTTTTTCTTCTTTCTAATGTGCATGTGCATTTGATATATGAGCTCCAGTTGTAAATTTACCCAATGTGCACTCACAATATGCACAAGCCAAAAACAAGTGAAACAGGTGGCTGGCGGCTTGGGTGGTAATATACTTGTCAGAAAGAAAATGTTCAGAAATTCACTGATGGGAAAGTGAGATTAGCTGTTTAACATCTGTTTTAAAATGATGCAAAGCTCAAAGACGGAAGTGACATGTTTTGCAAATATGTGTTTTGGCAAGGAAAAGATTGATTTGATCTCCATTTGTTGTCTCAAGACACAATAGCCAGATGTGAATTCAATCCACGTAAATCCTTTTTGATACACAGAGTCACACACTCATACTGCACTTGAACCTGCAATTGGTGGCAGAAGACGATGAGCAGAGGAAAATGGGGTCATGAGGCAGCATTTCCACTCTTAGTTGAGGGGTTTTCATGTGACACAAGTGAGAGGGAAAATGAGGTAACTTTGCTGGGTGACTTCCTGGAGTCTTGACCTGGTTTTACTAAGCTTCAATCTGTCAGAGGTCTGTGTGATGCCATCAAAAGACTAATATCCCACCAGCACAGTGACATTTAACACACACACACACACACACACACACACACACACCCTTTATCAAACACACATGCATCTTCACGTGCTCGCACACTCGTCCTCTCTCTCTCTCTGGTTCACCGTCTCTTTTATGTAGGACATAGCTTGTATATAGATAGATATTTTCAGTGTCTTGGTCCCCAGGAACTTTCACTGGGAAACTTCCAAAGAACAGATCGCCCCACTTTCCTGCCACTAAACTGGAACGGCCAATTTCCCTCCCTCCATGTTTGACATCGGCACACAAATGGCACTCTGATGTGAAAAAATGGACACAACAAACCTGTATATCCAGTGTGTGTGTGTGTGTGTGTGTGTGTGTGTGTGTGTGTGCGAGGGCGAGGGCTCACTTGCATCCAACACTGCAATCCCCTCGAAGCCATGGACGCAGATGGATGAAGGCTAATGTTGTGTGTAAACTCTGACCATCAGGTCAATGAGCACATATGTCATCATCCTCCCGCACATATATCTCTAAGAGAAAGCTGTGCATCACAGAAAATGTCAATCTAAACAGCAGGAACTCAGGGGAGCGAGAGTGACGGAGAATGAAGCTGTGTCTTTACGCACATTATGATGTAACTGTCCCTTGTGCTGTTAAACTAGGGTGAGCGCCGGTGGAGGAACCTGGTTTGAGTTTGAGAGCAAAGGATGGGGCATGAAATAGCTTCAGTGGTGTTTCTCATCATGGAAACTTTGCAGAATTAGAACCAGAACGGCTCCAAAAAAAAAAAAAAAACTCACCAGCACATGTGGTGTCCCAGAATGTCCCCTCTTTGCAATCATACAGTCGACCTATCCCATAACCTGCACACGCCAACAGCTATGCTAAGAAGCTCTGAGAGACTGTACATAAAAAGTGGTGATTTAAGACAAATGCTAAGGTTGTTATGCTAGCGTGTTCATAACAACAACGCTAACACTGTGATGCTAAGCAGGTATAATGTTAGCTATGTTCCCAATCTTGGTTTAGCGTGCTAACATTTGCTAATCAGCACTTAACACAGTGTTTGTTGGGGAGTAGCCACTTACTAGGTTCCTCAAATGTTGGTGATTACAAAGGTGTTTTATCGGGGGTTAAATGAAAAGCTTAAAGCCAGAATTTAACATTTACTATGTTGCATTGCATCTTTTGGCTGTGCAGGAATGCTTTCATTCTGTATGAAATGTCTCACAGAGAGTTATCTCTATGACGAGACAGTCTCCATTCACTGGGAAGGATGCCCTCAAATTTTGATCGCTGTCTTTGATTCTCTTACTTCCTCTCATCTGCCAAACATATGAATGTACATTGCTCTCCAGGCAACTTGAGACAGGGGGTGGCCGTGTCATTAATTAGAGTTGCCGGAAATCCAACAGTATTTCCTTGTGAAATCACAAAAGGGATCTAACATGACTCAGCCCTGTAAAGTTTGTGTGCCAGCGGTAGATATGCTGTTAACACGGAAACACTTGACGTCAAACCCTAGGAAACATTTACAGGAAGTTAACGTAACTGCAATCAGTCACAAAAAATAGTTTTAAAACCCAGTTTAAATGTGTGTTAGGAAAGTAATCAAATGTTATAAGTTACATTAATTTAAGTAAATGTCTCATTACTTATTCCAATTAAACAGGGTAGGCAGTAAACCCTAAACTATGGCATTTTAATAGTTGCCTCCTCAATACAGCTTAACACAAAGTACAGCTGAGGCCGATGGACATTATATGCATGCATTTTGTCATAAACCAAAATGAAACTCTTGCCTGAAGATGGCACTAGAGGTGGCCAAAGGATCAACAAATTATTACATTTAGGATTAATCTGGGAAGCATAAATGTTTTCGATCCATCTGCAAATTAATTTATGGATGTTGAGATATTTTTTTGGATAAGTGGAAGCTCTAACAAAGAACTAAAGGAGTGGTCACAGGATCAAGGTCAAGGTATCTTTATTATCCCCAAAGGGGCAATTTGTCATACAGCAGACCTATGATCACCTAAATCATTAGGATTTATCATCTGAGTATCGTAGATAAATGTACAAAATTTCATGCAATCCATTTCATAGCTGTTGAAATATACTAACCAGTACCAAAGTGGTGGACTAACCGACTGAAAGACCAACTTTTGCCATTTTTAGAGCCTTACTGCCCCATGACTAAACATGGTGTATCATAAGCAACTGGCCTCCTACTTTCAAACCTTCTATTTTAAGTCTATAATGTTATTTAACACATCTCGAGACGTAAACCAAGCCAAAACAGTCCAACTGCAGAACAGTTGCCAAGACATAAATGCTTACGAGAAAATCAAAAACCTTCTACGCTGACAAAAAGGCCATAGACATCCATCCAATTCTGCCTCTGTGATTTTTGAGCATCAAAAGAAACAGTACTGTAGTACAGGAAGCGGATTTAGAGACGTGTTTGGAAAAGCAATAAAGCAAAACTCCAGAGGGCTCCCTATATATAGACAACAGCAGATTATAGTGAGGATGTGCGTAGGTGTATGAAACTACATAAAGACACAAGACAGAGATGAGCGTGTGAGCTCTTCCTGAGGGGGAATAGTGACCTCATAGCCTATTTCCCTGTGGTTCAAATTTGTGTTTATCTCTGCTACCAAACTTTGCCTCACAACACAATGGTTGGTATTAACCAGTCAAAATCATGTTTTCCACACTATTAAGATCAGTTTATTAAATGTAAGCTGGAAGTCTGGCCCCTCACATTAGAGAAATTCTAATCAGCATTGGTAAGATTTCTCTTTGTCTGCTGCCTTTAAGCTGCTACTCTTTTTCTCCTTTAGGGAACCACAAAGGTCACCTGCAATATCAATTTGTAGACAAATGTTATTACAGTAGGTGGCTGAAACTCTTTGAGCCAGAGGATTGCTCACTGGCGCACCTATTGATCAAACAGAGGTTTGGTTGTTTACAAGGACCTGTCAAATCCTGACAGCTGATGAATGTCAGAGCCACACACACAGCAGGCGCTGTTTGAATGAGCAATGAGCTACGACTCGAATTTCTGAAAATTTTGGCAGTAATAGCTTGGTAGAAAACATTGAAAAGCTGTGGTTTCCATCGCGGCCAGCGCGGGAGGGGCATGGATGGCATGGAGAAAAAATATAAAGTCAAATTGAGTTCAATTAATATGTTTTATTCAGAAAAAAAAAATTCATGCCAACCTTTACTTCACTTAAATTCAGTCAAATTTGAAAAATTCAAACTCATTTGTTTGCCTCTGCTGTCATTGTTAATGTGTGTAAAAATTGTGGGGTGGGGGGGCCTGACCTTTTTCCCCATCTGAAGGAGGGGCATGCCAGAAGAAGTCAGCTGTTAAGTAACAATGTTTTATAACATTAAATCGCCTCTGAGGAACTTTCATTTCGAGTTGTGGGTAGCGGTCCGTGTGGACAAAAGTTGGACTGCATACTATCTAAAAGATCTTGTCTAGTGTGAGCATTTGTTTTGGAAGACAGAGTTACACAAAATATTGAAACTATCTTAAAATATTCTCCTGCCTCCATCCACAGGTAGTTAAAAAAAAAGAACAGTGGCTCTATCATGCTTAGAAACAACAAATCGTCTCTTTAGGTCCAGATAATAAGCAAGCTGATCTTGCCTTTGCATTTTCACCTGGTGTTTTTACGGTGTTTTCATTATCCACTCTAAGATCGGATCTCTGTCCTCCAGTAAAAGCCGTGTGACTGATTAGCTGTTGTGGCAAATCAACTGTAGGCTGTCAACATGGCAGGTGTGTACTGAAGGGTCTGATTTTTCTTTTTTTCTGTAGAGGAAGGGGTCATTTGCGACGCTTTTCTGTCAGAAGCAAACAGAGAAGACGACTGACACTGGTAGCAGCAATTTCATTTGTAATTACTGTAAACACCATGACAGTTAACCAGTCACTGTGGATTAGAGAGCAGAGTAATAAGCAGAGGGCTCGGCAATCCTCGACAGTTTTCACGCAGTTCAGTGCAGCACAGAATAATGACATGGCAGTCAGAGGTCAAAGCAGGATGATGATGTTGCCTGCGTGGATGTCTGCGTGTTGTACAGATTGCATTTACACCTGCATAAGATCCAAACACAATACGAGCCAGACTACCCTCAGATGTGGTCTGGCTGATCTGATCCCACTGTAATCATAACGTGTTTACACCTGCATTAACATGCGTTTTTCCCTTATCTGGATAAACGTCTCCAGATACAGATTGCATTAAAATATCAGGTGTAAATTGGGTGCATGTTGCATTTCACAGAGATCATTTCTTTCAAAGCAAATTAAGAGATCTGGGTAGTGTCGCCAAAAATATCAAAATACATACAGATACAGAACATTCAAAATGGTTTCAATATTTAATTTTTACAGTATCAATACTTCAGTACTTGCTGTTTTGTTTTCACTCTCTTCTCCAACAAGTTGTCACATACACTGCTGACGACAAAGTCCCACCTGCACCAGAAGTAAAGTCACTTAGATGCTGTTGTTCTGTGCGCACAATACAAAAGCCTTGTTATATTTATCTTTCAATATAAATCTTAAATTTTTGCCCTCAATGTTGTGTTATTTTCCCTTATGGTATGAATTATTGATATTTTTTAAGGTATTGCATCAAAGTTTGAAACTTCAGTATCATGACAACACTAGTTCTGTTTACACAGGAAACGACCTAAACTGTGCAAGAGGCATGTTTGTGTGTGAAAGTATCACAGGTTGTTATTTTTGTAGAACGTACAAGTACAGTTTAATTGTAAATTATCTTGAAATCAGAATGTGTCAGCCACTTCTCTTCTTGGATACTGTGTATCTGACTGCAAGAACATACACTGTGTATCCTTATACCAGGGCAATTATTATTTTTTGATTGATCATTTGGTCGCAATAATGTCAGAAAATTGTGAAAAATATTTTTTTTTACAATGTCAGGAAAACAAAGGTCACATCTTAAATGTTTTGTTGTTTGCAACCAGCAGTTCAAAACAAAATATATTCAATCAAATATCAGATAAAGAAAAGAAGGAATGAACCAATCCTTTCCAATGAGAAGCTGGAATGACAGAATGTTGCTGTGTAAATTTGCTGTAAAAGTGACTGAAATATGCATAGTTGTTGAAAATATTATTGTCAAGTGGTTACATGATTAGCTGACTAATGCCAAAGGAGTCAAACACACACAGGATTTCTCTGCTTGCATGTAAAAGGCCACAGTGTTTGTTTAAGCTTCTCTTTCCTCCACAGAAGGGATGACAACAGTCGATCAGCTGGGGAGCCAGAGAGCTGAGATCTCATTCAAATAGCCTGCTAATTAATTAGCTTTATTCTTCATTGCCACTGAATCTCTGTGGGACTGCTCAGAAACTGTACATGCTTCCTGCTAGCAGCTATATATGCTGTCTGTTTTAGAAAGCTGAGTAATATTGTCAATCACATAGATCCTTGTCTCTCATCAGGCTGAAGGGCTAAAGTTGTGGCTCAGAGTGACAGGACCTACTTGCTGCTACCTAGTGTCGCACTGAGGGCCAAGCTGGGGCAATTAGTTGGCAGTTCATGAGGAGCTCATGAATAAACAAGCAACCATGGGAGTAGCTGTAGGGGAGGAGATAGCCTGAACATACGAGGGCCTGTGAAATATTAAAAGTGGATGCTGTTTCACACCCGATGGCATCAACCAGGACTCTGACCATGTGGGAAGCTCCAAGTCGACCCTTTTTGTTTTCTACAGTTTCACGCGTCTCACTGGCTCACATTCACAAGAGCCTGCTGGATGTCTGTTTTGCTTTTCTCTTCAGAACAATGTCCTTTGAGGTCCTGTCAGAAAGTACCAACCGTCAGCAGAGTCGGCGTAGCAGAGAAAGTTTTGATCTCGACCCGCTGGGAGTCGAGCAGCCTTGGGGTTGTGATGAGCATGCAGCTAAAAAGCCAGATTGTATCTGTTATTGGAGTTAAACACCTTGACTAAATGAGAGGTGTGATTTATGCTCACTAGCACTCTAACAAAACAACGTATAAAGAGCAGAAGGCCAAAAGCTGGACAAAGCTGTCATGGTTTGAAAAAGTCTTGTTGAAACAAGTGAAGGGAGGTTTTGGCTCCCAGCGCCGCAGCAGCGGCTGCAGCTGAATCAGCACTTCTTTCAGGAGCATCTGTGGTTCCATGTTTCAAGGCTTTAAATGGAAAATCTATTCCCTTGGACAGATACAGCATCCTAAGCAGACACATAACACATGACATGTGAGTTACACAGTTCTCAGTGTGGGGATTCTTCCATTTAGGTGAAATGAAATCCAGTAACTTGTTAATATATTATAGTGCTAAAAATGTATAAGACCAAAAGATTTGTCACAACTTAGCTGCACACGTCTCCTCTTTTCTCATTAATGACATTCACAGGACAATCACATTACTGTAATCTCTATAGACAAAACAAGATAATCAGCTAAGTATATTTACTCAAAGATATTTACTCCAGTATGTGCAGACGATATGTCTGCTCTATTGCTTCAGTCAGGATGTGACTGTAGGAATTTAATATGCATTTTTATATGGTGGTTTTGCTACTTTTACTCAGTTAAAAGATCTTATTAGCTGATCTTCATTAGCTGACTTAGCTGAAGTCATATTCACATTGCGTGTAATGGATACAACTGCCGTACAACTGCTGTACCAAATCCATACATCCATCAACTGCTTATCCCTTAAGCAAGCAGCATTTCTCAACCTGGATAGATCACCACGTGTCACTGACACTTACACACAAACAACTGTTCACACTCTCATTTGCATCTACAGTCAATTTAGAGTCACCAGTTAAGCAACCCCGCGTATCTTTGACTGGAAGGAACCCACTCAGACAAGGGAAGAACATGCAAACTCTACACAGAACGGCCAGGATTGAACCCAAAACCTTTTCCTGCATCCCTGCTGTCTTGTCCTTCACATCAGCAGTTAACAGAGGATCAGCCACTTCTGATGCCCAACCATCATCTGTGTGTCTTGTTATCTGGCTCAAAAGTTAAAGAAAAGAAGCTGAGAGATGATTGGGAACTACAGATTTAATCTATGTAAACTTCAATCACACAAGGGGAGGGCTATCACATGTTCGCTGTTTTAATCTAAGCTATGTGGGTCAATCAATATGGCTTCACATCAAATGGCTCCTATAGGCCACATATCCTCTGCTTCTATCCATTCATCCATTCCTCCATTTTCATCTTGTGACTGCTTCTCCTTACATCTCTCTTCTACTCACTATCCTTCTATAACTGGAACTGACAGCCTCAACAACTTTCTAATCATCAGTGACATTTTTTTTTTGTTCTGCTCCTCTGATGAAACACCTAAACTTTGCAAAGATCCGAGGAGGAAGTGTTATATTGTGTGCAAATATAGGCACACTATTGTAAAAAGGTTTGGGGGTATATGGGTGTGTTTCTGTGCACATGTCACCAGCAGATCCATCCCCACCCCATCCGCCAATTCTACATCCAGCTCTGCCTGCCGTGAGAGAACTCACACTGTCTGACGTCCCAGTGAGCTGGCAGAATGTACTGTATCTCATATATCACCTCCCATTCACACTGCCATGGCCCCCCTCCATTGTTACTATAAATACTGCCAGCTGTGCTTCCATTATTAATGCAGCAAGAAGCCCAAACCTCTCCTGGCCCGAGCATCGCCGATTCATCATCTGCCATAAACTTTAAAACACCCACAGCTGCCTACTGCTGGTGCAACTGACACACACATATATGTAAACAGGAGGATAAAGTGCATGCGCGCACACCAACACACACTTGGTCCATAACAAGTTCATGGGTGGTGGAGGAGGGAGAATCAGTCCAAAATAAGACATTGCATCTTGATAACAGATCAGTTACTGTTGGAATAAGATCAAGCAACATGGAAGCAGAGAGCTGCAGGTCTCTACATTTAATAAGGCTTCATTCTTTTGGACTGAGGCACACTTTACAAATCGAAATATAATAGCTACTTAAAAAGGTTGCAGAGAAAAAATGACGAGGAAATAATAAACTGTTTTTCCCACGTCAAAGTTAATTACTACATAAGAAAGTGCAGAGGCCGAAGTTAAACCACAAAGGCTGAATTTTCAACTGCAGCTGCTTCCTCAACACAGTTACTCCATGACAAAAGCAAGGTAATGCAGCTTGACACCTTTCAGTGACAGCTAGCACACCTGACACCAATTTGAGTTTGCACAAAGCAGATCACAAACAATGACAGATGCATCAGCAGAAATCTCCACAACACCACAAAGGTTCGGGATCGAACTGAAAAGCTAGTCGACATCTGTTTCAGCTGCGGACAGCTTAAACTACTGACTGAAACATAAAAACTGTCAAAAATCATCATTTTTATGAAATGACATGGAACAGAAAAGAGAAGCATTAATTTGCAGGTATTCATGTGTTATTAATAAGGCCACTGTCATTGCCGAACGAGATGAGCCACTAACCAAAAATGATTTGATTTCAATCTGTCACAGTGCCTTCGAAGGCTCATACTGATCTTTCAGATTTTACTGTTTGGTTGAATCAAATAAGTCTCTCACGGATAAAAGAACATGAAACTCGCATCAGCTGGATACTCTTTGAACACTGCTCACAATCCTTTAAGGCTGTAGTGTTGCACTTGAGGCTTATGGGAATAACAGTGAGAACAAATTTATGAGTTTTCAGCCAAACGCATGGAAGCATTCAAACCCACAAAAGACAACTTCATCCCCACCTACCAAAGCATTTACTATTTTAAAAAAATCAAGTAAAAATGCTATTAAGATTATTTTTTGTATTTATATTGATAGAGATAACATCCACTTTTCAACTGTATGTATTTGCATGTTGGTCAGGTTGCCAATTTCTGAATTTCAAAGTTCTAGTGGATGGGAACAGCAATTTCAAGTACAAAGCTCGTATTCTCTGTCTTCCCTACAGGACCTGAACAACATTAGATACTGCAGCTGATGCTGCTGACTTTAATCATGCACGCACACACACACACACACACACACACACACAAAAAAATCAAACCCCACCCCACACTCTGATCATCATCCCAGGCCAACGCTGCTCCAGCGATGCCATGCATCTGCTGCTGCTGCTAAATATAGAAACCCCACTTTGATGATGCTGCAGTGGCTGTTGGGAGAACTAAAAGCCCCCCACTCTGCCTTCTCCCTGCCTCGCAATGGTGCAATTAGCCCTAATAAACTGAGAGTGGATTCATGATGCATGAAGAAGTCTGGCCAAAGCCCTCCAACATCCTCCACCCCAAGATCCCTCCACCCTCCCATCTAATTACCCTGAGTGAAGTCTTTACAACGGGACAGATGTGATTGGTTTGTGAGGAGATAAAGTAGGAAGAGGAACATAGCATTAGAGTTAAATGACAGCAATACAGTCAGAGTGCATGTGAGTGTTTGTGTGTGAGGTGGTGATGTGGGGAGGGTTTCCCCTTGGGAACCAAATCCTGGACGGGCATCATTTCCATGAGGACAGATACACACACTTACTAACAGATCACCATTAAAGTGTCATACCTGTGATCTAAATACATTGAACCAAACCTATCATCCAAGCATTATAACCACAGCTTGGGTATGTTTAGGCATTTTAAGTAAGCCGTGTCACCCTTTGACCAGTCAGTGTAATTTTGAAATTTCCTTATGAGTAAAATGTTGGTTCTGCTCCTCCATATGATCCCATATAACTGAGTCCAATACAGCATGAATCTGTTTATCTGCAGCGGAAGAAAGTGTTGCAAAGCCCTCAACTGCACTAAAGCAAAGCATTTTTTCTGATCTTAGCCTAGCATTAGAGTCGTGTTGGTATGTAAATTTTTAGCTGCTGAAACAGATAAAAGTAACAGCATCTGATGACTATATATTAGTCCTCATTTTCATTAGCCAAGCTAGCAGCATGTCTTCATAGACAGCAATGTTTTTTCACCATTATGAGCTAAAATATAAATTCGTTATCATATTAATGGGAAAACTGTAGTGAAGTTTCATACAGACATGCACTCTAATGACTTAAATTATTCCCCTTTAGTATAGTATAAGACTGACAAGGTTCATACTGAAATAACTTAACAATTATTGAATAGATTGCCAAGATTTTTCCGATACAACTCAGGATTAATTAAATTTGCTGTGGACTAAATACCGGCAGAGCCAATGAGGCTCCCATCAGCCTCAGCTGTACTTGCCAAATATTTGCACGCAGGTTCAACAAAAACAGTTCACAAGGTAAATATCACACCTGTTTATCAACAGCATGCTAACATTGTCACTCTGAGCATGTTAGCGGGCACACATTATCATTTAGCATTTAAAAAGAACACTCTCACCATTACTCTTGCTTATTTCAGTACACCATAAGCATAAGGATTTATATTTTATAGTAGAACAACATTACCATCAAAGCTAACAGTAAGTATATCAGGATTTATGAATTTTGAAGCAATGGCTTTGACTCTATATATCTGCCATCATATATAAACGCGTGTGATAAGCCAAAATCAAACCATAATATTGGCTTTTCAACAAAGGCAGCCCAAACTAAAGACATCTCAGTAGTAAACAAATTGTTTGATTTAGGTAAAGGACAATCTGCTATCAGCAGAAAAAAAATGCATTTCAAAAGTAATGTAAACCTCACAGATAATCACGGCTGATGACTAATTTTGACCTCATCCAACACAGAGCAGTGAGAACACACTAACTCTTAAACATCACTTCTCTTCAATGAAAGGAAAGATGTTTAATGGCAGACAAGCATCAATTTTCTGCATCACATCAGGTAGAGAATGGACACCACCTCTGTCTCCAAAACACCCTGACAGCCTATTAACACCAGACAGTTTTATCATCACTCTGGTATGATGAAGCAGTCACGGACAGCAAAATGATTAATACTGACTGAAAGAGAGTGACTTGCTAAGAGAGAGGTGGATGGAGGTAAACGACAAAGGAAAAGGAATAAGGAGAATCATGAGAGAGGACAACGCTGAAGTAGGACAGAGCACAGGGGAGGCCTGTCTGTCCCAGATCAGTCGTTTACTTCCGGCAAGAAAGGAAAAAGAAATGAGTGAGATAGGGATAAAAAAGAAAGAGAAGGGAGTGAGAGAGTAAACGAGATGGCTAAATCTGGAGTTATGAACTACATCCCCCTACTGAGCATCGTAGCAAATATTGAAAAGAAAGTTAAGCCACACTCCACACACTAAGGCAAATATATCAAGAGAGAGACAGAAAACAATACAGACAACAAAACCTCAGAGAAAGCTCAGACAGTGAGACTTTAACAAGTTGTCAGCAGCAACTAAAGAGAGGGATCATCAGTCTAAAAGAAAGGGAATTTACCTCCTTTCCCTCACCTCAAAGCCCAGGGGACTATGAATGAATGTGGCTGGAAATAATTATCAAGAATCAATTAACAAGTAATCAACCAATCTTCGTCAAGGCCTATTTTTGCTCTTTGAGGCAGCCTGGTGAACTCTGCCCAACTGTGCTGATAAACCCTTGCTCTGTAGGACTGAATGTGTGAAGAGAGAGATTTTGGCATCTTGATCTCCAAAGAGGGCACTGCACGGGTGGAAATGTCAGCTGTGTGCAGTGTCCTCTGTGCGTGAAGTGGAACTAAAGTGTGGCATTCCATAACACTTTCCAACCACGAAGGAACTAATGGTGTTCCCTGCTGACATGGGCCGAATGCTAATACATCTGCTCAGGTGGCAAATCATGGTTGTTTGCTGGACCTTTACTCTCTTTGTGCCAAATAACATCCAAAGTACAAACGACATGACAGTCTGTTATTCAACACTCAACAGTGGCTGCACCGGCTGGACTTCTGCGGGCTAAATTAACTGAGTTCCCACAGAGTCAAACTGAGTAGATCATGGCTCAGTGAAACTGGGCCAAACCTCTGAACCTCCTTACACCGACTGACTCCTGCTGCATGAGTTTAGTCTGTTTCTACCACCATCCAAAGGCATCAAACGTAACATTGATCTGACCAGCCTGAGGACAAATGAACATTTGCTCAGTGTCACACTGGCTGGTCAGTGAAAGAACAGCTTTCATCAGATTAACTCATTCATTTATAGATTGCCTGCTGATGATGCAAGTGATAATAATGTTGTAAACATTACTGTTGAACGAAATTGCTTGTCTAAGTGTAGCAGATCACGACATTGTTCAGCTAATTTTGATTTTTTTTAAAAAAAGTTATAAATGCAGTTGCAAGAACAATAATTTCCCCTCATTTCTTGGGATGATTGCTTTGAGAAAGAACATATTTAAAGTGTAATTCTAAATATTCAAATGATCTTTTTATACCCTCTTCTCTTAAATCTGTTTCTTTCTGCAGATGTCTCCTATTTTTGTTAGGCCCGTGGCACAGCAATCAAACATCCTCCAACAACAGGGACTTTCCCTAATGTTGGCAGTTATTGTTGGTAGAATGTGCTTTAAATCTCGCTCCATATACAAACAACAGAGAAGAAAGAACTTAACAGTTTAAGAACTGAGAGTAAGAAGGATATCTACTGTATTTTAGAGGCATTTTTTTAACTATGGACTTAAGGTGGCAAGACCTTTATATGTTCACAAATAATATCCGAATAAAACCTGGAGCAAGCTCTGCTTATTAACAAGACCACACAAGGGAGCTTTTCATCTTTTGTCGTGAGTTGGAAAATTAAGAGACGTTCTGTAATCTTCTCCTCAGCAGCATCAGAGCACCTACAGGCTGTAGGAAATGGTAACACCATCACAGAAGTCAAAAGACTTATCACAAGAATTGCAACTCTCCAGAGGAGCAACTGATGGCCACTTAAAAGGTTTGTGGTGACAAAAATAATACATAGTAGTACTGTATGTGTACTGTTAGAGTTTGAAAGCATGTCAGATGAACAAACTTTATCTGTCACAGGCAAACACAGACTGAACATGTCAAATCTGACCAAACACAACATTCCGAACAAGGACCAACAGTCATGTGACACCAAACAAACATCTGCGTTGTCAGTGTTTGTTGGAGAATGTTTGAGTGACCAGATGCCTGCTTTGAAGCTTCTCCTGTTGCCATGGTAATCAAAATTAAAATCAGGAGAAAAAATGTTGTGTTTAACAAGTTGAAACAGGGGCAAAAGACTGCTCAAGTGTGATAAATAGAGCTTCCATATTGCTCAAGATATAAAACCAGTGGGGAGGCAGTCTCCCATGTCTGTGACGAGCATGCTCAACCCTTCACGCAACATTTAAAACTCACTTGTTCATTGAGTCGACTTTGGAGACGGGGATGGGACGGTGCCTGATTTCTTCCCTCCTGTCCTCGCCTTTTATTGCACTCATAATTACAACAAAAACTCGTTAATTTTGAAAAGCCAGTTGGGAAAAGTTAACGCTTGACCAAATTGCTCAATTTTGTCACTCAGCCACTCAGTCATGGACAAAAGCACAAAAAGAACAACTTTAAATTGACTCTCTGGTGTCACACCACTATGGTTGACTTAAGTTTGCACTGAACTTCTTGAGGATTATAAACGCTACAGAATCTTCGCAGCTTTTTTTCATCTTTGCATAACTGGCCGGGCTAGAGCAGCTAGCAAAATGCTAATGGTTTGGGAAAGGGCTTTCAACTGTTAGCCTGTTGCTACTATTACCAAAAACTAAGAGACATTACTATGCCCATATTTGAAGAAACACAACATTAACTGTTTACTACAACAGAATAGAAGTCTTTCACTTAGATAAGAGCTTATTTATGTTGGTCAAATTTGTGTGATGATTAGCTAATGATTAGCTGGACTTAAATTTCAGCCTCGCTTACACATCCCTGCCTCAGAAACTGTACAATTTTTTAAATGAACATGAAACTGGTGGAGTTTTTTTGTTTGTTTGTTTTTTAAACCAGCATGTGCAATCTAGTGTGTGGATTAAGGCTAATTTTTTACATGAGCAATGAAACTAATCTACGGAGCCCTTGTGGCAAAAAGTTAGCGTCTATAGCAACTGCTTGACATCAGTATGTGAGAAGTGTGTTTGAACTTAGAGCACCACTCAGAGCAAAGACTGAGTCACGCATCTGTAGCACCAACACTTAACAGAATAATCACTACACATTGTCAAAAGCACTTCACTTTTATACATCAATACAGACTATATACTTCTTCAGATCCACCTTTAATGGACTGATTGTGCAGTTTAGAGTTTTCACTGTTAATTACTGTCTTCTCTGATGATCCGCTTTGCCATCATCTCTCTCCCTGAGGCAGCACATCACATCCAGAGCATGAATAGCATGTGCTGCGTGAGTTACTATGAGTGTGTGTGGGAGATGTGTCTGCCGTATGCCACTGTCCAGATCGCTGTGTAACTTAAACTGAGCACATAGTTTTGTGTCTTCTGCTTGAACGCCTTCTAACAACAAGTTATTCTCAGTTTAACTTGCAATCGTGCTACATTATGCTCAGTGCAACACTCTGCAATACAGCAGGGGCTTGTATGTAATCATGTGCACCCCGTGAAGTGACCTGCCATCACCTTCCTGTGGGCTGTGTTCAGAGGAGACAAAGGCATCTATAGATAGGCTGAACTCAGGTGGAGAGATAATGACGGGGCAGACCAAATACACGTTCCCTGCCGGCAGGGTGACCCTTTTCTTGTAGAGGCAGCAGCTCAAGTGAGGGGAGTTTGAATATCTGCTGTCATAGTGGTTTGCTGTACATTCATGCAAAAACACTCATATGTCTGCCCCCGAGTGCATTTCCCCCCACATTTTAAGGCTAAGCTGCACCTGTGTCCGTATTCATCCATGTATAGACTGCCTTACATGCTACAGTCAGTATGTCAGGCTAGCTAAAGTGTGATTTATGAGGTGATTTTATGCACTGGTTAGCCCTTTAATGTGAACAGTGAGCGGCAAGCTGCTCTGTGCAGATCATCAGCAAAGCTTGGCAGGCATGCAAATGTATGTGGGAGGAATTATCAGTTTGACACTATGATAAATCCGAGAGCTGACAAGAAACATCTTTCCCACATCTACATATATCACTACTTTCTACTGATGATGCTACACAGACTGTCTGATTCCTTGTCTTATCTTTACCTCATCTACAAATCTGTGTCCCTCTTCATCTTTTTATTTTTCCACTTTCTCTGCGGTCCCCTCTTCCTCTGTCCTTCTGTAAACCCGGCATAGTGCATTCATCTGCTGGCATGGGGGGATGATCCTCTGCCAAACACTGCTCGCCGTGCATTCCCTGTGCCTGTGCATCCCTCAGCAGATCCTGTCACAGCTGCTCTTCTTTTTCTCATTTCATTTTCTGTTCATTTCAAATGTTTTTATTGCTGCCTTTCTTCATTTAAAGCTAGGACACTGCATGCACAGACTGCCATGTGAGAGAAGAATTCATGTTCCACATCAATGCAGTAAACTTGAACATGCAACCCCCCGCCCACCTCCTGCTGCACACATACCTACACCCTTTTAACTTCACCACTATAACAGAAAATTGTACTCTCCGCTTTACTGTGCACCTCTTTCCATTTCCATGCATGTCTGCTTAAGAGAGAAGAAGAAAGAAAAGCAAAAAGGACAGAAAACATTCTTACTGTCTTCTACAATCCCTGATGAAATACAGAAATCCCTCCTCTGGATAAGGGACAGTAGTAGAAAAGAGAGGAGGGGGAGCCCAGTGGTTGCCAGTTGCAGAGGAATAAGGACTGAGGTGGGGCGAGCAGGAAGATGATGAAGAAAACTGGTGAAAGGGAAAAAAGAAGAAAACAAAAGCCAATCACTGCTGTAATAATGAAGACCCTCCTCCTCCACAGTCGCTGCTGCCACAAGAAATTACAAGGTGTCCAGCGTACTGCTGTACGCTAAGGGATGGAGCATTATCCTCGGCTCCCAGCCCGTCCTCCAGCAGGAGCAGCTCTGTAGTAACACTTCTATCTGCTCGGTCCAGCAATCTCCCCATCCCTCCCTCACTATCCTCCCTCCTCCCTCCCTTCAGCATGTTCAGAGAGGCCCCCTCTCTCTCTCCCTCTCTCTCTCTCTCTTTCTCTCTCGCTCTCCTTGTATTGGTTGGCTGGTTTCTCTCCCTCACCCTCCTCCCTCCATCTCTCTCTCCTCCATCATTACCCGGATACAGGGCATACCCCTCCCTCCCTCCTTATTTCAATCTCTCTCTCTTTCTTGTCTTTGATGTTTTAGAGTTAGACTCTTAGCTGTGAAAAAAATGCTTTCTTTTCCTTCTCAGTGAATTGAAAGCACCAGGGAACTCGGAGGGATCCACCCAACAGCGCAGAGATAGACACACCAGACAAACATGCTCACTTAAAAGATTATTGTTTAATTACCAGAAGATATACCAACAACAAAAGCGCAGATATAAACAAGAGACACAATTCTTATATTTAACAGTTTCTTTCCAAACATACAGAACAGCACAATCTGTAGCAGTGCAGCTACCGTGTGTATGCTCTATATCCTTCTCTCTCTCGGTCTCTCGCTCACTCACTCTCTCACACACACACACAGTACATATAAATAAGGAATGAAAGAGATGTGAATAGAGGGATGAGGGAAGCCACTGCTGCAATGCTTATTACCATATGTAGAGAGGGGTGAGGGGGAAGAGGAGTGTGGGTGGAGAGAGAGCCTTCAACTGACATGCTGAACTGATGCAAGTACAAATCAACTCCATAACGCCAATCATTAATGAGTGAAGTGTGTCAAACTCGCCTCACAGGCTTTGATGAGCTAACACCCCTCAGTAAGGGATGAGGAGGAGGAGGAGGAGGAGGAGGATGAGGAGGAGGAGGAGGAGGAGGAGGATGATGAGGAGGAGGAGGAGGAGGAGGAGGAGGAGGTGAAACACTTTGATCTGAGGTCACAGAAACACGCACACTGTTTAAATGTTCCTCTGAGGTGAACTCCAGCTTTGCACAGAAAGGCTTTAATAACAAACAACATCTGTTTACAAACAGAAACAATCAATGCTGATTGGTGGAGAGTTTTATCACCGTGTTGTTACGTGGCTTTGTAAAGTGCTCGATTCTGATTGGTCAACGACGACATTCTGAGGCCCCTTATTTCTTAATAGCTGGTCGATGCCGTGGATGTAATTAGGGGCCCGGCAGCTCAAGCTGTCAGGCACCTGCTGTTTTCCTCAGTGTTCTTTCTTTTTCTTTCTTTCTTTCTTTCTTTCTTTCTTCCCAGGAAATCCTACTTCCATGCAAAATCAGTGAAATAAACTCCACAGAACTGTTCTTCCCCATGCCAGATTTCCTAAACTCCACGGACAAGTGGGCG
>JAQLOL010000009.1:3479350-3498755 GCA_029783665.1 Naso thynnoides
GGAGTCATCATGGCTGCGTGTGTGTAACAATGATCACAAAGAAAACAGCAGTCAGATCTCCGTCTTGTTGCCGAGACTGATAAATTTAAAATCGGTGCTGCCTTGCTTGATACTCAGTTATTCAGAAGGTCTTGTGGATTATTCAAGTGAGATCTCCCACAAAAAGAACAAGAAAAAACATCTGCCAGGAGAAATTCCCTGGGCGGAAAACTGTCTGGTTACAGTAATGTTGAGAACGCTTCGCTGCATGTCAAATTCTGACAAAATATCATTGGTTCAGACGCTGGTGATGAATTTATGAGGGCAAGCTCTTCTGTACCACCGTGTTACACAATGAAAATTGTTACCAGACTACGCAAAAAATGCCCTTTCTAAAACAAACGCTTTTGGATTTATTTGGCCTGTTTCTCAGTTGTCTCAGTTTGTTTCTGGTGGTTTTTATTCCTCCGATCTGCAGGCCATCTTATTACAGTGATATAGTAGTTACATTTTCTTCTTCCTCTCCTTTTTTGAGAAACAATATGTTTAAGGAGATGGAGATCTTCTAAATTTCACAATATGGTGCTTGTGCATCATATGTCATGTTTCTCTTTTTTGTAAGAGCCTGCTGGGTTGAGACATTCACTTCCAGTCCAATAAAACTGCAAAAGCTAGAATTCAGTGAGTAGATATCATTGGTGCTGCAGCTAACAATTAGTTTTATGAATTCATCTGATTATTTTCTTTAAAAATCATTTGGTCTATTTAAAATCTGCGAAAAATGTCATCCTTGTCATCAGTAAAGAGGCAAAGTATCATCATAGTATCATCATAAAATACAATTCTGTCCGTCCACAAGTCCAAAAACAAGTGAATTTTCAATGTACTAAAATGCAGGACAAAGAACAAAAATAAAATTAAACAATGAAATGTTGGGCATTTTTGCTCATCAATCAGTGAATTGATTAATAAGCTATTAGTTTCAACTTTAAATTGGGCTTTTTTCTAACTAAATTCTGCAAACAAATAACCAACCTGCATGTTTTACTCTGTCAGTATAAGTAAAGCAAATGCCATGTCATGGCACCAAATCTCAGCATTGTAAGGCAGCCTGTGCTTCAGCTCAAAGGTTACTGTGACGTTTCAGCTCTTGAAAGAGGCATTAATTATTATAAAGATCACCATCCTTCGCTTTATTTTTCCTCATTAACATTATATCCATTTGTACCGAGCTGGGCATTTAGAAACGGACGTGAATGAAATGAAACCTCAAACAGCGGGGGCTGTCCACCTCTTCACTCAGCCGGTGACTCATGCAGAGGTAACTTTCTCCCACAGTATTAACATTCTTACACCATCTCATCCATTGGTTTGCTTAAACTGAGTTTACATTGATTGGTCACCCTGTATCTGTCAGGACTGCTGCTTTGACTGATAAAGTGTATGTGTAACAAGGGGAGGGTGCGTTTAACCGGTTTGTTAGGCTCTAGCCAGACCAACAGCGTTAATTGGACCAAAGAAAGCAGTTGTAGTTTGTTATATGGGATTGCTGTGCTTCATCAAAACCACACACACGACTGCAGCTAGTACAAGGAAACAGGGCAGCCGCTTTAATAGCAGGAAGTGAGACTTAATAAAGAAAGATAGCCATAATAATGAATAGAGCAATATCCTTGCTTGTGCAGCTGACATATTTATTTAGCACCCTCTGTCTCTCACACACACACACACTGCTCACACAGGATTTTATGTCATAATTTATACTAATGCACTGACACCTCAGCCTCTGCCACCTGTCACCTGGGAAATAATATGCAATGCCAGTACACTTTTATAAAGCACTCTCCTTTAAATGTTTTTCTTCTTTCCTCCCAGCTGAGGTTTGTTTCTCAGGCTTACACAACGTTTGTCTCTCCTTGCTCTGCTGCTGCTGATGGCCGTTCCAGCATTTCAGGAAAAAAAATCCAACATCAATTTAGCGTAGTCAGCCATTTCACTACCATTCAACACTCATATCCCATAACAGATTATAATCCCCAGAGTCCCAAACACGAGGAACATGGAGGCATGTGGCTACATACATACATGTAGTTGAGGTCCAGTGGAATTGTAATGTACACAAGGAGCTAGCGAGGTCAAGTACTCATGAATAATCAAATAGGTGGAAAATTAGAAGGATTAAAATGGTTGGAGAATGTCTTATGTGGCACAAAATGAAAATTCTTAAAGGCAACGCTGCAAGAAGTAAAGTAGGATGAAAAGAGATGAGGACATTTACTCAAGACCTGTACTTAGAGTTAGGACAGTTCTGTAGTACTTGTTCTTTACTTCATTATTTTCATTAGTCTACTTTATACATCAACTTCAAGACCATTTCAGATATAAATGTTCTATTTACCTAAAAAAAAAACTCATAATCCCCCTTTCCTCCTCCATCTCTCTTTCAATCGATTTCTCTTTTACAAATCCTTAAAGATTTCTCTCCAAGATTTCATCTTCATTACATAATTTCTTCTGCATTAATTGTGGCTAACAAAAATGTATAACTCAATTGGAGGGATAAAACAAAATCACCAATAAACCACTGGCTCACTGACCCTGAAGTATAATCTGATCCCATTGCAGAACATCTGGTCTCCTTTCCTGCAGTTCGTCTAGAGTTGAGTGTCTCTCTTCACCGCCTCACTCATTCAGGACCTTTCCGAAGTAGGTTTCAACAAAGTTTCCAATATGCTTTTCATCCGCACACACACCTTTTTTGCTTTGTCTTAATGTATTATTGTTTCTGTTGCTTTATGTAGACTTTATCGTTATATGTCAGTTTTTCCTTTTTTTTTCTCCCTCTTTAATTGTACCCGCTCCAAGACTTCCCCCTCACTACTGTAACTAATAATCCCTCCCTCTCTTTCCATCCTCATTATGAGAAAGTTGTTATACTTGGCATCAGAATTAACAGCTCCACTGAAACAGAGCTGGGAAGAAAAGTAGAACTGGGTCATATGCTGGAGGAGAGGAGGTAGAACACAACTGCTGGATGGGAGGGATGAAAGTATAGGTATAGAGAAGACAGGTAAAACATGGAGGATCAATGCTTTCCTCAAGCTTTGAAATTAACCAGACGAATACATTGGAGCTGAATACAGAATACAAAACATAGGAAATGAAAATCTCAACTGAAAGGGGAAAAAAATTTCTCTGCACACTTGACCGCAGCCTTTCACAAATATGTAGGGCTGTAAGATGCCGTGCCGTGATGGCGTAAAACAGGCAGAAACTGCTACAATGTAAACATTTCACCTAAAAGCCTTTTTGACAGTAGCAAAAGTAACGTAATAAATACTACAGGGTAGAAATAAAATATTTCAGTGTACAAGTAAAAGACCTACATTCACATTTTCAAAATAGAAAAGTAAAAAAATGCAACATTAGCTACTGATGTAATAACGTGTAACTAGATCAATAGTGTAGCTAGAAAAAGTGAAGCTCATTTTAACTATAAAGACAAGGATCTTTTTGTAGGATATGGCATAAATTGAATATATTTGTATTTTTCATATATAATCATGGGGGGGGGGGGGGGTCATTATTTTAATTACTTTAGAAGACCATTTGTCTCCACAGGCAGCGGGCCTTCTTGAATTTAATGTTAAAGTCATACAGATGCATTGGAGTGAGCTGTGTATTTACCTCCAAAATGTAGAGGTAAAGAAGTTTAATGTTGCTTAAAATGGATTTATTTCAGCAAAGTACTTCAAATGTCGTACTAAGTTACTTGTAAATTGTCTGTTGGAGATGATTAAGTGAAATTTAAGCAACTTCCCAGGCACCAAGATAAAACGATGAGATAAAGCCATTAGTCAATTAATCTATAATTTTTGACAGAGAATTCATTCCTGTTTGATAAACGATTAGTGTTACAATCACTTTTTCAGCACAAATGTCGGGCATAGAATATGAGTGGTAGACACATCTCAACATCAGTCTTAAAACTACTGAGGAAGAGCAACAAGAGGAAGAGAATTGCTCTGGCTGAGATACACAAGTAGTAAACATCAGAGCAGTGGAAATCTGTACTTCGGTGTGATGTGTCCAAATTTAAGAATCTTGGCTCTTATCACTGTCTTTGTGAAAGAGGGGAAGGTGAAATGATGCATGGTTTCCATCATGACGCATGGAGGAGGAGGTGTGATGGTGAGGGGGTGCTTCACGGTGACACTGTTGGGAAAGCATTAGTCAGGGCATCTTTAACCAGCATGGCTACCACAGCCTACAACAGTGACATGCCAGAACAGCTGGTTTGTCCAAAGTGGGCTTTTCAATTGTTTTTCAACAGGACAATCATAGATGAAAAACATTAAGCAAGTTTTCCTCTTTTTTTGGTTACACATTCTGTGTAAAACCTAACTGTATGTTTTCAAGGTTGTAATGTCTTTTTTTTTTTTTTAAGATATTTTTGGGGGCTTTTGTGCCTTTATATACAGGATAGCTGAAGACTGGACAGGAAACAGGGGAGAGAGAGGGGGAATGACATGCAGCAAAGGTCCACAGGTGGAATCGAACCCATGTCCACTGCATGAGGACATAGCCTCTGTATATGGGGCGTCTGCTCTACCGACTGAGCTAACAGGCGCCCCGTTTTAATGTCTTTTGTATGGATATACAATGAATAATAAATATTATGGAAAAAAATTACTGTGTCCAAACTTTTGAATGACATTGTATGTATAAAGTGTAATATGTTGAGGCTCATTATGATTAAGTATTAAAATAAGAGTCAAAGAGAGAAAATGCAAAAAGAATTAAGTGTCTTTAATGATATAGGCTACATTTGTACATTTCTACAGCAGAATTTCAGTAAGACTAACTGCCAATTAGAAAAAAGACACAACTGAAAAACTGGATAAAATGTCAAAGGCTTTGAAATTAAATACTCAATGTAAATATTCAGTTCAGTATTTTGTCCCATTAAATAATAATAAAAAACATTTAATAGTTTGAACAATCCATGTGAAATATAAATTACATTAAAGCACCATTTCAAGGATAAGGATATTAAAATAAATAGCTGGCCTTTCCATATCAAACAGTACATTTTCATGGTAATAATGAAATTTTGTGCAGTCACACTCAACACTCCTGCCCTGTGATGTCAAACGGGTTCAACATACAAAACATCATGACATGACGGGAATGCTTTTCTGAATTCCACAACTGAAAGCAAATAACTCTGCTTACAATATAAACATATATGAATGTAACAAAATAAGACTAACTATTGCAGATGCTGATTAACCTATCCTTGTGTTTTTTCAGTTCAATAGTCAATAACACATTTGGAAAAAAAAGGTCAAATAAATGACAAAAGTTAGTTACTCTGAGAGAAGATTGTCGCTTTTCTAGCTGTAACATATTCAAATGTTTTTTGTAATTTTCCAATTGAAAGGACTTCCAATACAAAGATTTAATACTATACTATGCTTCAATCCATTCAGCACAACTGGCCTGAAAAAACATATTGCAGTTTATCCCACTCACTCATTCATACAGTTACTCAAGAGAGCAGCTGTGAACAGCTGCACTTCACATCAAGCATATCTTCACCCAGTAGAGTTATCCTTGAATTTATATTATTTCAGGCTGGGAAACTGTTAAACTATACACTGTTCATGCACAAGCCTTTCACTGATGCACTTACCACTAAATGATCTGACTATAATTTGGCCGAGCAAAAGTCACACGATCAGGTACAACAACATTTTGTTCCCTTGAGACCCCCCTGCCAAATGCATGCACACACTCGCAGAGATACGCACACAAAGTGAGAAAAGAGCTATAAAAAGGAGGGCGGACTGTTTCAACAGGCGCTTCGAAAAGTTGCGAGAACATATCAAAGACTGAGGCAAAAAGCTGCCTGTATACAAGTACCAGTAACCAATGACGGTGATCCTGTCTCTACTGCCATACATGGTATAGAAAAAATTATACAGCTATGTTACAGTACAGTAAGAGGGCGTTCAAGGGTTACAGTTTATACTGTAACTCATGGTCACAAATATATTAATGCTTTGTGTCCTTAATGCATTAATTTGGTATTCTCAGCAAATTGTAGTGGATATTTCAATTTTTTAAAAATCATACAGCAGTTAAAACACGCTAACACGCCCACTTTACATAAAACCCTGTACAAGTCATTCATACATTAACAGTCCATCAAAATAATTTAGAAAATTGTCAATCAGTCAGCGGGCTTTAATAACTGGTAGACTATGAATTACAGTGTTTACAAAAACATCTTGTGGCAGATACTGTAAATCCACCTTGAGCAAAACAACATCCAAACGTATTCCAGGATCAAGTGACTCTGTTTGGTATAATTCAATCTGAGTACTGGAGATCTAAGTCTACTGTGCCGTCTGTCACCACTAACCGCACTCTCTTAGGTTTTGTATTACCCATGGAGTGAGATGTTGTAGGATGTTCATAATGTGGTGGGCCTTGGTGCTCTCCTGGCTGGCACTGCTGCTGCATGTCCTTCCTGCAATGCTCGTCCTGACCTTTGAGCCCTGAAATTCCACCCAAGGAAAAAGATGGTGGGTTGGACAGCTGGGGTCCACAGGGCTCAAGAACCAGCCGCCCTTGGGTGCCTGAAGGTTCCATCAGGCAGTGATAGGTGTAGTTTGTCGAGCCTAATCCAGGGTAACCCTCAGGCCCGTCCCTTAACCCCAAGGTCAACGAATGATCTCCACTGAAGTTTAGCACATAAGGAGGACCTTGATAGCCATAAGGGAAAGAGGCTGAGGAGGTCGAGGACTGACTTTTGTTTGCTGGTGCTGGTGTACCAGGAGGTGTACCGTGGATCACATGGGGGCTGTTGTGCTGAGACATAGGTGAAAGAGACGAACCAAAGCTAAAATCAAAAGGGTCTTGTTGAATGTAACATGGCTGGTTTTTGTCTGCTGACAAAGAGGATTTATCTTGTCTTGAATTCTTGTCTTGTGGTGGTGAATAACCATCAGAAGTTTTGCTTGGAGAGAAGAAGCTTCTTGGGAGGGCTGAGAAGTTTCTGTATGTCATGTTGGTTTCAACACTTTAGTGCTTGTCAGATGACATCTTACTTTTACTGAAAGACTGAGGGAAAGAGGAGTTGAGTTTGTTAAAATGAGGGTTGCACCTACTGGGGTGGCTGGAGGAAACAAGATGGCCGACATCCTTTCCAAACCCTTGAATAGAGATGTTGCCTTTATGATGACCATCTGTACTGACGCCTGTTCTCTGACTCTGCTTTTCCATAGCAACTGCTTTTGCAGCAATTGCTCTGGATGTGATGGACGGGCTGCCGGCAGCCATGGTGTCTTTACAAGGTGCACTATACAAGTTCTGACTCTGGTTTCCCCCCTGAAACTTGAGAACTCTGTGAATAACTGTAGAAGTTTTCTCGTGGAATTTAAATGGACTGTCGGCAGGATTAGGATTTTTTACAGTGAAGGGTTGAGGAGAGAGGAATTTGTTAGAAGCTTGGGGTGACGAGACAGATTTAGTCAAGCAACTCTGGGACACTTCTCTTACTGTGTTTGGCTGACTACTTGCAAAAGGATGTGATTTATTTGGAATGGCCATACGGTGAAAAGGGCCCTGGCTTCTCAGGTTAGACTGGGCTTTCGGCTGACTAGTGCTTGCTTTGACATTAAAAGGAGGTTGGGTTAAAGTACCGGGAGTTTGAGGTGGAACAGAAGATGATGTTCCACCAAACAGCCGAGGTTTGCTGACAACTGACAAGGCTTGGGTTTTAGGGTCTTCCCTGGACAGCCTCAGTCCTGGATTTCTACTTAAGATCCGATCTTTAGCGGTAAAGTCAGAATTGCCAAGAGCTGAAAAACTAAAACTGGGATTGGGTGGGTTTCTGTCTTTCAAGGTATCCTTCCCTACACATTCTAGAGAACCCGAATCATTTTTGGAAGAAATTAGACCGGGAAAAAACTGCAGCTCATCGCTGGCAAAGTTGTTTCCCGGACTGGGAGGGCCAAGGTACGGCGTCTCAGTGGTCCATGTATCAGGCGGGCTGTGAGAGAGCGGACTACTGAAAGGATCTGTGGGAGGATCCAGTGAACACAGATCTGATGGGGAGGATGGAAGTATATTCTGTGGCTGATAATACCCTTCAAAGTTGAGACACTGAAAGTCCAGAATATCGTCGCAACAGTTTGTGAAGCTGGGCTCACTGGAGAGCATGTTATCCGCAGTTGTGAATGGAGGAGACTGGGACGGGGGCTGGATGACAGAATTAGAAGCAGTGGAACAGGCTGCTGGTTTTTCCAAAGTCTGAGATGAACACAAGCCCTCGGAAAGCCTAGAGAGACTGTTGTCAATTTGTTGAAGAGTGTGACTAAGACAAGTGGTGGGTGTTTCTACAGGCCCACACTTGCGTGTTCTCTCCATTTTGTGCCTCTGTTTCCTTCCTCCACTGTTCATCTCTGGCCTTTCAGTGACTGTATCTGCAGGTGTGGATATAACTTCGGTCTTATTTTCACTGAGAGGGGATGACAGCGACAGTGGTGACAGAGATAAGGAAAATGGAGGTGGTTCTGGTTTCAGAGGGGCTGAGTTACTGTGCAGTCTCTGTGACGATGGGCAATCTTCTTTGAGCTTACTGTAATCAAAACAGCCTTTCCTTTGCTTCACTAAGATGTGACCCTTCATCTCTTTCTTTACACTGGGCTCTTGTTTAAATTCAGTTGCTCTGAGTGTATCATTGTAGTCCACCTCCCAAATATCCTCAATTTTTCTGCGCAATTTAAGTACTGGTAATGGATGACCATTTAAATCCACTTCAGGCTGCGATGTGTGTTGTGACCCACTTTCAAACAAGCAGCAATTCTTTACAAAACGATCTTCAACTTTTGCTTCTTGCTCTACACTTGACAATACTTTGCTGTCATTTTCGCAGCTTTTGATTTTTTCTGCCAGCGGCTTGGCTCCATCTAGAAGATCCCAATCAAGTTTCTCTTTAAGTTCTACCTTGTCACTGGATGTTTCATTGGGTCCTAATACATTTCCAAGGTCACTATCTACTTTTTTATCTGAGGGGACAGTTATGCTTCGCCTCTCACGAAGCCTCTCACCTCTTTTTTTTAAACGATGCAATCTGCTCTTTGACTTCTTACAAGCTTGCACATGAGCCTGAGCTGCCTCCATCTCCATATTTAAAACCGAAACAGAATCCATGATGGCTTTAAAAGGATCATATGCCATTAACTCATCTCCTGTTTCCTGTTTTAATGCCATACTTTGTAATCCTGCTCTTTGCATCTCCCATACTCTTCCTTTCCTCCTCTTAAAACGAATCTTAAAATCAAGGTCAGGCTTTGTGTCCTCCAAACAACTCTGCTGGATAAACGCTTCCTCCCTATCTTCCTTTTGAGATTCAACTGGGGTCTGAATTTTACCACATTCTTGGTTTCCAGCAGGATCCTCTTCCTGTTTGTCCTCTGCATGCTTATCATTCTGTAGCGTTTGAGTCTTCTCAATATCATCCACATCTTGCCTCTCTAATTTACACTTTTGAGCTCTCCTCAATAAATGGCCTCGCTGAACCTCATTAGCTTTGCAACGAGGCACTCTGTTCAAGGTTGTGGTTTTTTGAGGGGTTAGCATCTGGACTTTTTTTCTCCTAAATCTGCCTTTACCATCTCTTCTTACTTTGCTACTCTCCTCTGAACAAGGTGTAAGGCCCTGATGCAGCTCTGTGGATAAATTTACCTCAGTGGCTTCTTTGGAAGCTTGAGAGTCTATTTCAACAGAACTGCGAAATGTTCGTTTCTTTAGAGGTATGTTGGACTGAATGTGTGCCTGTGGATTGTTGTCTGTATGCAGATTAGTCGTGGTTTTTGCTGAAATTAGTGTTTTCTGAGGTAGTGGATTGAGGCAGGTAGCTGTGGGGTTATTTTTTGTCTGTGGTGACAGAAGCTGCAGAGTATCTTCATTCAACGCAGTCCTGACTGTAGCGGAAACTTCTTCGCTCAAGTGTCCCTTGGTGCTTTGCTTACCTTCTGCTTTTGTTTTTACTGCTCGAGGCCTTTTCTTTCGCTGTCTCATAATCTTCCTCTGCACTGAACAATGGTACCTGCCTCCATTTATTTCAGTCTTTTCTTTTTCCTCAGCAGCACTCTGCATTTTGTTTGACGCCAAGGTTGAAAAAACTCTTCCTACATAATCTCCTCGTAATCTCTTATCTATTAAGGGTTTATCTTTTCTTAAAATATCAGATAGGAGAACCTTTGCCTGCTTTATGACAATATCTTCTTCATGACCACTTGCTAGCTGTTTGACATGCTTTGCTATCTGTTCTGATAGTTTTACAGTTTCCTCTTCCTGACATGCATCTTTGACTTGAATTCCAACACAGTGCACGCTATTTTGTCCAACAGGTTTTTCACTGTACAATATTTTACATTCAGACTCTTTCATTTCTTCCTGGGCCTTGTTGCTTTTACATTCCAGTGTTGTTGAGGCAGCACTTGTCTTTTCTTTCTGCCCTTTACTTTCATCTTTTCCAATGTCCTCCTGCTCCATTAGTATATCATTTTTTTCTTCTGGTATGGTTTGTATTTCAATTACCTTGTCACTCTCCCCTTTGTTGTCTGGGGAAAGATCACCAACACAGTCACTTGTTTTTCGCTTCTTTACATTTACTTTATCAATAGCCTTAAACAACATTTCCCTCACCCCTCTGTTTTCAGTTTTGCAGATCTCTGAACTTCCTCCCTGCCTCTTCTGAGTTCTGGACACTCTTCTTTCTGACTGTACTGTCAGAACTGGTCTGGGACTCGGCTTGCTCCTTCGTCTTACTGCCTCATTCCTTTTCCTGTGTTCAGAGGTCTTTTCTGCTTCTACACTTTGTGGCACTGATAACCTTGTTAGGCTAACAGTAAGGTATTGCTTCAGTGATATCAGTGGATTGTCTCCAGCTTTCTCTGATCGATCTTTGATGCTCTGACAAACTTTTAACAAGGATGAAGCTCTGGTGGGCTTGTGCTCCGATGGCTCAGCAGCAGGATTTTGAGCCGTGTCAATGATGCAAGGTTCAAGTCTAGTGCACTTGTTGCTTTGACTTTCTGTGATTGCTTTTTCAGGCTTCTCATTTGTTATTGTGTTGCAGGTCTTGTCCATTTCAACAGGATGACAAACAGGTTCTGTGTTGGCTGTGTTACTGGATTTTGTTTGATGTGTGAGCAAGGTGCGAGCCACGCTTCTTGGTCTGGAGGAGGTCTTCTTGTGAACTGTCCGTCTTTCCACCACTTTAACAAACTTTTCATTTAGGTCTGCGCTACTGACTGCAGGTCTACCTTTCTGATCAACAGACATGGAGGAATTCAAAGTGAAAGGTTTCAAGTTTACTTCACTATTATTTTCTTCAACAGTTAGGTTCAGTTCATTCAATCTGTTTGCATTTGGCTTCACGTCCTCCAGTTGATGAAGCAAAGCCCTTTCTTTGCTTTCAGGATTCTTACAATTGATTAAGAAATCCACTGAGTGGCGCCGTACTCTGATTCTAAGTTCCCTCAGAGTAACTTGAGACAAAGGTGGAACTGTCCAATGCTTTTTGACAGATTTTAATGGGTGCTTTCCTGATCGTCTGTGCTTCTCTCGTCTCCACTTCTTTGTTTGACTAAATTTTCTGTTCTTCAAGGCATTTCTTCTCATCTGCTGGGTAAAGGAATTCCTTGAGGGGATGGCTATGAATGAAAGACAACAAGAAGCAGTTGAACTTAAAGTTGATGTATATAAAAGCAAAATTTTATTTGCTAAAATATTTTCTAGTCAACATTAGTAATGCATTAAAATCATGTCCATATAAATGAACTGAAATTGTTTGTAGTGGGTTATTACAGAATGCTTAAAAAATACTTATATCTTTCTTTACAAAAATACATCAACATACATATAATGCTTTCATCTGGGTTTTTTTAGTCAGTATTTAACTGCACAGCATATGCCAAGACTGTCTCTGATGCTAATAAAAGCATGTGATGTTTTCAGAGACAAAAGTGCTGAAGGTGTACAAGGATGGGACTCATTGTCCAACATTTCCAGCCAATTTTAGCACATATCCTCTTTACCAGAAAGCATCCAATCAGGTCTATTTGCCCAAAACACATCACAGTAACAGTACATCCACTGCAAACAGTCATAAGCTTGGGATCTCTTGTAATTTATTTGTACAAGTTTTCAGGACTGCCACAGCGCATAATGATAGTCCCTACGGCTTTTCCATTACAAGTTCACTGTATGTGTGTGTGTGTGTGTGTAACTGTGCTTGCTGTGCACACCACGCGTAATCTGATATCCTCCTCTATTTACTTCTTTGTGTTTCAGTGAGTTATTTTGGCCTCCTGTTCCTGCTCTGTTCACATTTTAGGGCTATTAACAGAGTGTAATTATCATCCACCTGCTCTCATAACAGCAGGTACATTACAGTTCAGCGTGATGCTTCAACCTGTCCATTCAGAAAGGGCTTGGAGGAAGGGACAGCCACAGCTCCGCTTTATTCCCCTTCCTTGTTTGAATATTAAATTAAAAAACATTTGGTGCAGTAAAGGAAAGCTAACAAGAGTTTCCTACTTCCAACGTCAATGGTTAGGAAAAAGAATGGACTAAGTGGGCACGATGCTAAAAACAGCACCTGAAATAAAGCAAGCAGGATGACAGCTGTGGAGCTTATAGTAACCTGTTTAAAAAAAAACAAAAATAGCAAATCTATTTGTTTCTAAACGATTATTCCTCACAATATTTAAAAAGGCCCAAATTGGCATTGCATCATCAACTAACCCTTTCATTAGTCAAAATTTATAGTATGTTAACTGTGTTTAAGTCAAAGAACAACTTTCAAAGCCATAAGGAATATCTGTTTACATAAATTTCAAACTTTTCAGCCCTCGCTCCTCCAGTGTCTTTACACAAGGTATGCAGAATAATCGGTCTAATTTTGTTAAATGATTAAGTTAGTCCAAAAGCCTGTAATGATTATATAACCAAAAAATTGCCTCTTCATCGCAGTGTTTTTTAGCATAATGCAGTTATGTTCATTATTGAGCTGACACATTGTTGACACAGGTTTTAAGTTAGTCTACTTTAATAACCCAGAATGTAGGATTTCTTAAGTTTCACACATACATGTTCAAACATTTTCTGGTTACATCCAAATAACAATACCTAAGAGTATTTTCCATGAACTTGAAATGATCTGCTCTCAAATCAAAAAAGGCCAAGTCACCTGCTGGATAAATTAAAACCATGAAATCAAAATGAAACTGCACTTTTGTATTTTTTATTTTTTTTAACCAATTACGAGAAGCCTGAATTCTATCATGTTTGACACATGAGGAACCCTGTACATTTTTGCAATACTTTCACCAAAGCAACGCAATGTAAGTGTCTGAAAACATCAAGTAAAGACATGATTAAAGTTGTCCTATGAGTGTTTGTGCACTGTCTCCATAGAAACCAGTCAGGTGACACTTTGGGAAATGAAAACAACCAAGTTTAAAATAGAATAACATCTGTACGAACAAGCCTAAATAACACTTTATGTTCTCAGATCTCCAAAGGTGTTTTATTTAGCAGCTCTGTTATCATCTGTGTTGTGGGTTTCATAATTTAAAATGTAATCTGTGTAAAATCAGTCTTTTATAAAGGGTATTTTTAACAGCTATTTGATCGTCTTACTTTTGATGCGTGGTAGTTTTAAAACGGGAATTCCAGGAGGTTTGTACATATGTTGTGCTCAGGGGACCTTCGTGAATGAGCAGCATTGGTTTTTCTAAAGGCTTTTAATTTAATTGCACATTAACAACCTCTGAAATGATGAATAGACTCTCAAGCTTTTAGTTTTACTGGTTGTTACCCTTTGACATTACTGCTGTATATAATTGCACTACACAGAAAATATTCCTGTTAGTTGGTTCTGAGCCAGTTCTGAGGTGGTCAGAGGGATTTTAGGTAGCAGTAATGCAGATCTACCGTCTGAATTATCTTCAAGTGCTTAGAAATGTTGTCATTATATTGCTAGTAAATCCTAAAGTGGTTACCTTTAAAGATACCTGAGTGTATTCCTGGTATTGTTGGCCTCGTAGGGAAGTGACCCTTCTCTCGGTGATGACGAAGATATCTCTCCCTCAGTCGGTACTTCTGGCCCACAGGGTCCTTTGTTTCTTCACAATGCGGCTGCTTTCCTTTGTGTTTGAAGTGACCCTCTCCGTTTCTAAAAAACAAAAAGTTATTTCAAATCTAAACATATGCTCAAACAATTTTTTTTTCATATTTGATCAACAAAAAATGTCCAGTTTTTAGGCTATAATAAAGACACAGGTCTGATCTGATGATAGACACACCTCTCACAGGTGCAGCATTCACACATTTCATTTCCTTCCCCAAAAAAGCTGGCACCATAGAAACACGTGATCTCCTCCCCAGGTGAGATGGGTCGAATCACTTCAACACAAGCGATATTCTTCTCACCAGGGAGGAACTGGGTGGATGGGAAAAAAACAAACAAAAAAAAAAAACAGCAAGAGACAAAGACAAAGGTTGGTTGGCCCATGGGACACATTAACACAGAGAAGAAAATCAGTGCACTTCTGCATCCAAAATACAAATATCAACATGCAAGACTTTACAATCATAAACCATACAAGTAAGATTTAACATTTGTCAGAGTAATACATCAATTTAATTTGTCTACATTACATATGATAAATAAAAACTGCTGATTACCTTGCAGTTTGGTTTGCAGTCTTCAACCAAGAAGGTGAATTAGAGAAAGAAAAACACAAAATAAGACATTTTTCAGTTATTAATTCAATCACATCAAATGAATTGATCAGCTGGCTTTTGCAAAGCTCGAAGGCTAAGCCGATTAACTCTGTAACACTATTAACAGATCTTATCAGAAACTGCCCTCTGAGTGGTCGGAAGAATTAACTAAAATTCACAATTTAAAAAAAAATATATATATTACAGTTCAGTTCACACTGTGATCAGGCACATAGTCTGTGAAGAGCAAGCAGCTTCTGCTTATCGGTTGTAATGACTTCTGTGACTGACAAAATGTTTTATGTGAATATATTGTGAAAAATTACATTACACACGAGACAAAGGCTGCAACTAACTTTATCTTTACTGTTAAATAACCTGCTTTTGTTCATAATAAATGAATGAATCCTTTCACTTGAGTGAAAAATTTATTGCCCTGAGGGGAATTTGTCTTGAGAATTTAAATGACAAAACACATCGACATCCATATCACATTTGATCTGGAAAATACAGAAATAGCATTCACCACAATTTCCAACAGCCTGAGCTGACTAAGGTAAATGCCTGCTTTTGTTCATGCGAAATTCCAAAACCAAAAAATGTTCAATTTATCATCATAGAAGACTTTGAAAACCAGAAAATATTCACACTTCAAAAGCTGAAACCACTAAAATTTGCTACTGCTCATCTGTTATTATATTTTCTACTTACTCAAGCTTTTGTTTTTGATTTGACATTTATGATTCAGACATAGTTTTAGCTACAACAAACATTCAACAGCACCCTTGAATTAATGTGCATTTATAACACGGTGCAAAATCTGATTATGACAAATCTGTGTTGTTGGAGTAAAGTTCATAACAAACTTGTGTATGTGTGTTTAGCAGATTTTTTAATCTGCAGCAGGAAACTGTGAAGTCATAAACACATGAAGCAATGTTTGTCTTGTCACCTTCAGATATTTTAGGACTAATTTGAAAAATTTTGTTAACACATTTGTCTTACTTGGAGTAAAATTTGAACTTCATAATTCACAACTGCTCTCAGTATGAGAGACAAATGTTTATATTTAAGCATTTAAACCTATCTTTCTAAATAAATAGCTTTAAGACAAAGTACAAACCAAGCTGACAGTGTTGAGGGGAGTGATGCTCAATAAACAAGCAACATTATGCATCATGCTCAATTTGTAAAGATAGAAAGTAAGATAAGGTGGAGTATTCAATTTCCAGTCGGATTGTGAGCAATACGGGGACACAAGAACAGACTATGTTTGCTGCATGTGATTCAGAGGTATCTGCAGTATATAGTCAGAGCAGCTGCATAATCCAGCTCCCAAGCATTTCCGCCAGGATCAACAAAGACATCTTTCCCAATGTGTATGCAGCATTTAGATTACATTAAGTCACTTACTACCATAAGAAAATGCAAAAGTGCTCAGATATACAGCTGAAAAGTTTGATTTCACATAAAAATAATCTTAATTTTTGGTCTCATAAATAATCCTGAATTAAAACCAGCAGCAAGTATTTAGGTAAATAAGTTTGTAATGATCTTACAATCTGTCTTTTGAATGTTACTATTTGGATTAACTTGTGTTGACATTTGGATAACTGACTGTGCCTTTAAAGAATGACTCCTGGCAGGTGAAAATGTTCTGCTGATAAACTAACAGGCGGGCACTTTCGAACGGATGCATTTGAGTGTGTACTCGGAAAGATTGAGTCACAGATGTAAACTAACTCACCATGGTTAATAAAAGCTGCAGGCCCGAGCCAGAGCTGAGCGCAGCGTTTGCGTGTGGAATACATCACACTGAAGTCATTGACTCCTGCCCTCAGCACAGCGCTGTCAGCAGGACTCAACTCTGCTATGCAGCCCAGCAGGACCTCCACACGCTCTCCAGCAAACCTGCAAAGCAACAATTGATGCAGAAAACATCCACAATAAAAAAATGTCTGTAAGCCCACAACACGCAGTACATAAGAGATCAGCCACATGCTGCCTTGACATACAAAAGTTATAGGGGATACTTGCTCTTTTAAATCTGGTCCCTACGTTGACATGTTTTGGTGTGTTATTACCTAGTACTTAAATTCTTTTCGGAATCTGTTCAATTGATCGCCTCAGGTAGGAATGTGACATGGTTTCAATGGCTGCAATTCAATTCTTCAGGGAAGCTCGGACTGTTTTAAGTACATCCATTAAAGTGCTTCTTTGCCACTCTCAGGATGATTTTGTTATTCTAAATGTCTGACAGCATTACAGAAAGGATTTCTATCCCCTAAAGAGTAAATTCTTTTTTTCATAACCAGAAATAGCCATCAGATAACTCTCATCAAATCCACCAAACTCAAAAAGAAAACTGTAATTCAATCAACATAAAATACACCTCTTTCAAACATGACAAACAAAATAAAAGTCATAAAACCACCTAAGCTTCTCTTTCCATTATTGAGACCATCACAAACCCTGTTACGGTCTAAGTAAGCCTTTAACTCACCAAGTATGATGATAAATATCAGGAGAGGAGGGAGATGTAGGAGGAGAAACAGTGTTTAGAGGCGACAGTGAGGCGACCTACTGGATCAGTTCCAAACTTTTAGTACGGTGTAGTCTAGGGATGGTTATCGTTAAGATTTGAACGGTACTATGAGCCTAACCGATACTGCTTATCCATCCAGTACTTTAATGGTACTTTTATCAATACTTTTTGAGGAAGAAAAAAAGTTTGAACAAATTAAGAACATAAATTGATTTATTTTCTCATTATGCAACAAGACTGTTTTTTAACAAAACTTTTTACTTTTTACATTTTTCCAACTTGAAATGTAAAATAGATAAAATAACCCCTAACCAGCATTATGGCCGTAGAATAATAGGCCTAAAAGATCCTACATAACAGGTGAAAATATGAAAGCAAGACAGACTTTGCCTGCAGGATGCCCTGAAATTACTACTTATAATAATTAATTGCATTTAGGCTATATTGCTCTCTTGCTCTGAAATGTTATTCAACTGAAACTGCACTTCTATTTAGGTTAAATTTACGACCACACTCATAGCTAAACAATCAGCTAATGGTCGAACACTACATCTTTCTGTCTGAATATGATGTAGGCTACTTTTGCAAGGTGTTCAGACATTTTACTAGTGTTGCTGCCCTTACACGCAAAAATTTTGTAACATTTGTGACAACGGGCTGTGTCTGCATCAACTCTAGTAAAGTAAAGCCACACTTTGGACCTTTTGGTTCTCTCCGCCATCATTATCTATCTAGTAGGCTGCGAGCTTGAGCTGGTGTGTGCGCTAAACTGTATTGTGTGTGTGTGTCACTGGAGCAACAGCCCCACCCCCCTGCCCTCCACTCACACAAACAGCAGGCAGTCAGGGTGAGCTGCTGAGAGAGAGACAGATCTCCTGTCTTCTGTGAGAATAGCGAAAATATATCATGTATAGACAGGTATTTGACGGCGTTTGTGAGATAAACGTGCAAGATAATTTTTATCTAGCACAAAAAAAAACAAAAAACAAAACAAACGTGTACCGACAAACAGTACCGACAGCACTACAGTTGGGGCTTATTAATACTGTGGTCTTGAGTACTGTAGCCCCGGGGCCTGTTCAATACCAGGGCTCGGTGCCCATCTCTAGTGTAGTCATTTAAACACCAAAACATGGACAATAGTGCCAGGGTTTAAAAATAACAGACTTCCCCTTTGGAAGTGTGAGTGATTACCAGTGCCTTGTTGAGGTTATCTTTGCTCCATTGGTCTCTGAAGTGTATCTGTCACAGGACTCTATCTTGACACCGCTGTCCAACAGGAAGGCACTGAGGTAGCGATAGACCTGCAGAAATAGCAGATGGTTTGGATGGTGTGCTCATGTTCAAGTGACAAATTCAACAATCAATTACAACACCTTATAAACATAATACAGGTATTAATAGAGGGAAGCTTCCAAGGACAAATGTCATAATAAGTGAGGTTAAACATTAGCCTACATGTTGCCTCAGCAGCTCCTGACGATGACTTCCCAGAGCATTAAAATAGTCTCCAGCCAGTTCGCCCACTGTCAGCGCCTCGAACGTAGCGTTGAAGTCGTGCGTACGCTGAAAGCGCAGCAGGGTCTCTTTGAGATTACCCCAACGGCGGATCTCTGGTGGAGGACTAAAGCAGAAAAACACCAAAATCACTCACCATTTAAACTTATAATGGACTAGAGCTAAATAAAAAACATTTATAAAATTTAGAGGATTATTATATGTGCATCTTTCCAATTACAGTAATTCAATTCACTTTGAACATTTTAATGTGACAGAAAACTTTCATTAACTTTCATGTCATACTTAATCAAATTTATAAAATAAAAACTGCTTCAAATAAACACTATTACTAATATAATTTTTTGATCATCAAATGGTACATTTTTCCCTCCGCACAAGGTCAGACTGTTTCACAACTGCAGGTAACCAGCAGCCACAGTGTATCCAAAGAAAAAAACGCATTGATATAGCATTATTACAGGACACATACTTCAATTGTTGCACTGAGGTAGGCAATGGTTTGTAACACACCTACTAAACAGAGTTGACAGTGTGCAAGAACTGTGTTCAATT
>JAQLOL010000009.1:3498855-3574880 GCA_029783665.1 Naso thynnoides
TGTGCAAAAACTGTGTTCAATTGCAAAAAAGGTCCTTTAAACCACAACTATTTACACACGTGGGCAGTACCGAAAGTTGTTTTTGTACATTCAAAGCTCCTACTGAGGTTTTCAGATGAAGCTTTAAAAGTCTGTCGTCATATTTATGGCATCATCACCCATTCACCAAAAAATAAATAAATAAATAAATCGCCTTGCCTTACTGGCAAGAGTTTGACTGCTGGATCATTTGGCAGTTCAAGTGAAAAAACATCCTCTTTTTAATCCCAGAAGTTAGAAAAATAAACTCTCCTTCAGCCAGTACATGCTCTGGATCAGGATACAATCCAGTATGGCTGCAGGTGTTTTGTTTTGTTTTTTAATCTCTAGAAGCTCTCATAGTTTTAATAATCGTCATCATCTGTCTGCTGGAGTTTGCCCCTCCCCTCATCCAGCCTGCTCAAAGCCTTGCAATACAAGCAACAGACTAAGCAATCCAATGTTTATTTATATTTGAACATCTTTTTATGAACAAAGCTGCAAGGCTTAGTACCACTCACTACAGCTATACTGCACACTTTCACTTTCTGAATGAGAAAAAGTTCATCTTATGTGAATGTTTACTATGTTTAAAGACGCCTTTCAGGACAAGACTTAGTATCATGACATGCCCATACATGTACACAACAGAAATGTGACAAATAATATGTATGTGGAAAAATAAAATACTGATTTAAAGTAAATTATTAAGTGACAGGTTACCTGATGTTCATTTTATGGGTGCTGAAGCCCAGCAGAGGGTCCAGCACCAAACCGGTGGCCAGGTCATCGGTCTCACACAGCTCCTTCACACTCATTCTAGTGCATCCGTCCATTGCCTCCCACCATCAGCATGCTGCAACCACAGGGTCAGAATAACTATGACAACAACAACACGCCACAGTCATTATGAGTTGTGCATTCCAGCTGGTCCTGCCAGCAAATAAGATAACATGCGCATATTATTAGCTACTTGCTCACTTGCTGAAGCCCCCAACAGCCGCCATGAAACCCGGTCTAGTCAGTATACTGTCTTGGGCTAACAGTAATCGGTAAATGATAACATTCGTGTAAGTTAGTACTGAGACTGGTTTCACATTAGCTTTCATAGCTCATTAGCTTAGCATGTCAGTTTCCCTGGGAAAATATGCTATGTTATCAGCTGAGGGGTGTGCAAACCAGTAGTATGGAAACGTTAGCACTGACGGCCTGCAGCTAACGGACCAAGACTGCAACAAATCGTTGATGAAATCCAGGTAACGTAATTGAAAGCAGACTTGTGCACCAACATGCTGTCACAGTGATGCATACTGGAAATGTGGCGTTCGCTAACCTACCTGGGAGTCTTTTGTAGTCAACGAAAGTATCGTCAGACACACAATTTATCGCAAGCTGTTCGCTTGCTCTGGCTCCCGTTCGCCTGCCAGGGAAAGTTAGCCTAGCGACACAACCAGCTAGCTTTCCGCCGTCTTGCTGGGAAGCCCGGCCGCGTACGAAAATGGAGTCTCCGCGTCACTTCTAGAATTTGTTGGGTTGTTGACGAAAGCAAATCCCGGACTGAATGACAAAAGCAGAAACGCACAACAAGGGACAACGAATAAGCTTAATATGTATATATTTTGTGGCTGGCTAGCTAACTAGCTTTACACAACGCTCATCTAGTAGCAAAAGTTGATGGGCAACGTCCAGTGCAACCGAACTACTATTGGCCACGCCCACAAGCTACGCTATTCGCTAAAGTCAAGGTCAATTTTACAAATTAAACAAAGTACAGTATCCTCAGATCTGTGATTGGCCAGGATTTTATGGGCGGGATCAGGTACCAGGTTTACTCAATGCTGGGTTTACTATGTTGATGCTGGAGAGCATCTCACATAATTACTCACACTACCTCATGGAAGATTAACATTTGTCCTCTGCAGAAGACATGATGCTGAGGCCCTTACTTTAAATACTGTGCATGCAGTCTATTGTCCTAATGTTGAGTTAAAAGCACGTCCTGGCTTGCTTGTGATGTAACATACATGGGAGTGGCCACAAATGCAAAGCTTCAGTCTTCCCAAAATGGAAGGAATTTGAGCTTACAGTTTTATGGCAGCATTGGAGATTTTTTTTTTTAAATCTTTTTTTTTCTTTTCAAATATTATATTATATTATACTGTATTATATTATAATATATTATATTTTTAATGGTGTATGTCAATTTTAAGTGTTTTATATATATATATATATTTTTTTTTTTTTTCACTAATGTTCTTTATGGAGGACAGTGGAACCCATTCTCTCTAAATTTTAACTATCTTCCATCATTCAGTCAAACATAAAGCATGATTAGCCTGTAGGCTTTCCTGTGTCAGACTGCACAAAAGAATGGACAGTCAGCACCACTCTTTAAAAATTACAGACAGAAATGAAGGTTTAAGCAATGAGTTTTTATAAGTTTAAAACGAAAGCACGATGCTTGACTGAAATCACAATATGGTCCTAAGTTAAGGGACAACATTTTTTTCTTTATTTCTTTATTTGTATTTTTTTGGGTTAATTTGACTAATACTCATAAAAAAGCAGTCTTAGAAGTCATCATTTTATGTGTTTATTGAATTAGCATATTGTACTGATATATAAGACATAAACATAAACATATGTTACAGTTGTTGTTTCCGATCATTTGGTCTGAGTTTTGGGTTTTGTTTGCATTTGGATCATTGAGCGCACCTTTAAAGGTTCAAAGTCCACTTCCAAGATTTGTTATCTCCCACACTGTTTAAAAATAAATAAATCTGGCATCTGATGGACACCGTCCTGTCACTGAATAACAAATGCACCTTTGAAATCCACTGTGTCAGAGTTAAGGCTGATGGATCTTGACTTCCTTTTGAAGGTACACATTTATATTGCTCCATAAAAGAATTAGCTGTAGGCCTGAGCAGCTTTGTATTTATAGGCCACCTGAAAAACAATGTTTTGCATCACTGTGATGCATGATAATTTCAGGAGCTGCTCTTTTATGCGCTTTTCTTTTTGCACATCTATTTCAAGATGTACAAACAAAGGCATCCGTATTTACTCATTTAACAATGAAACAACTATCAGCTTTTCAGCGGTGGACTTGAGTCAGATTTCATGCATCAATTTAACCTGTTACAAATAGCTGCATTGTTTCGGCTCACTGCGGCTGAAACGTTCTCACTTAAAAAGCCCATTTGAGATAAGAAAGGGGGAAACGGTTAACACTGCAAAGACAGATGAGAGACAGAAAAGCAGCCATGCTGTCAAGCCTCATTTTTAAGACAGACTGGGAAGGAAGAGGCTGGCAGCAATGACGGAGATAAACTGTTGTGTTATTTTCATATTTTCTGTTATACATAAACTAGTTGATATGGCCAATTTTTTAGACTCTCTTTGCTTTGGAAGTTTCCATGTGCTGTGTGAACCAGGTGACATCTCATAAATAAATAAGCAAAGACACTGAGGGGAAGGAGGTCACCTATGCTACTGACTCATGCTTGATAGACAGTCGAGGCTGCCTCCGCAAAAGAAGAGGAGAGAAAGACAGCCTGAGGGAAGGACGTGTAAAAGTTACTGTACTCTACACTGTTAGTGCCATTGCATGAGTCACTTCAGCCTTCAACAGTAATGTGGAACTGAAATTATTTGGACCATCTCTCGTTTGGAAAGAAAACCAGACACGTATACAAATTCTATGTTTTATTTCTAACTTGTAACAGAGACAGTTTGTGATTGATTCGAAAAAGAAACAAAATACAAATAAAAAATACAGTTAGTTTCTGTTGTTTCTCTCTTTTAATTGTAATAATCTAAGAATTTAATATCTACCCAGCGACAGTGCATGGTGCAAAACATCCCTGATTGATTAAAAAATCCTACACTAATAAGCTTGCGGTATCTAGCATTAAATTTGTCTGTAAAAACAATATGAACAAAAAGGTAAATAAAGACCAGATTCTTAGAGGTAATAACAACAGTTAATATAGAGAAAAAAATGTTATAAGCAGAGGTTTGTACAGCTATGAAAATGGGAATGAAAGTAGTCTTTTTTAGACCGTTTGTTCAGAAGACAGAGATATACGAGTTCCATAATGTTTCAGCACTATATCATCTCTTACAGAAGCCACTTTTGTTTTGCATTGTTGAAGACACATTCTCTCCACTGGAGATTGTCTCCACAACATCATAGCTCTCGAGTCTTGTTTTAACATTTTTATATCCTATTAGACTTTCATACCATAAATTTCTGTACATTTTCACTCCTTTTTTTTTTTTTTTTTACATCATATGAATCTTATCAACAGAAGGCAGGTTTGTCATTTAAAACTCAGACGACTCTGAACATTTTTCCTCCCACAGGCATGACATGACACAGCGTGTCAAGGTCACGCTCACTTGGTTCAATTCAGCCACATCAAAATGTGAACAGAAATGCAAGTCATCCGGCTGCAATAATGGTGTTCATATTTTCCTAGTATATGGATATCAATATGATCTTCTCCTACTATTTATGTTTTAAATTTAAAACTTCACTTCCTGAGTTGATCTAACTGGACGTGAATTGAACATGAGAACACGATGAGGTCCAGTGATTTTTACCACCTGCCCTCTCCGACAGAATATCCGATGCAGTTATTAGACGCACTGAATGCGAATTAAAAAGCCCAGCATTATTCTGATTAAAGCTTACTTACACTGATTTGATTTTACAAAAGTTTTTTTTTTTTTTGAGGTACAGAGTTAAAAACCTCTTGCTGGGAGGGAGGAAGGTGTGGCAGGATGACGGCTGACTTATCCAAGTTCCCCCCCCTCTGCTTGAACTTGAACCAATATTTACTGTCTGCAACCTGAAAAGCTGCAGTCACGCATTTGTACTTGGACAGAGGGTGGGAGAATGAGGACAGACAGCCAAGACACAACACTAGACACACCAATTATGTATTGGGGGGGAGTTTGTTTAGATCTGTAGAAATGGGCAGTGCAATACCCTGAAACATTGTAGAGGAGTATTTTTCTCACCAGCTGTAGCAGTCTTTGCTGGACTGCCTTCACTGGAGACACCCTGTAAGCCAACTAAACTTACACAGTAAAAGGAATGCAAAATGGCCCATTTGTGACATTAGGTGTTTACAGAAATGCTTCCTGTCTAAACAAGCAGTCTCTTTGAATGAGACTTCAGTTATGGTGACTGCACAGTTTGGGGGTTCGCAGTTGTCACAGGATCCACTTTAATCACTTTTAGCTGTGTGTGAAAATGCTCCGTCTGTGGCTCTTTTAGCTTATTTCAACAGCAAGCTGATGAGAGAAAAAGCAGAACAGCAGCTGAGAAGAGCTGTTGTCGCAAGCGATGCAAGAACTTTCATTTTCTTTCTTATATAACTGACATAGCGCAATCTAAGAAGCATACAAAATCACTACTTGCTTTATTACCTGAAGTTGCAACCAAGACTTTAAGCTAGATTAATTGGGAATATGCTGTACATGATTATCTTGAGTATATTGTGTTTGTTTTACAGTAGAATGATAACTTTGTGCTCAGATACACCATCAAGTTTAAAGGACTATTTGTCTTTCTGTCATAAATTTGTCAGTTATTAAGTTCTATCAAAACACCACTGTCTTAGGCCCTTATTTTGTTATCTTACATGAAATGCTTGTGTAATGTGGTTGTAGATTAAAATAATCCCATTCTGTTTTTAATGGAATGAAGTAGCCTGACTCTGAACTTGAAAGGTCAGAGCAATGATTCAACATCTCCTCTCCCTTTTATAGTTTTGCTTTTGATAAAATATGGAAACCCTTAAAGCCACTTTCTCCTCAGTCTGCATCTTGAGTACGCTCAGTAAAAGTTCAATACAGATTAAATGAAAGATAAATAGTGGTATCTAATTGTGAAATCTGTCAACTGCACATGGTGTTACTGTGTTGTGTGTGAGGATTGCAGCAGAAGCTCAAAAAAGGGCTGTTCACATCCTGCTGCTTAACTTCATTTTAAAATTGTACTTAATAATAATCCAACAATCATTAAAAAAAACAAAAACATTTTGCATTGAAGAGATCCCTAATCAAATATCTATTTTTTGAAAAAAAAAAACAAAAAACAAACAGGAAAATGCACCATCTGATTCAGAGACCAGCTGTGTGTGCTGTCCATGAATTCTCACCAAACAATCTTTGGCTAAATCACGCTGAAGCAACATGTGAAATGCCCCTTTGTTTAAATGAAGCAAAAGCAGGACGCGAATGACACTTTCCAGCTCTGTGAGTCTCATTCGTAAGACATCTCTTCCTGGCTGTCCACTCAGATCAGCACAGCCACAATGAATGACAAAGCAATGGCAAACACAAAGTGATCAGCATGATGGCATAATTCAAATAAATGGTTAATTTTATTCATCTTCAGCTTTCAGTGAACTAAAAACAAGAACAAGAGAAAGAAAAGAACAAAAATAATCAAACCATGTTGGTTTTGTGTGTCTAGAAAACAAAGAAAAAAAAAAGAAGCAAAACTATTTCACATCCATGATCGTGTTTTCAAATCATTGGTTTTCAAAAGGGAAGGGGAAAAAAAAAGATATCTTATTGTGAATCCATTTCATTCACGGATTCACCTGCACACATGTCCACCTGTGCACCCAGTGTGTGGTATGTGCCGTTATCGTTTGACCGTGCAACTTGTTACCACCCCCCGCCCCCTCCCCACCCACTGTACAGACACAGACAGACCTCTGAAACAGGATGTACAAAAGCTTGTGTTTAGCATTAAACAGTGCAGGGCCTAGCATAAACAGCTAAGGCTCCTCATTTCTCCCCCCTTCCCCTCCCTCCCCTGCACCCTGGTTGAATTTTCATCACGGAAGGGCGAGAACCCATCTCTACAAAAAAAGACAAGAAAACAGAACCGAAGGTACAAGAGGGAAAAAAAAACAAAACAAAACAAACATACACTCAGATTACAGCAATGCTTTCTGTATCATTCTCACTTTTTTTCCCCAAAAAACACACACACAAAAAAATTGCACACATACAGCAAAACAAAGATAACTTGAGAGAGAAAATACATGATTGAACCCTGGACACTTGTCTGCTTTGTTGCCATTTGGTGACGAGGGAGAAACGAGTTTGGGAGGTAGAGGAAAAAAAAGTGTTAGGCCAACAGAGGGGTGGCAGGTTTTGGGAGGGGGACCAGACAGGTGTTATTTCTTGGCCTTGGCAGACTTGGCTGAATTTCGTGGCGGGGTGACCGGCCTCCCAGATCCCATTCCTCCCCCATAAGGATACAATTTCTTATCCGCTGGCTTCAGAATCTGTGAGGGAGACAGATTCTTTAGTTTGACATACACACTAACCTCTCATCACACATATCAGAATCAGCGTTGTTATCTAACATGCACCAATAATAAGGCCAGAAACAAATGCTTGGACTATTGATTTAAAGTGGTGTAATTACATAGTTTGTCCAGTAGAGGTCTGTTATTTAATAACTAATAAGTGATGTGTTTACTGTTCAGTGCACTGATGTTTGGAATACAGTTTGTTAAATGTAAGATATTTTGCCTCCATTACACATCTCTGTCACAAGTACTTGACAACCAAATTCAGCTGATATTATATATTCATGATATCAGCCAATATATCAGATATTGGAATTTTCCCACTGTTATTGGCCCCAAAAATTTGATACCATTCAGGCCTTACTAATCTCTGTTATGACAGAGTAAAAAATAATCTGATGAAGTCAAAAAAAATAAATAAATAAACAGCTAAAACACGAGAAAAAGCCTAAAAACACACAAGTCATCCACCAGAATTAATTAATAATCAGAATGTATAGTTTGGGTTTGATACTGATACACAAAATACATGCAAGCAAACATACAATTCCATACTATAGTTAACACTGGCTCTGTTTTACACACCTGGAAGGAGCACATGAGTGTCTCATCCACACTCATCATGGCACCGGCGTTGTCGAACTCTCCGCAGTAGTTGGGAGCTGAGAAGAGGGTGACGAGCTGCCTCTTTGCAAAAAACTCGTACCCATCTTCTACCACCTTATGAGAGAAGAAACACTGTCAAAACCAAAAACATACAACAGACACAAGAAAATGAACGAGTCAGTCGGTGACTCGTTCGCTGGCACCGTCAAAATCCAGATGGTTGAGTGGAGCAACACAAGCTCAGATTTTCTGCTAATTAAAAGGCCTTGCAGGATGAATTTCCTGCATCTTGACTACAAATAAATGTCAATAAACTCCTTTACATGTTTTGTTGAAAGCGTTTTACATATAAGCATATTTGAAGCAATAACCTATGTTTCTTGCTTACCTATAGTGAAATAAATATATATTTTTTTAATTTAGAGTACAAATGCCTTCTGGCCAAACCTTACCTGGTGCGCCCTGCATATTAGGTCCATATCGTGTTTGTGCAAAAATTTGGCCACCACATCTGCCCCAAATGTGAAGGAGACACCACGGTCGTTTTCACCCCAGCCCAGCACATCTTTGTCTGGGTCAGCCCACAGCAGGTCACACAACAAACCCTGGTCAGGCACGTCTGTGGGTCGCATTACTCTGCGGATCTGCTCCATAGACTGAAGATCAGGAGAGAGACCTGGAGAGAGAACACACGCCCATCGTGTTCTGGGTCTGATCGTGTATTATGTATTATTTAGTCCTCATAACGTCTCATATTAACAAGGCCTACCTCCATGACAGCAGAAGATTTTCTCATCTACAATGGCAGCCACAGGTAAACAGTTAAAGCAGTCTGTAAAGGTCTTCCACAGCTTAATGTTATACCGTCGCTTACCTGCCAATAAAAGAGGAGAGGTGAGCCAAGTGCAACAGTCAAGACAACAGATTCTTCCTGTTAACAAAAGTACTTTGCACTTACACTCATCATAAAAGCCGTAGATTCGATTAATAGAGGCGCATTCATGGTTTCCACGCAGCAGAAAGAAGTTCTCTGGATATTTGATCTTGTAGGCTAGAAGAAGGCAGATGGTCTCCAGTGACTGCTTCCCTCTGTCTACGTAGTCACCCAGGAACAGGTAGTTGCTTTCTGGGGGGAAGCCTCCGTATTCGAACAGCCGGAGCAGATCATAGTACTGGCCATGGACATCACCTGCAGAGGGCAGCAGACGAAAGCAATTTAAAAAACATGCTTTAACTGCTGCTGGGTGTAGCTGCTCTTGCATGTCTACAGTTATAATCCAGTACAACTGGCAATTACAAATGAGAAAACTGTTAAGTTAATCATGAACAAAATCTTCAGTCTGGATTATGTTCTCTTACATTAATTTGTCGGCAGTGTAACCTGCTAGACTGTATGATATCTCACACTCGGTCTTAATGCATTTTTGCAGTGGTTCTCAAACTTTACCTGCAGTGGCTCCAGGCCCTCTGTATTTTTGGAACAAACTGATCATTGTGTTAAAACTCACCACATATTTTGAGAGGAGCTTCTAGCTCAAGCAGGATTGGCTGGCTCAGAAAGATTTCACGGGACTTTAGGCAAAGGCCACGGATTTCACCCTCTGTCAACTGGACATTCTTCCCCGGCCGAGAGCCTTTGACTAAAAAAAAAAGGAAGAAACAGAGACATTTCATATAAGACACAATAACACTACAAAGACACAAACCTGTGTTCAGAGCTATGAAAAAGACTGAATGAAGAAGGAGATGAGGTACAGGAATGAAACGTGATCTTTGGATTTAAGCCAGACCACCAGACTGGGAAGATAACACCTCCCACCAGCCAAATGTCGGAAAATTCTGTTAGCTGAACAGTCTAGCTGCCATTTCTGCAGGTAAGCACATCATTTAGACATAATATAACACTTTAAAATTTGGAAACCACAAGTTGCTAACACAAGACACACTTCTAATGTTTATCAAACCACAACACAGCAGTGCGCACAAAGACACAGCATCTGAGAAAACCTGATCAGTGGAAACTAGCCTGATGCTGTCAGCCCTTAAAAGCACGTCTTTCTGCTTCGGTGGCAGCTCAAACCTAACTAGGACAAAAGACTTGAAACCCACTTCCCCTTTTAGCTGATGTGGCTGCAGCAAAGATATTGCAAACATGCAATTAGGCCCCACTTAGTGCACACAGTAAAGAGACAATGAATGGTACACCATGAGCTGTAATAACACTGTTTCAAGTCACCAGTGAAGCTAATGAACAGGTTGTAAATCAAATATAAACTGAATTTGTCTTCTAATCATGAAGGTAACATTCTGTTCTTGTCATCCGGCTACTTGATGCTATCTAAAGAATTCAGCAGGTTTGTCAACTCACTCTTCACGTCATGCTTTTTCACACTTGCCACACAAAATTAATGAAACCAAGACACATCATGATTAAAACTTTAACAAGAAGCCCAACGTATTTTTCTGATAGATTATCTGTTTTAAATTGACACATTGCAGTTATACGTGCTTGGTGGAAGTGTGATGACAGCAACAGAAGAATATCCAAGACTAAAGCAAAGCTTGTAGTCTAATAGGGATTCTCAAATAGGAGGGTTGATCGTTGGCGTTATTTCCATCAGGAGAAAACCGCTTCTGAATTCAATATGTTCAAAAGTGGGAGGGACACAGGTAGATAAGATGGGTTTTTTAAATTTTTGAGGCTACATTATGTTGGAAATGCTATTGATCATAAAAAACAATATGTTTTACCTCACAAAGATTCTGTTTTAATCAATACACTATAACATTTTATGGGCTGTAAATCAAAACACCCCCATTAAAACTCCTTTGATTTCACTCAAGTTAATGTAGACAACCAAGCCTGACTTACAAGACTTTTACTCAGATCCAAACTCACTGACGTCAAGTCAAAAACCCAACACAAATCATAACATTCAGTCCTCAGTCTCAGAGGACAAGAGCTGAATGAATAAAAGTATTTTTGAGACTTCTTTCTCAGCGAGGGTTAGTCAAGGTTCAGGCTCAACGGTGGATCGAAACTAGCTTTTCATGACCCGACTTCAAACTTGAGAGCTATAAAGTTTTGCCATGTTTTATGTTGTTTTCTGCTTGTTTTGTAGGTTAGCCTGTTGAACTTAGTGTTCGCATGCTGTGCAGCTAATGAGACCATCAACCAACAGCCAAGTAAAACGGTGAAAACATTAAGCCTCACCGGCTCTTTTCTCCCATCAATTGATTGGTTGAAGAGTTGGTAGAACTTAGACCATGATTTTCTTTGGTTGACTGCAGTCCTCCAAAGTAGCCCTCGTCCTCAAACTTTGGATCAAAATATTCGCACATTGACGTGTCAACCATAGGATGTGGACATGATGCTGAGCAAATATCTCAGTAACCGTGTATACTGTTGCCTTATGCAAGACTGCCCCTGATGGAGTTTGGAATCTGGTTTGTTTGTACCCCTGACAGAATAAATTACACCCCCATTCCTACATGTGCTGCTTGATGCCAAAGCAGATCCCAACACAAACTGTACAAGCCTGCTAATGAGGAGTCTCATTTCCACCCAACAAATTCCATTGCAGCCTCCTGAACAGGTAATGCACGTTTAGTACAGACAGAACTGCCTCAGTGAACCGACTTCTGTGTGGTATGTTTATGGAGATAATTATACTCAATGGACAAGTGCTTTCACCTTTAAATGCCAAACAATTTGAGTGACACAGATCAAGATTAGGTAATAAAAGCGGAGGTATTACTCTATTCAAACTAGATCTATTTCATAACATTGAGTCTGTAATTTTCAATCATGATTTTGGCTTCCATTGAATATGAAAACAAGAAAGTCTAGATGAGACGATTATTGTGATGCCTTCCATTTGGCAATGATGCACTGTTTTGTCTTGTCTTGTAAATCCAGCACAACCCTCTTCTTTGTAGCGGTGCCCTTTCACCCTTTCAGCCCAAACTCACTCTCAGACAGGTTGCTGAACGTTTAGTTAAGTTCGAGCCAAAAGGACATAAAAAGAGTATTTTGCCAACAAGAAAGGTTAAAGAAAGCTAAAACATGGCACATGGCTGTTCACAGCAAGCACACTTTTACACACATAAATAAGCACTGAACTACATTTGGGAGAGTATGCAGGGATGATTGACATACACTGTGACAGTCCCAAAACCTCAGACAAATAAGACACAAGAGAGCCCAAGCATATGACAGCTTGCAGCACATGTATCAGTTCTTTGTAGCGATGATTATGTGTGCATAACATGCCCAGAGCTAAGGGTGTGTCGCTAGTTGACAAGTACGCTCAATGAGTGAGAGAAAACTCAGAGGGACTGCAAGATACCAAATAAAAAAGGCAAGGCGAAGCCAATCACGCTGCTTTAAGTATTACATTCATTTTTTTCTCTTTTTTAAGTTATAGTAAAGCTCAAGGAAATTCCCTGTTGAAATGACAAGACTTTTTTAGTTCAATAAATTCACAATGTGTCCAAAGTCAATGAGTAATTTTGTTCAACCATAATACTCTTCCTATTGACCAAAAGAGCTGCAATCAAACTAGTAATATTGCTTCCTGGTTGCATGTTGCATGCTCTTGCGAGTCAGTACAGTCACAGTTTGCAGCCATGTCTGTCTAGACTTATAGTTGTGAAGCCTTTGAAAGAATTTAATAACAGGGATTATAATTTATTTTGACAAATTTGAACTGATCACTATAATGACAGGTGTAATTCTATTAAATAATTCCCAGAGACTAAAAGACTACTTTTACAGAGGAGTACAGAAGGCTGACAGAGAGCTCCAGTACTTGGTGCAATGACAATCACCTTAAGTTCAAAACCAGCAACCAAGGAACTTGTGGTGAACTACAGTGTTTCTGATATGGGTGTTGCTGCAAAAGAAGCTGCACATTCTAAAATGTGTATGTTTCACAAATATGTCGAACCCGGCAGCACAGATTCAAACAATCAGCACAAGTTCGAGGCAGGCATCCAAGATTAGAGTCACCACTTCAGTATCTGACTAAATGTGAAACAAGATCACAACCTCCCCTTCTGCACCTGAGTTACAGCGTTGAATAAAGGCCTGAAAAGTGTTTTTGTAGAACATTACGATGTCACAGTGAAGTTGACCTTTGACCTTTTGGATTTAACATCTCATCATCACATCATTTCTTATCCAAACCCAGGCCACGAACTAGTCTTTCACGCCCATTGTGATCAACTCTTCTCTATAACACTGTTTTTGATCACAGACAAAAGCATTTTTACCTAAAAGGCAACTGGCGAGTGACATAAAACTGCATTTCTAAGTTTAAAATTAATTCTCACTTGTTTCTCTGTGCTGGTGACAGCTATGACCAGAGGAATTATGTTTTAGGTTGTCCATCCCTTTCTCCACAACACCCTGACATAATTTATTTAAACTTGGCTCAAGTGTCCACTTGGACTTAAGGTGAAATGATTTCAGTTTGATGGTCACAGGTTAAGGTAACTGTTACTTCCCAAAACAATTTTTTGGTTTGCTGCACATCTCTTTACGCCCCCCCTCCCCCCGTTTCTCTCCACCTGTCACTATCTAAAAAGCAGAAATGCAATAAAAATAATCTCAAGAGAAAAAGAGAAGAATTAAATTAAATGTTACAGATCTGCGAATCAAAATCTTACATGTTTCTGCAAATGTTAATAAAAAACTTCTCTTATACAGCAACTTTCAATGAACTGTGTTATGGGTTTTTTTGTTTGTTTGTTTTTTGTTTTTATTTAGCACACACAAACAACAACAAAAAAAACTTGTCCACACACACAAAAAAACATAGTCCATCATATTAGGCATGCGCAAGGAAGACAAGAAACCTTGAGGGGCTTATGGAGTGTCTCAGTTAGTCAAAGCGAGTGATTACAGCTTAATATGATGTAAATCACTGAACTGGATTGGATCATTGCTACTACTAGAAAAAAAATGTTGATAATTGTCAAAATAAATTTGCTTGTACGCTTATAAACAAAACAGGTACGGATTAAGGTTTTCCTAAAGCACATAATGTAACTGGAGTAAATCTGAGATATTCTGTACTTTCTGAGAATTGTTGTTACATGATGAGCACCTGACAATTTACAAACTCTCAATACATGAAACCAGCAGGAGAGTGAGTGTATAAATCAACAAATGGATCTTGCCAACGAAGTTGCAACTAAAAGCTCAGTCCTCAACAGTGAAAAGTAGATATAAATACTGCAGTGCTGCTTGTCACTTTAAACCTGGATTACAGAAGGCTAAGCCCTGACAGAGCTTACTCCAAAGTTAGCAACATAGCCAGTGGGCAACAGTGAGGTTATCATGAGGGTTATAGACAAAAGACTTTCCACTACACTGACCACGAAGCAGAAAACAAAGAACTGGACCAGCACGACAGAAAAGCGGTGTTGGGGTGCTGGAATCAACAGTTGGTTTGGTCCATCACTCCTGACTCAGTTCAGGGTGTTTTGGCTGAGCGTGTATGATGTCACGCTCTCCAGACGTGCTATTAGCAATGCACACTCCAAGAGTTCACTTAGCTCTAGATCTACAAGAGTAATCCAATTTAAACCGCCCACTATCCAAACGCATTTAATTGGCTTGATCTAGAAATAAAATCAGCAAGCAGGAGGGAAACCTCGTCGTCAACACAGGAGAGGGAGTCGGGAATGATCAATCTTTTGATGTAACACCTAGCCGGACAGGTATTTCTGAGTCTTACTGCAGCCTTGAACAAAGTATATCAACACAAAAGAAGCATTAACTGACCACAAATGTGACAGAAAAGGTCAAGTGTGTTACATAACAGGATATAAATACTGCCACTGTCAGGCTTGTTTGTCTTCTCCTGTGTTTGGCAGACAACCTTATCACGGCCCATGTACAGTATAACAATCTATGTACAGAACACACCAGCAGGTGACAGAGTTCACAGTCAATGTCAAACTCACAGGAGGCACCATAACTACGCTGGCATATTTGTGAATAATCCCAATCACCTTCATCAGCTCAGTTTAGTCTGATCATGTGGGCCTATATTTAAGAAGGTAAACAAACAGGGCTGGGGTCAAATTTATTAACTTTGTTAGCCCTGGGAAAATCCTCTGTACCTCATTCTTTACTGCTCACTGGCCAAAATGTTTTCAATACCATGACCAAAGGAGTAATTATTATGTATCACAGCTTGTAGAGGCCACACGAATCCTAAACAACATGTATGATGTTGTTCTTGTGAAACAGTTATGCAAAAAAGTTTCTATGCCAACAGTTCCATAGGGGAAACACACATGTGTACGTGTGAAGCAGGCATAATTTCCACATTCAGTGCACTTGCCTCCCGAGGACAACTACAGAGGTCACAACCTTATTTTTTGTGCTCTTCAGATGAACTGTAAATTTTTAGTGTAGAGAGATTTCTGCTTCTGTTTGATGTTCTCAGGACTTTCATTACACATTAATCATGAGGATGTGATGATACAGCAGTCCTGTTCCCCTCATAAACACACACACTCCAAACTATTACAAATCCGTCTCCATGTATGGCATTCAGACATTTAAAAGCTATTACTGAGAAATGGCTTGTGTAGGATTTGTGGAGCCAAACAGAATGTTGATGACTTGTCTAGTATTGTCTAAAATTTCTTTTCTGCAAAACCACTTGGGTTGTGCAACGCCAATCGCTTACACATTTTTTTTCTTCATTTAGAAACATAAAAATGACTCACAACTACACTTATGGAAATATTATTTTTGACAGAGAACATACAACGCCACATCACTTTGTAGAAAAAAGAAATGCCAACCAGCAGCTTGTCACTGTATAAGGAGTGAGCAAGTGCCAATCAAAGCGTCTTTGTTTTTACACCATTTGAACAAGTCACTCTGGGGAAGAAAGGCTGTGGCAGCAAATTGTAAACAGATCCCCAATTGCAAAACGGTAAGCACAACAAAAGACGGTCCAAAAGCTAATGCGTGAGCAAAAACCCTAAACCCCCCACGCCAGTAAGATATGAGAGTGCGTAATTTGCATAAAATGTGTGATGTTCCTCATTTCTCGTGCTACTTCTCCCATTCCCTCTTGATTTGCACACTAACGTACACCTTATGAATGCATATTTGATTAAACAAATATCCGTGGCTCTGATAAAAACGATCTCCTCAATCAAATTACGTTGACTAAACAAGCTGTATGGAGTCTAGTATTGGTTTGGTTTGAACGTTTCACCCACATCCAACCACTGAGTATGAGAGCAGAGAGGTCTGGAGTAGGCTACTACAGGATAACGTACCGTACCTACATAAAGTACAATTTTTACTACCATAAAGATATGTCATAGACCAACCGAAGGGCACTGTTGCAAAGAGAGTCTGGTCCTTCTTACCTTCCAACAAACGCTGAATTATAGAGTCGATGTTTAATTTGTCTGGCTCCGCCATTTTCTGTATTTTCTGACGTTCTCGGACAGTCAATACCTTCTTTTTCCGCGTTGCACCTTGGATTTCAAGAACACAGAGAAAACCAGACGGACGGAAACAGTTAGCTACTCAGCAAATACGTTTCGATATACATAGGTTAACTAACAAGTGACTCATACTACCTGATCGAGCAGTGATAGAACAATGAATGAGTCTATGCGAGCTTGAGCTAAGCAAAGCTAAGTTGGCTAGCGTTGGGTAGCTACTAACGTTAACAGTTAGCCGAGCAACGTACGGTACACACACAGTTCAACTAGCAGCAGCAAAACTGAACCGCTAGTTCGCTAACGTTACCTTTGTAATGTGACTTATAAGAAGACAAAATGTTTCCAAACCTTGTATTTTGTTTAACGACAGCCCTCCCGGCAAGAATACTTTGTAAATATTTATCCTCTGAGCTCAGTCTTGGCCCCGTTCCCGAGGTTTGTCCGGGTGCCTTCACTCTTCTTTCCTCAGGAACTTTAAAAGAGGGCCGTTTCAGTCGAGTGTCTACTGTAACGTAGGAGGCTGAATCAAACCGAGGGCTTCATGCGTTTCTCAGAAGCTGATTGGTCCACCCTAGAATTCAGAACCCAAATTTGAGCATTTGATTGGATGCTTGCTGGGTCCGTCTCACGCTCCTCTCCGAGCCGTTTAAAATGGCATCAATGGAGAGTCAAGTGAGAGGAGAACTCGAACAGCGCCACCGAGTGTTTAAATTTGTAGTTGCAGGATAAAATCTAAACACGAAAGTTCTGTAATAAAACCATTTTAAAGTATCATAATTTTCAGTTTTCTTGTGTCTCAAAGTCGGTTTATCTAAAATGATGCATTCTGATTTTTGAGGTTGTAATTCTTGATGGAACAAACAGAAATTCTTGATTATTTTGAGCGTTATTTTTAACAGATTTCCCCTCTAACACTACATAACTGGTATCACTGGAAACTTCAGGATTTTGACTGAAAAGAGGTTCTGCAGTGTAATTTGGAATTTGTGCTGATGGTTTCCACCAAAGCTTTTTTGTGAATGGTAATGTTAAAAATATAGCCTATAGAATAAAAAGATTTGAATTTAATTATTTTTGGACATGTGACTTTGTCTGATATTTCTAAATAAAATGTCAATTACATAAGGTAATAAACAGTCTTAGACTTCTTTAAACAGCATTAAGATTTCCTGAATGTCCACCTGTTTTGACATGTAAATACAAGAGGACTTACCAAACATATACAAAAAATATATTAAGCATTTTTAATGGTATAAGAACTGTGTAAAATTTGTTTATCTCCACCTTGACCACTGTTGTCCAGCATCTGTTAACTTAAATTTTAAATCTGGGTAAAATTTCCAAATTACGCCTATGCGTGAGTTTGTGGTGCACTAAACATTGGATTTTGGGGAGGGGGGGGGGGGTTGCATAACAAAGTACTGTGTGTCTCTCAACCACTAAAAGATTTAAATTTAAATTAATCTGTAAATTGTGTGAACCAAAATGACTAAATGTGGATGTGGAGACCACACATATTTGGTTTCACAACATTCCGTCTCGATTCCTCATTTCTTGCCATGATACATGAAACTCTGCCTTTAATCTTACGCAAAATCCTAAAAACCACTCTGTCTTGGTTTCCTTAGTCAGCCTCCTTACATTCGTCATCACAGTTTCAACAGAGGTGGGCGTAGGTGATGTATGATGTGCAGGTATGAAAGCTCAGGTGATGCTTTTTTTGGTTTGTTTGTTTTTTTAGACGGGGTGGAAAGAGAGAAAAGTTGGCAGTCTGCCAGATGACTCAATTTTCGTTTTTGGCAACCAAAAATGACTCACTCAGTATTACTGCTGTAATCACAACAACTCCCATGTGTGTTTTTTGATAATTTTTTCTTCTTTCCCAACTCACAGAGGCTTCGTTAAAACCTCCTGGTGTCACTTTTAAGTCACATGGTACCCCCTCAATGTCTTTCAGCTAACTACAATATGAACCCATTCACGGCATCATTAAACACTCATAGCGAGGTCTTCACCTGATGTATTAGAAAAATAGACAAGGCTGCATTCATACCGCAAGCCTGAGTGCTCTGTCCATATTTATTATATTTATTGCTCTGTTCTGTTTTTTGTTTTGTTTTGCTTTGTTTTGTTTTTGGTGCCTGGCTGCTTACATAGTTTTTCATATGTGGCCAATCTGAGATTCAACATCAGTCCCAATTTGTTAAAAGATGAAAAGGAGGACTATGTTCAGACTGAAGTCACCTTGCCAAAATTAGACCTGTATCTGATTTAGTACTAAATATAAAAGTGCCCCCCCAAAAAGTTGGAATGATGGGTTTCATGATGATTTGTGGTGTTCAAACTGTCATTTCCAAAATGGATATTAGTCACATATGAGCAAAGCCTCCAGATTTGGACCACAGAATTAATTTTATCGCCAAAATCGAACTGAACTGCGACTGCTTCTCAACATGCAAATTATTCACAGAAGGGACAGTTTGATGAGATAAGCACGTGCTAAAATACTTCTGGGCACAAGTGCTTGGGGATGTCAGTCAACAAGTGATGCCAAGGAATTTATATGTGACAAATGTGAAAATGTGATGTTTTTGGCCAATTCTGATCAGAGCTACGGATGCCAAAACAGTATTTTTCCTTCAGGTTTGAGGTGTCTTAAGTAAGATCTGGAGTTGATCCCGGGCACTGCACCGCAGCAGTCCACTGCTTCTAGTGTGTGTAGGTAAGGTCAACTATAATGGGTCTAATGAAGAGGATCCGTTTCCTCAAGGAGATTAATAAAGTAACTTCTTCTTCTTTTAACTGCTTGAGAACTCCTCTGGGATCCACAGCAAGTCTATAGTGGAAAAAGAGAGGGAAATTTACAAATGGGACAAGTCCAGTCTGGTCTTGAGGTTCTTCCCTCCTATGTGCTTCTCAGTTCAAGCTTAGCCCCACCCTACACCTCACATTCCTCTACATATATCCCATCTTATCACACACTTGCTGCATAACACTTGTGCGTCAGAAAACAGCACCAGGAAGAAAAAAAGAACATCAAGAAACACCTCGCTTAAATTTTCAACTTTCTGAAGTTCTGAGGACAGAAATAAAAAAAGGTAAGCAGCTTTTTAAAATTTGCTTTTTATTCAGATAAACAAAATAAGAATCTGCAAAAGCTTAAAGTGTCAGAGAATGAAAGGATGGGTGGAGGATTAGTTTAATACTTGTTTAATGGTACACCAGTACAAATCATGAAAAGTGCAAATAAACAGCTGTGGAAATGTGACAAAAAAAGTTAGAGAGGCTTACCAGTATTTTATTTATTTATTTATTTTTGTCTCTTATACCTGATTCAAGTGAGGTTTAAGAAGACTGTGTTTATTTGTCAGCAGTATTTTTGAGGGAAAATGACAGAATTTTCAAAAATAGTGGGAAAAAGCATCCCATTTTAAATAGAGTGACTCGCATAATATCAGTTTTCAGTGTTCAGTCTGCTCTGAAAGTTGGTGATCTGGGGCGGGTCACACACGCTTAAAAGTAAGATATTTTTGTCCTGGTCTACATCCAGGCCAAGTAACATTTTCCAGTCCTGACTGGGTTTTTGGATCTTCTTTTTTTAATTTAACTTGATTGATATAAAAAATTGCAATGAAGGGTCACATTTGTGTTTGAGATTTTTTTTTTAATTGACAAAAAATGCAACAAATGTGCCCCTCTGAGTGTCTTCAAAGGGTAAAGGATCAATGCAGTTGTCCGTCTGCATGAAGAACAAAAGGAACATCTTTGCATGAAAATGTTCTTTTTACATTAATTTTATGAATAAGAAATAATAGTAAACAAATGTATGGAGTGAACAGGCATGTGATTATTAGAAATTTGTTTAATATGCTTCTTTTTTTTTTTTTTAAGAATGAAATTTTTTGTCCAATTTTCTTTTAAAATGTAGGCTAATTTGATTTTTTTTTTCAACATTAGATATGTTTTATTGAAATAAAATCATAACAAAACTTTATTTTTTTAAATTTATGATTGATTAAAGATCCTTTGATCTGTTTTTAAACTGCATTACTTTTTACTTTGAATTGTTCCTCCTACCTGCTAGGTCCTTTTTTCATTAACCTTTTTGACTCAAACTTTAACACTTGTCTGTGTGATGCTGAATCAGTAAGTAAGACAGATTTTCGGAGTGAGAAGACATGAAGGAGAGTTTCAGGCAGTCCTGACTCCTGGGTGGAGATGCAGGAGACTGGGGCCTGTCAGGACATGCGTTAGTTCTAAAATGTAGCCCAAAGCCACATAATCCTGTGAAGGCCTGTCAGAGGCAACGGGTATTTGTCTGAGTGTGCATTCAGCTATGCAACCATAAAAAATAACACCCACAGATCAACAGAAACAGCAACAACAGATAAATGGCTCTTAGATCAGAGGAAGAGATTCAATGATTCCTCCTCTGTAACCAAAGGAGGTAAATGAGATAAGTTTTACCTAAACAGAACTTAAGTAGCAGCAAGAATTGAGAAGGAAGAAAAGTAGAATTTAATGTCTAATTATAACTATTTAATTTGGGAAAAAAGGCGAGACATGTTAGATCTCAGGAGAGCCAATTAAAAAAAACGCATCCACCCTTCATAAATTACAAAAACAAACAGAGACACTGACACTGTGCTGAAGGCAGATGTACATGTAAAGTATTAAAAAGCTATCACAAGAGCTGTAATTATCTTCTTGTCTCTGAGTGTTTTTTCTGTCTTGTCTTTTCCAGAATGGGATCTCCTGGAGTTCAGATCGTGTGTGTGTCCCTCGGGGTTCTCGGCCTCATCGGGGTGATTGTTTGTTGCGCCATCCCACGCTGGAAAGTTTCTGCCTTCACAGGAACCAACATTGTCACTGCACAGGTAAGAGGCGGGGGAGCAAGGAGGTAAAACCAACAGCATATGACAAATCTAAAGTCTATTCTTTGTTCCTGAATACTAAATACTTTAATGCCATGTATTTAAATACAGACATACAGACATTACACAACTACATCTAAAATGATAACCAATCAGGATTTAGCAACATTTGAAATAAAAATCTGTATTCAATCATATTTGACTAAACCACACCCACACAGTTGTGATAAAGCAGATTAGTGGCAATAACTCTTACAAAAAACCCTAAGGATGTTTGTACCTATTAAATAATATTAATACATTTAATATGTAAAAATGAACCATATTTTATATTTAAATTGAACTGAAGATGATCTTCGTTCATAAAATCTTAATAAACAAGTAACTTGTGACTAAATCTGTGAATAAGTGTACTGGAAACAAGCTACAACATTTTCCTTTGAAAAGTTTGTTGAAGTATAAAGTAGCATAAAATGAAATACTCAAAGTGGCAGCAATATAGAGTTAAATTCCTCTGGTTATTATAAAACTGTAAAGCGACTGAATCTCTTTCTTTCTGTGTGTGAGCAGAACAACGTGGAGGGCCTGTGGATGAGCTGTGTTGTGCAGAGTACCGGCCAGCAGCAATGCAAGAACTACGACTCCCTGCTGGTGTTGGCCTCCGACCTGCAGGCTGCACGCGCCCTGACCATCATCAGCTGCATGCTGAGCTGCCTCAGCCTCCTCATCCTCTTCTGTGGGGCCGACTTCACCACCTGTGTGCAGAACGAAGACGCCAAGCCAAAGATCAGCCTGGCGGCCGGGATAGGCCTGCTGCTGGCTGGCCTCTTGGTGATCATCCCCGTCAGCTGGTCCGCCAACAACATTGTGCGAGACTTCAAAGACCCGATGGTCCCCTCTACTAACAAGAAGGAGCTGGGAGCGTCTATCTTTGTGGGCTGGGGTGCCGGTGTGCTGCTCATGCTGGCTGGAGGTCTGCTCTGCTGCTTCAGCAGGCCAAAATCTGGCGGCTCTGGAGGAACCGCAAAATACTACAGCAACAATGCCGGCCCGAATAAAAACTACGTGTAGAGGCTTAATGACGGGGACTGGTGGTGTTTGAGAGAAAGAAGGGGAGGGAGGTTTAGCTGGTAAAATGAGGTGAAAGTAACTGTAAATACTTAATTCTGGTAATAATTGTCTACATTTTTTTCTTTAGTATTCTTAGTTCAGCTTTTTTAGCGTTAGGTGCTGGGTCATGCATAAACAGTTTGAAATTAAATGGAAACCAAAAGGAATATTTCTGTAAATAATAGTTCAAACTCAACATCTCCTGTTGTTTGAATTTAAAAGGTTTTTAGCTGCAAAAAGGTTGCATTTTCCTTATTTTATTTTTCTGTAAGGGTAAAATTAATCCAAGACACTGGAAATGTGGAAAACATATTTGTGAGAAGATTTATCATCAAAGCTCAAAATTTCAGTGTAAAAGAACCACCTCGCCTTTTTGGAAGCCTTGTACTTCACATATTGTTTGGATCAACCATTATATTTATACTGCATTGAGTTTAACTGTTTTGTTTCTCTTCTATCTGATGTTTCTATTGTCCACAGTCAGAAAACGCTGCTTAAAATAGTCTTTAACAAAAGGCATCTCAGCAGCCTCAGGGAGCATCTGTGTGCACTTGTTTCTGACATGTTTTTAAAACGTCCACCTGACACTTAAAACTTTTTATGTAACAGCTGTTTTTACTTATTTTGTTTTCTTTCTCTTTTTGTATAATGAGGAGTATAAATGATTAAACTTTGGAGTAATTCAAATGTGTGTTTCATGTGTTTCTTAAAAAAAAAGAAAAAGAAAAAGTCACAACATTATTTTGAAAATACGAAAAACTTTATTTCAAACTAAAAGCATATATTAAAATAGGAATTTTTAAAAATTGATCAGACAAACCAAATAAACAAATTCAAGTTTTTAATTTTTATACAAACTGTTGTCTTAAACCTCTTCCTTTGTCTCACTACAACAGTCTTTTTTTTTTTGCTCCACGGTTCCTCTCTTGACTTCTGCTCTTGATATATTTTTCCTGTTTGCTTGAACTTCTCTGGTTTAATGTTTGCTCTCCAGCTCTTTCACACGCTTGGTCAGCTCTTCTATCGCAGCTTTGAGGTCTTTCACCTCCTTCTTCAAGGACTTGACCTCCTGAGAGACAGACAGACAGTGTTACGAAGTGATGGAATATGCTGGATTACACACTTCTACATGTGTTGTCTGAGTTTTAAAACAATAATAAAGCTGGGGGAGGAGTTCGTGGAACAATAAAAATTATTTAATTTCAAGAAACCTTCTGCTCTTGATGACAAATATCAAAATATTTGTAGCTAAGCAGTAACAGACAAGGTCCTCTGATCCTTACCTCTAGTAAAAGTAGCAAAAATATTTTTAAGTGCAAGTAAAAGTCTTGCATCAAAAAATGTACTTTAAAAGTACAGATGCTACCTGGTAACATTAGGTGAATATTACCCCCTGTAAATATTATATTATTTAATCATTATTGCTGATACTTAAATGCGTAAGTAGCAGTTAATCATTGCAGATGTTTCATGTTGAGCTACTTTAACTACTTCATATACAGTACTTTTAGTTAAATATATAAAAATGTACAAGATTATATAATGAGTTGAAATTAAGATGATCTTTGTATGTAAAACCTTGTTAAACAAAGAAAATAGTAACTGAAGTTGATAAACAGGATGTGCTTGGGGTAGAACTACAAAACAGAATGAAATGTGAATACTGAAGTAAAGTATACTTTCTCAACCACAGTACTTAAGTAAATGTACTTAGTTACATTCCCCCACTGCAAACTAACACAGTTTTTAAACAATCTGAACTTTGAATGTAAGGTGATAAATATATCTTGAAATGTCTCACCTCACTGCTGTCCTGTTGACTCGCAGCAGAGGAAGTTGTGGTCTTCAGGAGACTCTTGTGAACTTTGAACTCCTTGGCTTTGGTGGTTGTTAAGAACCCGTCCTTCAGAGAGATCAAAATGGGCGGAGCATCTTTTCCTTGAAACCACTCATCAGCTTCAACTGAAGGCTCAGGACCAATGGTGTTCGGGTACAGATCCTCCTGGAACAGATCAGACTGCACAGGCAGAACAGAGAAGAGTGAGTTTAAGACAGAAATGCCCAAATGAGCCTGAACTTGCAAACTCATTTGACCGATTAAAGTACATGAAGTGTGTATTGTACCTTGCGTGGCACGGTCATGACTATGGGCTCACATTTCCTCTCATGGAGTTTGTAGAACCTGGAAGTAAAAATATTTGTTTTTAGAGAGTCTGGAGTCATGCTAGCTGCTCTGTGACCCTGTACATGAAGTAAATGTTACTGTCAGCACGTTAATTTTCATTAATCATTAACATTGATAGAGCTAGCAACTAATAAAAAAGGATCCAATTTGAATTTTAGCAACATAAAGGTCAGCGGGTTAACATCAGCAAATTCTTGTTTGTTTTTTCCTCCATCATATTAATAATAAATGCTCAATTTATAATTTCATTCTATATTCTACCCTTGGTCTTCCAGGATCCTCCTGCACCTGCTCTTTGCCCCCAGTTTAGCATGTTAACACTTGCTAATCAGCATTACACACATACAACTAAAGGTGTTTGATCAGAAACCGAAATTTTAATTAGTTAGGGGATGGCCAACATCAGTGGGTTGAATCATTTGCAGATAATAAGTTTCTGTAAGATATTTCATTCCAATTCATCTCCAGTTGTTGAGAACTCTCAGCATGATGGACAAGCTAACCAACTAACTGCCCAAAAACATTGGTGACATTCATCCACCCTGCTAACATAGGTAGGAGCACTGATCTACTTCTTGTTTTGTACAGTCATGAAAGTCACAAACCTGGCAATTTCACATTTGTTGACCTCCAGGCCTCTCTTCGGCATGTAGCCCATCCCCTTCTGGCTCTCCTTGCTGCCATACATAGACAGGTAGTGGACGTACGGAGCTTCATCCGTCACCTCAAAGTAACGGATACTGCTGTCTCCCTGAGAAGAAGATGTGAAAGTCAGCTGCATGAGTCAGTGTGCCTGAGACAGATAGAACAAGAATGGTTTTAACATCTAAATCTAACCTTGCCACAGAGGTAGACGACTCCAGTGTCTGGATCAAAAAATGGCAGAAGGACACCACTGCTGGTGTCCAGTTCCTGAAGGGTCAGTGGACTTCCAAAGTTCTTCTATTAAAAGATATTCAGACACATTTGCTGAGTTACTCATCTGATTAAATCCAGATAAAAATCTTGCATAAAAAGGCTTCCAATGCAGACTGCAGGTAAGCCATGAATAAATTTAAACGAGACTAATGTGGGATATTGCAGAGTCGCAACGCCTTCAGTGCTGTGAGCTGGCAGTTGTGAAACTGCAATGTTGTAAATACTGTGAAAACCCCTTTAGAAACAAATTACTAACATTGTGAAAGGAGTACAAAATGGCCAACTAGCAAGACTTAATGTAATTTCTTAAAGTTTTGTGTTTCCCTCCATTCTACAAATATTTTTTTCCTTATTGTTATGTTATACACACTTTGACTTTTGAGCCTTTCCATGCAGACTGATGTGTGCGCAGAGTTTGAAATTGGAAAGCTGTTCTTTATCCTTTAAGAACTCAAAAGGCACCAAAAAAGAGGGATCGCAAATCCTAGTTAAGCTGAAAGATTTTCAGCCTGAAACAGAATCGAACAAAAGAGACAACAGTCCTAAAGTTGAACATGCAGTTTGTTGACACTTACTGGGTCCCACAGCGCCACCTGTCTCTCGCTCATGCGACTGAAGCCGGTACTTAGGATCTTTCCGTCAGACACAAAGAGCGCCCTGACAGGCCTGGAGCCCTCATGAGGCTTTTCCTTCTCCTGTAAGTGGAGCAGAGGTGGAATTCACATTTTGGATGAAGCCTCTACTTGCTGGGTTGACACAGAATTACTCCTTATAGTAGAAATACAATATATATGAAGAGATTATGAACTCAAATTGATTTATTGTCAATTGTCAATTATTTCTTTAAAGAGAAACACAACTGCAGTGACGATGGTGCTGGCACAGTGTTACAAGGAGGGAAAGAAGAAGAGGAAGGGACCTACGATGAGGACGGTGCCCTTGCGTGGGTCCAGCACCCGCATAGTCTTGTCCTTGCAGGTGGTGAGAATCCTGGAGCCGTCCCTGTTCCAGCAGGCACTGTAGATGGTGTCAGTGTGTACACTATCGATCCTCACCACGGCCTCCCCACGAGCCACGTTCCACAGGATCACCACATTATCACAGCCTGCAGGGACACACAGTGGCAAAAGTGGTGAATATGAAGAAGCGTGGCTCAATACAGGCCAATCAATCTGCAGTATAAATAACCACTACAGCAATATTCTGCCATTTCTCATTCAGTACATACTTTTTTTTTGCATTTGTATCACTGACTTGTGAGTGATTAATTCAAACTCTACCTCTGTGAAGAAAAACATTAACAGTAGATTTCCTAAATAACCAGAGTTTCTGTGCTCCTGGCAAAAATCTTCTGTGACGAACTACGTGTCATGTTTTATACTTCCTGTGTATATCAAAAAAAAAAAAAAACCCACAGCAGTGATTGCAGTCATGGCAACACAGAAAAGAAAAGAAGAAAGAGCCCTGAACTTTTCGAAATATAATGAACAAGTCTTGACAGAGCTGGATACAATGAGTGACTGCTTCACTTAAATACAATAGGAATGTATCACATAGTGATTAATCCCAGACTTCAAAGCTGGAACATTCCATAAATAAAATCTTTTACACTGTATTAGCAGCAGTTGGAGCTGAACGATAACAGAATTATGGTTTATTCACTTAATACCTTGTTACGATAATTTTCAAGTTCAACCTTTCTGCCCTGTCTTATTAACTCTCAGCTGCAAGTGGTGTTAACCAGCCTGAGTTTAGTGTTTGTCACTGAGGGACTCAAGCAGCGATAGGTGGAGAACTGAAAATCTATTTTCAAGTATGAAGTGCAAGTACTCCCATAAAACACTTAAAAAAAATTTAAAATGACCAATTTAGAAACCTTCTACAGTTAAAGTGAAAGAGTACCTGGTTGATACATAACTCAAATCATTTTCCATTTCAATGTTAATTTATAATGAATAATTATTAATTACTTACAAAGTAAGTTAATGTCATTATCACAACATTAAAAAATGAACCATACACATACTAATTACAAACATTAGCCTGCTAACCCCTTGCATGTGAGACTGTAATTCTTCCCTAACACAGCTGACATCACTGGTGTCACAGGGTCAGATTTTGCAGCAGGAGAATTCAGTTTTCTCAGCAAGTATTGCACACACTGAAGAATTTCTGCTTCAACTGACTTAATTATCATCAACACTGATTATACCATCAACATTAAATATGTAGCTTTTCTTCCTAAAGGTCATGTGCATAGGATTTAGTGGCTTTTAGCAGTGAAGTCGCAGGTTGCCCCACCTAATTAGGTAAAAAACACAAAAGGCCCTCCCTACAGCCAGTGGTGGGTTTGTCCACTTTGGTTTAAAAAACATGGTGGCCATAACATGGCAAACAACATGGAAGAGGACTTGCTCCTTCAAAAGGCATTAATATCTCATTCTAAGATTATTATACACAAAAAACATACTTATGAACATTACATTACATTACTGTCACATTCTACAAATAGATTGCCCTTAATTCTTCACACTGGACCTTTAAATAACTGTCCACAAGAACACTTATCAGGACTTCCTGTTCTACAAAGGTTTTATGAAATGTAATACCTGCACTCATTAGCACATTGTGGGCAGTCGGGTGCCAGCTGAGGATGCCCACGCGTTTGGAGTGGCCGTCCAGCTTGACGACAGGATCTGTGAGCGGCGCGGTCAGTCCGCTGTCTGGGATCTCCCAAATCTATTTACCCAGGAAATAACTTGGTGAATTTGCACACAATAGAGAAAAACATGACATCAAAATGATGTGCTTACAAAACCAAACTTAAAGATTCCTAAATTGTTGCTGTTACAAAATAAAAATACCTACCATGACACTGCAGTCCTCGGAGCCGCTGGCAATGATGTTGTCATTGTGAGGACAAAACTCGATGTCCAGGACCGGCCCCGTGTGGCCGCACACAGTCGGGTAGGACATGTCGATACGTCCCGTCTGCACAGAGGAGCATCAAGAGGGTGGTGAGTTCAACTCTCAGACACCAAAATTCATAATTGTGTGAAAGAGATGTGTCACTATTGAGTGGTATTGACAATAACTATATGTTTAAAAAATCAATAGAATGACAGTATTGTGTAAATAGCATAAAGCCTCTTAAATCATTTCTGTTTCTTTCCGTTCTAGCTTTGCCACAGAAGGGGGCAGTAATGTACTTTAATGCTAGTTGCAACCCAAAAATTTATTGAAAGTATTATAAGTATATTAAAATTTAAAGTTTAATTGTTCTTTTCTCATAATTTTGCACAGTTAAGTCCAAGACTCTAAGGAAGTTGATAATCAGCTGATTCAAATTCCACAGCCATCCCACCCTGTTGCTTTTTAATGTCTAGTAACTGGGTTATAGAAAAGATCAGGGCAAGGAGAAGGAATCCCACGATTCTTCTGGCTCTCCGTCCATGGTTCAATGTGAGTGATCCTCCCTAAAAACATCACGTCTGATGCAAGACTTCATTAAGATCAGTTTTATGTTTTTATGTTTAACTGAAACAGTTGGAATACATTTTACGAGCGCTGTCTCTGGTAACTAAGAGTCTCGAGTTGGTTTATTAATGCAGGCAAAAAAAATGACAGAATTATTGGTCTTTAAAAGAAGAAGCAACAAGAATGAGGGCATCACTATTTATTTCAAAACAGCATGAGTGACTCCATGTCTCCACAGTACATTTCTCTGCAATTTTATGCTCACTGAACCCTTGACTAATTTTTTCCCTTGAGAATTATTTACAACATCAAAGATAAGACCATGAAAAATGTGGATTCTTCAGGGTTCACTAAGTTAAGAGACTTTTTAAGCCACTTAAAAACCAAATAAAATGCAAAGGGCTGTTGCAGTGAGAAACCTGATGTTAGATTTAAAAGATAAGTAAAGGTTGACCTGAATGCTTGGCAGCTGATACTGTAATGTTGCCATGGGAATCGACATCCATATCACGATGGAAGGAAGACAAAGAAGAAGGAAGCAAAAGACTAACAATGAGGATAACTACAGTTCCTCTGTGACGTTTAATCAGTCTCAAAACCTGCACACATAAAAATCTGCAAGGACGCATTTCTGAGCAAACAAGAACGTGGCTGTTATGAGTGTAAACTCGAATTTGCTTCTTTTTATGAGCGTGAGTTAAATGCTTAAAGACTTTTCAACCCTTGCAGACACCCTGTGTACATTAAATTCACAAGCCTGGGGGAACGTGCAGGTGATCCTATCTTCACCTATCTTGATAAATTTTGATGTTCAGATGTCCATAAACAAGGCAACAGGCTTGCAACTTCCCACTCTTGTTTGCATAAAATGTAATAAAGGGATTTTAAGCCACCTAACGTACTAAGTGACTGCAGCAACCAAGCTGTGGCCACATCCTGCCCTCACTGAGCCGACAACAAACTCCTAATATGGTGAAAACTTCTCAACACAGCGCTGTGACGTGCAGAAACACTCAAAGTCTGCATCAAACTTCCTTATTCAGCTGAATGCGTGATGGTGACTGGCAGTATTCAAATTTTCAAAAATGCAAGCATGGTGTCGAAAGAACATCGCACCAGCTTGCATCTGAGATGATAAACAAATCCAAAAATGGCATTATAAAAAGTAGAACAGGCACAGAAGGCCAAGCTTTGTGTGAACACAAGCAGGGTGTTTCCTGTGACCCACCTTGCTCAGAGGCAACACCATGAAGGCTCCTCCACCGCTGGCATCCACAATCATGGCAACAAATTTGGGGTTGACAGAGCAGAAGTTGCTGTCCCATGTCATCTGGGAGATGCGGATGTCGTCGTAGCATTGGTCAGCTTTCGCAGCCTGACCAAAGACGTGACGGAACTTACTGGTCCTCACAACCTTCTTGGACATGGTGAACTGGAAAGAAAGCAAAGGCTGCTGTGAGGACAGGCTGAATATTAAAATGTCCGTGCTTGAAGCCTTGAGTAAAACCTTAAATCCCTGAACAGCGACACCAGAAGTTACTCAAAAAGCTATAATTTGAAAGCATGTAAGACAAAGCGTTTACCTGCAGAAATTCCCTTTATGTTTATGCTGTTAGATTTCATGTGGAAATAAACAGACACAAAGCTGACGACACAGCTGAAAGATATGACAGAGGAAAGCTAAAAAAAAGAGGAAGCAAAAGCTTTCACAACTGCTTCCTCCCTGTCTGCCAGTGACTGCTACTCTGCCGCCTTCTCTTTCTTTAATTTGGGATTCTGTGTGATACTTACAGGCACACGCTAAAGACAAATGTAGAAAATAACAGTGCAAAGATAGCACAAAACAAAGATAGCATGTATCATAAGTTGGGCTGCACACGCTGCACGCTGTTTGTCTCAAAAGGTAGATGAGTTGCCCAAAGCAGCAGTTACACCACATCCTTTAGAGTGAGCAACAAAACCACCAACCTTTCTCTTTGCCATATTTGTCTTTCCCATACTCATGCTCTCATTGATTGTCCTACAGGTTTACAAACTGGCAACTGCACTTTTTACTTGCGAGGCAAAATCCGTACAATAAAATGCATCCTTTACCAGCACAGAAATCAAAGTCAAAAGAGTTATGAGATTTGCATGAAGTGTCAAGTCATGGAGAATTTCAGACCAAACCAGCTGCAAAATAAAAAAACAAAAGACTCACACCACATAGCAACAGCACCATTGATTGAAAACACTGAAAATGTTTTGTTTTACCTCCATTTGTAGATTTTACTTCCTGAAATCTGCAACCGCGCCTAAGCTCGGACTCAATAGTTTTGCTGCATGTGCATCACAAGACCTCTCTGGCTGCTCTGCACCTAATTTAATAATCCTTTACAGAGTGAGCTGTAATTTTATCAGGAGCCTAAATGCATGTCAATAATCTCTCTCTACCGCTGTGTCTCTCTCTGATGTGATGGAAAACACCGCCACGAACAAAACAGGAGCAACATACAGACTGAAGGCACTCAATTCAAAATAAATGACTTCTTCATCTCTATCTGTTCTTTAGCTATCACATTGTAAATATACCTATTACAAATACATCATTTTCTTCAGGATGTTTTGCAAGTCTTATGAACTGTAGGACAAACTGCAGACAGATGTTGCAGGCCTACCTGGGAGTCAAGTGGGGGCGATTCAGCTCAAGGAGTTTCAGCGATGTGACAGACACCCTGCTGCCGGAGTGAGGACTGAGAGGAGCAGGAGGTTCAAGCGCATCACAAAACAAGATGGAGGAAGTGACAGTTTCAAACGCTGGTGGAAGTGGGTGGTGTCTCCTGTGACATTTTGGGGTTGAAAAACTGCAGAGAACATGAAGGGGGAAGGCAGAGTAAGTTTCATAGATCTTCTGTATGATTACAGTAAGTTAAAAGTGCCAGGACAATAAGTACTTACATGTATGCGTGGTTCAGTCCATATCTGGTGCCAACAAATCAAAGCAGATGCAGGACATCATTGCTCAGGTGTCACCTAATAATCACTATAACTGCATTTTTGAAATGTACACTTATCACTGAATGGTTTTAAGGGCATTACCAGGTCACAGAAGCTCTGCAGCAACTCACATGCATCACTGAAGCGTCACTGCAGCTTCACTGACACACAGCCTTCGCTGCAACTGGAAAACTGAGGGGCAAAATGCTTTCCAATCAGGAATTCTTAAAATTATATGTTAGAGGTCTACCGCGTAAAGGGAGATATGTGACAATTCCTTCTCTCCTTCTTTTAAAATATTTTTTGACAACCTTTTATCCATTTGGTTTGTTCCCTAACTTAAATCTAACCAGTATTACACTTTGATGCTCGCCTTGTCTAATGCTAAACTGAATTTTAAGTTTTTTCTGGCTATGTGGCAGATTTGTATAGACTGAAAAAGTGATTTAAGTAACTTTTACGTCATTTTAGCTTGAGCTTAAAGACTACACATGGATAGTTAAAACCCTGCTTTGCAAACTTAAGACATAGGGTTCCAAAAATGTGGACATGTGCCAGTTAGAGAGGATCTAATAACAAAACACAATTGAGTTGCATCGTGGGAAATGTAAGATTTTATATTTGGGAATGGATCAAAACAAAGGGACAAAAAGTCCTCATCTGACCCTATCAATCTCGATGTTAGCTTTATGCTAACATAACAGGGAGGGCCCGATAGTGTTGGAATATAACCCAGCCTTAAGGAGGGGAAATTCACCAGAATAGCAGCCAAATCATCACCTCATAGATGTATTTTTCCTCGCACAGTAAAAAGCAGCTCAATTAGGTGGAAAACCTACCAGTACAGATATAAACTCAAACCAGTGATAATCTCTTCCATTGCACCTGAATGCGTACTTCAGTCTTAATGCCAGCTTTAACTTTGACCCTAAAACCATGTCTGAACCCTCAAACAACAGATTGAAATATGTCTTCCCCTTCCATACTGATACAATTTTTCTTTTCCCTAAAGTGATTCTGATACCTGAATTTTGTGCATCAGTCGATACTGAGTACGCTTGCTGTTTATGGATATTGGCTACTTGTGCAGTAAAAGCATCTGTAAATGCAAACAGGTGTATAAGATGCTTCTGTAAAGTAGCTGGGTCCCATTTGCGTGGACTTGTGCATTCATCACTACCTGATCCAGCATTTTTAGCATTATTGGAGGGAGCAACCACACCTAAAACTCGAGTTGTTCACTTCAAACATAGAAGTACAAAGGCAAACAAACACATTTTAATAAAATAAACATGGATGAAAGATGGCCTACAGACGATTTTAAAAATATAGATTTCAGTTTATTGCACAATCGTTGCTGGAGACTGAGGAGTGTGAGAGCCTGTCTGTTACACAGGACACCAATGTTGGACAGACATGTGAAGTACAGTACAGGAACAAACTGTGTGTCTGTGTTTATGCACATGATTCTGCAAGCACACAGAGACTGGTTAACGGGGCACTTGGGGGATGCAGTCAGCACCCCGTCAGCGCGAAGGGAGAAAGTAAATTTGACAACATACAGATCTGCATGCTTGTATGGGTTCTTGATGAGAGCTCATACACACATGGCAAACATACACGGTCTCTTAATATAAATAAACAACCCTGGAGAATAACTGCGAGCCAGCGCTAACAGTGGTACAACCTGTCAACTGTTTTCATTTGCCTGCATTATGGCTACAGTAATGCCTGCATCAGTGAACATAAACTTCCACTAGATGGAGCCACACTCAATCCTCTACAGTGCAGATATGAGGAGATGATAACAGACAGACCCTCCATAAGCTCCCTTCATTCTAAAGGAAAGGGCTTATCTCTATCTGTACACATAGACCAGTGTCATTATTAGGATCCACAGAATAACAGCAATCATAATAATCAGTATATAACAATACAGGTAATCCCTTATAAACAGGTCATTAACAGGCTATCCGGCACCTGTGTTATATTAAAAAACATGAATTTTGTTTTGTTAGTGATGTCATCATACATCATGTCAATTTTTTTTTCATTTAACGTACAGACAAAAGGACAAAGACCAATTTTTCTGGCCGAGTCGACTGCTGGAACATGGTTTCCAGAGAAACGCTGTCTCTTTCCGCTCTCTTTCTCCCTTATGTCCAGTCTGTTACCCAGTTCAAAACATGAACAGACTGGCCAAAGAGGGCGGGCCGAGGTAGAGCATCATCTTGCAGCCATGTTTCAGACAGCAGAGGTCAGGTCTCAGATATTACAGCTACTGTTATGGCACCCTGAGAAGTGGGAGACCCAGGATGTTGGAGCACAGCCCTCCGTTACAGCAGATCAGAGAGCTGTAATTACCGAAACACAAATCCAATTCACTGTTATGTATCCTTCGGCTGATAATGCATAGATAGACCAGTGGTAGTCACGAGGTATTCACACACCCGCCAAGATTCCCCTCGATGGTCACGAATGTCTTCCCCACGTGTCTTAAAAAGAGTGGTTACATCTAAATGATCAAACGCATTCTCAGTTAGTGACAAAAGTTCAAACAACTCTATGTTAGCACTGAAACCAATGTCAGTATTTTTTTCTGTGATGTTCACATACACATGGGCACAGTCGAGCAAACACACGTCTTTGATATTAATCAAGCACTGCACCGAAGCCGCGTCTGCTTCCCTCTCTCATAATTCACTTGGCTGTGAAAGCTAGCCGCAGCTTAAATGTGGCATCCAATTAAATCCCTTTTCTTCTTAGTTTTCTGTCCTTACATCTCATTTATGTATCAAAAATGAATTAGGGTATATTGTTTCCACTGTATGTATATTGAATCTACATACATGTATTTACATTATTTATATGAACTTTAAATATGCTTCAGAACTGTAATTTACTCTGATCCAAAGCCCTTTTGAAAAGGATGGACAGTGTGATTTGCTTGATAGTGATGCATTGCGTCAGGTCTGATCTGATCCGTTCAGTCATCTTCCTGTTGTGGTGAATGTGAGTGACGTGGCCCGTGGACGGCTACAATGAATGATAAGCTAACACTATGAGCTCAGCTCAGCTACTTTCATGCATTTTTTTTTCCATTTTCATTCAGGGGCCAAAAATACATTTGATCATGGGGGTGGGGTGGGGGGGTGCAGTCTGAGGCTCAGTGCATGACAAAGATCGTGGGAAATCCTTCTCCACCTGTGATTCAGTGTTAGCACAGGAAGCAGAGGATGTGATACACCTCAGATGCTGCTAATATGGCAAGATTAACTGGGGCTGGCAGGGACGGCAATGAGTCATTGGGTGACTATAACTGTTGGCAAGGGAAACAAGTGCAATGTCATTAAGAAAGTAAAGTCTGCCTCTGGAAAAGAAACTGCACTTCAGCCATTAGTCTTTAGCATGAAGCAACAGAGCAACAGTTACATTTACTCAAGAGCATTAACTGAAGTACCAAAGAGGAATAAAGTGGCAAAACCGTCATGAATATTCACACAGAACTAGTGTAGCTTGCATGACAGGAGGATGGAGGGGTTCATTCCTGTTTGGCAAGGACAGCTTCAAAAAACAATACTCCACTTCAAAAACAGACTCAGACTGTCTGACCTCTGCTCTGGTTAAAAAAGTGCAAGTCGAGCTCTGCTCTGTCAAAGAGCACAAATCCAGCTACAGCAAAAGTAGTGCATTTAAATTAGAAAGCATAACGTGGCAAAAATGTGCCTCATTCTGTGGCCGTAATGCTTGACCCCTCATACAAAATCTTGGGTCAACAAACACGTAAACATCCAAATATATCACAACAATTTTCATTCAAGCCAGACGAAAAAATGACATAAATAACATCTTCAGAAGAGGGCTGCACGGTTACAAAACAGATAACGTTCTTCTCCTTACTGATAAATGTAAATGTTGTAAATAGTTGAAATGCATAGTCCAGTCTTATTCTACAATATTACTGTGTGAGCAAGAAATTCAAAAAAAATAATAATAAAAAAATGCTGAAATGTGTGTGTGGAAAGAATGAGGAGCTAATCCTCTGGATTTGCTTGGTTTGAATAAAACAGAAGATTTTCTCTGACCTCTAACTTGATCTGTCAGCCAGGGATCCTGCACAGCGATAACATGAACGGTTCAGGCAGCTGACAGAAACACATTTCGCCTGTACCAACGCATAAATACAACTGGAAAAAAAAAACTCCTATTACAGCAATTTGAGCATATTGTGCAAAACACACAGTTTTGTTTCATCAGTAGTTTGTCTAATTACAATTGCAGTCAAGTTATTGTACTGTAAACCATGGCAGTTGTTAACCGGCAACTTAACTTTCAGTACATCTTGCTGCCGTCTGTAAATCATGATCTTATTATAGACAGCACATTAAAAAGTGGACAGAGCCACAAAGCCTCTAGTTTAGCATTATGGCCGTCACTGTTTTGGCTTTTCAGAGCCAGAAGTGAGCATATCTAGATGAGAGGGTGGAGCTGGGGAGGATACAAAATCGCTAACAACAACAACTCTGTGATGACTAGAGTACAGGTAGTAGCTGGGTTCACTCAAAAACACACACACACACACACACACACACACACACAGAGTTAATTATGTATTAGCCTTGGTATAATTTGAGATTAGTTTCAATTGGTACTCGGACGGTTATAGAGCTCTAGCTCTAGAGGAACTGGTTTTGTATAAAGGTGAAAGCATGTTTATCTCTGCAGTAAAGCAGAGCATTTTCATACGGGGCTCTAAAAAGTGACCAGCTTTTGGAGCCAGCCTCGTGTGGCCATTCGTGAACTGCAGTTACTGACATTTGCATTTTCAGCCCTGGAGACTGCCACATAGATCATATAACATGAATTTGATGGCAAGTCAGTGTAAAAACTAAAAAATTTCATCTTTGAGATTGTTTTCATCAAAGTGCCTGGTCATGTCTGCTATGCTATTTTAAAATGCAATGTAGAAAGCTATTCTAAAAACATGCATTAAAAAAATTTAAACTTATGACGGCCATCAGTTCAAGACTTGAAAGTTATTAAATATCATCTTCGATAAAAGGAAATAGTGGTGAAAATCTTCCTTACATTGGAAGGTTGTCATAAATATAAAAATAAATAACAAGGACTTTTTTTATGGTCTCTCATAAGCAGCAGTTTGGCAAACAGATGCGCCACTAAACACAAATTGTAAACCTGCGCATTTTCTTTCCTGATTAAAAATGCCTGAATTTCATTGGCACTGAGCTCAGGTGCAAACAAAGCCAATAACACTGCACGATTGATTCTAATGTGCGGTCAAAGCTAGCTAAAGCAAGTAAACTCATTACCAACATGCTAGCACACTCAGGAACAAACCCCCTCACCCGCCTTCATTTCCTCATTATCCTGTGACTGTAACAACAGAACAGACTGAAACACACAAACAGAAAGAGGCAGAGGCAGAAAAACAAGGAAACACGGACGGAACAGCCAGTCCAGTAAAACTCAGTCAGATGGACGTTGTGAAAACTCTGAGTGCTTTGAGCGGCACATACAGACTGTACATGTAGTATAAAAATATAGGTGTGAGGGTGTCTGAGTGTGTGCGTGATGTGCATGAGCTGAGATATGGATGTGCTGCATAGGTAGCAACAGTGACATCTGAGAGGACTTGAGCATGTGATATTATTTAGCCAAAGACTGTCCTCACTAACCACATCAAGTAATGCTCAAGTAAAACTTCTAATATAAAGTAAACTCTGTAGTATCCCTTTGCTAGAACCTTTACATAAGACTTTTAAGTGGTCAGTCATTAAATTTACTGTTTAAAATATTTCCATTCTGCTTTGTATGTGTGTTTATGTGTGTCTGTGTGCGTCCTTGATTGCGGCACGTGAGAGAGTCAAAATGCTTGTGCGTGATGCTTGACATACCTTTCCTGCATTCGCACAAAGTACCAGGAAAGATGAAGATATGAACATTCTGAGCTTGAGCGCATGAGTTGACCACATGCACAGACAACATACTGTCTCACCTCACAGCAACAGTTCCCTCTCTTTTCCCCTCCTTTCCCTTCTCTCTCCAGAAAACCCCCTCCCCCCAGAGGTCCTTAGCCTTACATCCCAGGGTTCCTTGTGAGGGGGTGGAGGTTGCAGGGGGGTCAGTCTGAGGGACAGTTGTAGCTGTTGATCCACAGCAGGTCGTCCAGGACACCCCAGTGCAGGTAAAGAATGGAGCCCACCACCAGTACGTGCATGATCTGGTGGCTGTTGCACCAGTAGTCAAAGAGGCCCGGGCGGAAGCGCTCCGGGATGCGTGTGATGTTGATGACCCCGCCCAGCACGGCCAGCGCGTCCATCATGAGGAAGTTGCGTAATGAGGTTGGGCTACCGCCGCCTACGCCCACCCAGCGTAGCAGGAAGAAGGAGAAGCGAAACAGCGCCTGCCAGGCAAAGGAGCGCAGCCGCCGAACGCTGCTCCGAGCTGTGACGGCACAGTAGATGGCGTGGCTGGACAGCAGGATGTAGACTAACAGGGCCACAGTGCGGATGAACGGGTAACACAGCAGCGTGCTGTAGACGATGGGCAGCGCCCCTGTGAAAGATAACACGCAAAGGAGTGTGAACAGCTCAGTTCAAATGCAACACCTCCTGCAAGCCACAATGCTACATGATCAAACTGTGAAAACATGGTTGGACACTGCTCTGAGAATGTGGTTAACAGTGTTCTGAGCCTTTCAGGCTGAACACTGAAAAAATAATCCATGCCATAGTCTATAGTTCACATTATACATGTAGTTATACTTGCACATATCCCAAAAAAAGACATAAGAGATGAATCTGAATCTACACCTTCCATCTTGCTCACACACTCTCCTACAGCCAGTTATTTCACTGTATCTTGCTCTTTTGCTATTTTCTCGATCTGTCATCACTTCATTGCTTCTTTTCTCACTGAAGCTGAGGAGAAGGCCTCTTATCGGTTAAGGTGACAAGAGGGTGTGGCTTTCTGTTTGCAGTTTAACACCAGCAAATCTCGAGGGACAATATAGCTGCATGTCAGAGCTCGTGCACAAATGTATATGACTGTTCTGTATGAGACTGTGTGTGTGTGTGTGTGTGTGTGTGTGTGTGTTTGTATATGAGTTGAGACCATGTCTCAGCAGTGAATGAGAAAAAATGAACATGCATAAACACACAAGCTCATTTCTAGCAATGAGTCGTGTAATATCTTACTAAACTTTACTGAATGAATCTTAAAGTTTGGGGATTAGAAAATACCTTAGAGCCATGTAGTGTTATCAGAATAATATGTATAGTTGGTCAATCTAAGCTGTTTGCTAAAACTTCATAAATAATTTCAAAATATTGCTATTTTTATAGATTTCTAATAGGCTGATATAGGCAGCACCGGCCAATCAACAATCATTTTAGAACTTTGATCATTGCTTGCATTAGCTGATTTTCTCGGTAGTCAGATTTGTTCTGACAAATCAATATTGGTTCAAGTCCAAGCAAAACACTTCCACGGTTAATCATTGACAATCAATAAAGAAAAATTCAACCCTCAAAGTAAACAGACCACAAAACAGAAGGTTGGCTGACAATGACAGCAGGATGACAAACAGTGAAGAAATCTGCTCATCTCTGCAAAAGAAGCACCGATGTTGCTGAGGCGTGTTCTGCATCCCTAACGCATTACAATCCAAAAGGACGCAGGAAACTCACCTAGGGACACATGCTATTTTTCCCAGATAACACTACACTGTAAATGACATACGTGTAAAAGCACAGCATTTTTTTTTTTTATTTAAAAAGAATCTCCTCTTTAACTTGTGTCTTCTGTCAAGAATGACCATCTTGGATTGACGCTGTTCACTCATGTCGATGAGGATGGATGATGCATCACCATCACAGGCATGTGCTGTCTGGAAACCACAGAAATGAACGACTTTTTTATTAAATTTGGACACCAATTCGTCATAATGATGCCACTAGGGCTGTTCTGTCTCAGAATTTTGAGAGTCAGACATTCTGCTTATCGTACGGTACGTAGATTTGACTAACGTTATTCTGTCCTTTTTTCAGTCTTACACTACACTAAACCCAAACATATCAGCCAACATGAGCCTGTTTTTCCTGTAAAACTCTCGTCTGAATGCCTTTCTTCATCATCTGCGATTTGAAAACATCAGATCTCCACAGAGTCAGACAAAGTGAAATGGGAGTCAATGGGGGTCATTACATTCATAACCCATAATAATCACTAGATAAGGCTCACCCAGTGTGTTGATCATGCATATTCCACACACGTCGAGTTTCAGGAGCGTGTGGTACACAGGTTCACCTCCCTCGTGGTTCATAAAGAGGTGATAAAGCACAGAGCCCAGCTGGGGCGACAGGCAAGCCAGGAAGTGCACCACGCCCAGCCATGTGACGCTGATCTGAGACCATGGAATGTTGAGAGGCAGCAGCACCAGGAAGCAAACCAAAGGGATGCCTGAGGAGAGGAAGGGCGGAGAAACAGAGACACCACAGGTTGTTATACAATATTTCACCTAGGCTCCTGTTGAGGTTCAACACACAAATAAACCTCAAACGCACGTGTTTAAGAGGAAAATCCCTTTGTTGTCATGTACTTGACAAGTCTAGTTTACTTTTAGTACATTTACTTATGATTCTTTCTTTAAGTAATTGTGTATTTTTAACAGCTGGAGGTTTCTTTTTTGGCGCCAGGGAACTGACAGATAAAATCTGAGGCAACATGCACACTGGTATGAAAACCATCAGCAGAACATGTTACAACACAGCAACTTTGACAAAAACAAATTACTGTGTCATGTTTATTGTGATGGATTATCAAGCTCGGGACTTTTCAAGACTTATGGAAGCTGTTTTTCAACCTATACAAGGAGGAGTCGCTGCGATGGGCTTCCACCAACGCTGAGTGTGTGCAGAGACCAGCAAGAATAATGTGGAGCAGAGCAGAAACCTCCATGATTGGCACAAATGCATCAGTGTCATCCTTTGAGGGAAAGACAGGGCTCCCACTAAGCTCTTATTTTGATGCAGCAAAAAGCTGCATTGCTAATAGCCACATCACTCCAATTAAAGTTTCTCTATCGGGCAAAGGAAGAGGCATTCACTGCTACATGAGCCAAATCCAGACCTTGAAATTTGATACACATGTAGTACAGCTGGTCCAACCATTAATCACTCTACAGCACACATATTGCACCTTCCTCCCTTTTTTTGCTCACTCTGCCTTTCTCAATGTCAAGGTGCTCGCCCTATCCAGGTGATACAAGTAATGCCATTTACTGTAACACATCTATTTTAAGTGTGTTATCTCTGCCCCCTCCCCACTTGTCCTGAGTTGACCAGTCATAATCAGCCCCACTTTGGACTTGATATGATGGAAAGGACCTCCTCTGAATGCAGAATAAATATGAGAGTCTGCCAGCTGACCCGGCAGCTGCGGGAAGGATGTTTTGAGTTTACATGCAAAACAAAGCAGCTCGGTGAACTTAGCTGAAATGTTACAACATAGTACAAAAGCAACAGTGCTTCACCTAAGTTCTGAACATAGCTCCGCATCTTTCCTTTTAAAAACGTACAATTGAGGTAAAGCAAAAAACCTTTGAATTAAACATCAATACCTTATAGGCAATGACGTAAAGGATGCATTTGAGGTCACATGCTGTGCTGATGTCACAGGAGTGCAATAAGGACTCCCAGGGCCATGTGATGATCGCTACTGCAGTTCAATAAAATAACGACCTTCAGTACGAGGAAACTGTTGGATTCTGTGAAGCCGGTGAACATAGACGATGTACCTTAATCTCTGCAGCTACAAGATGTGTTTAATGGTAGTATGAGGAGAGGCAAATAATAGGGCATGCTGCTGTACGTCATGCTATTGGCATTCTGATCATATCAGTCTGAAAATAGAATAACACCATGCAGGTTGCTGCCAGTCTGACACATCAGTCTCACCTCTGGCTGCACAGATTAACACATTACTTCAATTAATTTTGGCTTGTGCCAACCTTCTAAAAGAATAGCATATTGTTGTGTGAGCATGACATGCCGGAATCAAACTGTGTGCAGTTCAGAAACACATAGCTGCTAGAATATGGCCTGAGGCCTGTTTCTAATTAACTGAATTAATAATCAAAATTCACTTTTAAATTTGGCACACACATACACAATGAGTGGTGCATTACTTAAAAGAAAAAGTGCTTGAAAAGTGTTTCTCTGTGCTTGATGTCACCAGGTTCACAACTTACGCACATTTTAAAGTGACTGAGCACTGGTGGAGAGAGTAATCATTTCTTTTACTTAGATATGAACAATGAGTCAGTGTAAAAATACTCTGTTATGACAAAAGGTTCTGCATTAATACATACGTACACAGGAAAAGTACTTGTCACAGAAACAAACACTCTGGTTACAGCTTCTTACATTTGAATGAAAATGAAATGTCTTGTGGTTTTTGACTGATGGACAACACATGACCTTTGAAGACCTCAACCTAGGCTCACTAAGTGATGACTGACATATTAATCTAAAACTAACTGGCTGATGTTTAGTATTTAAATCATTATCTGCAACCTAGAAACTACAGCTATCTAATACATGTTTATACATCTTATTAATGAGTGAGTTTCATGTTTATATGCAAGCACTGTTGTATCTGCCAAAACAGTATGTATTTTCTCTGTTGGGAAAAACACTAAAGTTCAACCTTTTGTCGCTTGGACAAATTATTTCAATATAAAGTTAGCTCCAAAGTAAGCGTTTACATGTGCTCTCCTGAATGTCAGTTGCCCTTGCTTGAATGCAGTGTCTCGGCATCCTTTCCGGAGGTACACCATCTAACTGCGGGTTAATAGGTAAAAGTCACCCCGACCACAGCAATCTCACCTGCTGACTAAGCGCTTCATACTGCTTGTAGTACTCACCGTGAGTGTAAATGTTTCCAAGTTCATTGTGCAGGTAAAACAGGCTTCTGATGCAGTCTTGCACGGAGGAGATTGGCCGATATCCCGTGAGGACGTATTTGTTAAACTGAAGATGAGGAGGTGAATTCGCCCAGTCCAGCAGCCTGGGTCCATTTAAAAATGCCATGGCAAACAAGACCGTTAAAAGGACTCCGCCGAAGAAGTAAAAAACAGACTGTACACCTATGTACACATTTAATAAGATTATTGCGACTAAAACCTTATGGGACACCATTTGTGTTGGCATTTGTTCAGGGTTTTTATATTGTGCTGTTAGCCTCCTAGCTTGGCGCTAGCAAGCTCGCGTCAAGCCGGCGACAGCGTTTTCGCGCCGCCTCTGTTCGCTTTGAACCGCCGGTACCTGTGCGAGTGTCATCCGCAAGGCTGGAGACAGACACGGCCAGCCACATACATGGTGCGAGCTCGGGGCGGTCATTACATTTGGCATCTAAAAAATGTCTGTATAGCACCTAAAAGCCTTGAGTGGTTGAGGGGCAATGTTCCTCGTCATGTTAAAGCCACTTCCTCGTTAGTTAGCATTCCAGCGCGGCAGCACAGGCTTGAACGCGTCCCGGGCGCGGATGCTGTGGGTGTTGAGTGTGAGCCGCGCGTCCATCCAACTCCAGATGATGCTAGCTTGATCCTAGCGGTCAGATTTGCGGTAGAGGACTAGCAGGGAGTACATTCATTTCAGTGAAAGCAAACGGGCGTCACACGCTCGAGCCAGTTCCGTCTGACGCTGGGTAGCTTTCGTAAGGTTATTACAAAAACAGATGAGCTCCGTGAATCCGGAGCGGAGATTTTGGGAAGGACCGCGGGCTAGCAAGCCGGCAGGCGGCTACCGACGTCCTGTGAGTGGAGGTGAGGAAGCTGACATTGGTACCGGCTTATTCCAAACACACACGGTACATTCCGTTGATCTTAAATGCAGTTTGTTCAACATCGTTATCCAGTTATTACCCACCATTATTTCTGGCTAGCGGTATTCCTTGAAATGCGGAGTCTTCCCTGGCGGCCTTACGTCCCCAACATCGCCTCTACAACAACTTCAAGCTACATAGAACACAAAGGACACTTCCGGTCATTGTTTTCAAAATAAAACACATGTCTACAAAGAGCTTTTTTTTTCGCCTTCGAGTTCACACTTGAAAGAATGCATTAAGCCCCAAGATATCCCACATGTATTTGTGCTCAGAATGTTGCAGGTTCAAGTCAACATATGAGGTTTGGAAAATGTCAACTCAACAGTCAAGGTGCTGTGAAGTGTAGCAAGGCTCTTGGTGGCTTATTTCCAATTTTAATGTAATATGATGTAGCAGTTTGCCATGGTGGAAGGGTCTGAATATATGGATGTGTATTATTTTTAATAGTTACACATGGATAGAAGCCAGATAGTGTGCTCAGCTTGTTAGTGCGTATGCACTGGTCAGTTGAGTGAGCTTATAATGGTTTACATGAATACAAAAAAGGAAGGAGAGGATGATGATGACCTTAAGGGAGGCCTAGGGAAAATATTTGCTCTTGAACCACCACTGACCCTCCATTTCTCCAACTCCTGCCCTATGAACATTGTGCTGGTAGTCTTTTAAGCAGTAGGTTGCTCCCTTGATGGACTAATATTACCTAACCCATGTTCTCTTTGTGGTCATTTGATCAAATTCAACCATATTAAATAATATACACCACAGGAGAACAGCAGGGACTTTATACAAGACAAGGCTATGCAGTAAGACAAGATAAATTTGTGGGTATTCACTAACAAATTTGCAATCAACCAAATAACCCAACCAACTAAAACACACTCACAACCTGGGATTACAAGTGTGTGAGGGGCCCCAAACAAGCAGCCCACTTAGCCCACTTGCTAATCCAGTTTTCACATTAAACACGCTGAAAGAAAAGAAAAGGGAAAAAAGATAAAAATTACTTTTTAAAAAAAAAACAAACACATTTTATTTTGATGGTGAATTCTTTCAACTTCTGGTCTTATTCTGGTTGGCTAACTAAGTTCAGGCTGCTTGGCTGCACTTGGGATTGTGAGAGCCAACACACTGACCAAGGTACAGCTGCCTTCAATACAGGCGGAAATATTGCATTTACCACCTGAGCTCACTTGATAAACAGAGAGAACATGATAATTATTTTCCAGTTACTACTGAAAACAAATACATTCATTATATCCATGAAATATGTCCTGCCCTTTTGTAGCAATATTATAATTAACCCATAGATAAAAATTGAGTATTCAAGAATGTTTAGAAAGGCCTAGACATTTAATTTTCCTTAAAAAAAGATTATACCAAAGGATTGTACCAGAGAAACAAAATTACACTGTAAGACTTTGCAAACTAGTCCACCAATTACACATGACAGTTTGAGTGCAGTGCATAAATCTCATATACATTACCTACTGTTCTGTTTGACACTTTCATTTTAAACAACAAAAGGGTGTCATAGCACTTGAAGACAGTAGATGACACCTGCAAACCTCTCATGAAGAAGGATTTCAGAATAAATCCTGCTCTGTTGCTTTTACCGTATGAGATGTAGCCCACCACAACTACATGCCAATGTCGAATTTTACTAATGTGAGAAAGAAAGATACCCATTTCAGCAAAAGTGGACAACAGAAGTGAAAAATAAAACATTTGGTGGAAAAAACCTTCATATCATACTTTGTACATATATGACAGATTACACCTACTCTCAGTGCTTGTGCGTCTTTCTACTGACGGAAATGTTTTTAATAGGCCAATGAATTCATGCATTTATCAGTTTTAATCTTTATTGCTTTTTATGACACCTTATTTGTAACTTTAGCAGTTTCTTCTATTAATTTCAAATATGTTAATTTATCGATAGTATATCTACTTCTGATGGTATGTTTAATAAATATTTTTTTCCATATTTCAGTTTTCATTGCTTTATTTTGCTTGTATATGTTTTAAGTATCTGCTGCTAAAGCACCCTGATTAACTCAAAATAGCTCACTAAAATTTGATCGCAGTGCATCGTACACATCTTTAAATGTTTCCACTGTAAAAGTTTGAAATGATCCTCACACCTTATACTGCCACAATTGTGAGAAATGACACATCCATTTACAGATCTTTAAGTGTCAAAACACTTTTTTTCCCATTGAATACCACTCTGCCCTCATTCCCTCATTACATATCTGTTTGTCTCTATAAAAACACCAAACACAGATGCCCACAGTCAGATCCTCGTATGAACGCATGAGGCTAAGGTGAGTCCTTGTTGAGTTGCTCATGCTTAGAATGCATATCTATCTGTGGTCTGTAATAATAATAATAATAATAATAATAATAATAATAATAATAATAATAATGAAAAAGCAAAACTTAAGCAAGCGCATAGACGAGACCAAGTGTGAAGAAAAAGGCTGAAGCTAGAGCACATGAGAATTGGCCACGCAAGCATCATATTTGAGTGAAAGCATGACGGGTAGAAGCAAAGTAAATCTAAACATAAGCAGGAGCTTTTTGAGTGTGAGGGCAAGGTTTGAGGGAAAGTACAACAAATTCAAAAAAGTGAAATTTTAAAAAAAAAATAATGCTCCTAAATTAAAAGTAGGGCTGTCAAAGTTGGCGTGAAGATCGCAATGTGCCATAGCTTTGTTCCATTCTCCATGCAACATCATAATCCACCGAAGCTTCTTTGAAGCGCAGCGCCATGCCATTGTTGACTTTAATTTGTGCTCCTTCCATAGCTGAGTAGGAAACAGGTTTGAAGTGGGTCTTTTTTGTCCATTTTGTGTTTATTGATCCTACTTTGTGCTGCAGTCTACCATCCTAGCATGGTGACATGATTTAAAGAATGTGGCTGTGGTTTAGTTAAAACACTCTCATCTTAATAATTATGCCAAAAATAGTCATAAGTCTAGTAAATTACAAGCGAATTAATTTGCAGTATAACTCAGTTTGAAGCCCTCATCATGTTGGTCAAATATCCTCTGATCTGCTCCTGTCTGGTTGACTTCTGGCCCGGTGCCACAGATTACGACCTCGATGTAGTCAAGCAAAGCATGATCTGCACAGAGTTTCTATTTTGAAAACTGATCAGGTTATCAGTTGTTCCTGCATCTGACTTTCTGTAAATTCAATCTGCTGTGTGCACATTGATGCGGCTTCCATCAAAAGTTAACTGGGCGTACAGCTCTGAGGGAGCAGGGTGGAGAGCCGCTTCTGGCATAATAAAAGAAATTAATTCTTTGTGTTCACTTGATTCTCAATCAAGACACTGGTAAGAATTGCTCTTTATTCTTAAAATGAATTTAAAACATTTCCTGATCTGCCAAATGGTCCAATTTTAAACACAGGATTAAAATAAGATTAATCTTTGTTAACTATTGAAACTACGAGATTAGTCACGATTAAAAGAATTCATTGTTTGACAGCCCTTATTAAAAGGCAATTAAACTCTATATTTAAATTCAGGACAGTTGTGTTATGCAATTCTTCACTTATATCTTCATTTAATCATACAACTAATAAGCTAAAAAGGCTACCGAAAATAGCCTCTGATGTCTTCTTCTGCCTCTGTAAGTCACATCCACTGAGATTCTCCCCCAGTTGCAAGGTTTAATTTTCTTCCCAACTTAAAATCTGTGTATGTTTGAACCAATCTTAAAAAACAGTTTGTCTTGTCCTTGTAGGTTTCAATTATCTTCATGTTGTAACAAGCCATAGAGATGAGTTTAAAATTTCTAATGTTACAGCGCACCTGCCTCTCCCTGCCGAGGATGGATGCTGTCATCCCGGTGGGAGCTAGCACAGCGCATTGGTACAGACAGATTGGTGGCAGCTACTTTTCCACAAGCTGCTAAATAATCATATTGATGTTATACTGTGTTGTGATTAAGATTCTGAACAACCATGCAACGTGGAAAGAGACAAAAAGATGTTTTTCGTCTAAAATCACATCACATTATCACAGTGACTAGATGCGGGACAGCGGGGACTACAGCGGTGTTTCTTGCTGCTGAGTACAGATGCTGTTGCCTGGGCAGAAGCTGGCAGAAAGCGTCTGTATAGACGGTGGTGGCCGCCGCTTTTCCACAAGCTGTTAAATAATTACACAGATGCTGTTATATTGTGTTGTGATTGAGATTGAGATTCAGCCACTGTTGATGTTGATGTCCGTTCAGCACAACCATTGTGACTGATTGATGCCTTTCTTCGCAGTGCAAAAGCTCAGAAAAATCTACGTTGATGCGAAAAATAAAAGGGTCGCTTTTTGCAGTGTGACATTCACGTTCTGTAAAAGAACTCATGACCAGTCAGCAGTTTGAAAATCATTATTGACATGCAAATTAATCGCATGAAAAAAATACACCCAGTGTGCAAAGGTCTTTAGCCCCCGCAGCACTAACTTCCCTGCTGCACTGACTCTGCTGCATTCACTGATCCGTCCTCACATGTGCTTCTTAGCACTTCCTTATCATGCTGACACTCTACGTAGGCCCCACCTCCCAGTATGACAGCCAAACAATAAAGCCAATTGGACTGTGCCGTCACTCTTATAACAGAGGGTTTCAGAAAAGGTTTCTTTATGAGAGGATTAACATTAGTATTTTTAAAATACAAGGGGGTAAATGTGTTACTGTAGCTATAGTATCTGCACCAAACATCTAAAATACTGCTTTTAAAAACAAAGTGGAAATGCAGTCACAAGGGATAGGTGGATGACTTTGAAAGTACAAAGTACGACTTTTTTTTCTTTGCTATACATTGGTTGCTGCTTAAACAGCACAATTGTATCACCAGACCAAAAGTTCTTCAGCTTATCATGTACAGCTACTAGGTTACTTTGTTTTTAGTGCTCAACAAGACAAAAGGATCATTAGTGTGATTAATTTCCTGTTCTCAACAAGCATGACCACAGCCCAGCACCACTTCAGAGAAATGATAGGTTTGTGGTTTCTATTGACTGAAAAGTCACCCTGACTTTCATGTTGTCAGTAATCGTTTTGTCTGTAGACCACCAACTGTCAACCCATTTGCTTAACGTAAAAGTGTTTAGGTTTTGCTCATTTCTCATTCAGCCGGGTGAGCTCGTATGCTTGTATTTAATTAAAAGGTCCAAAAAGACAAACTGCCACAGAACTGGGTTCCTCTTCTCACCAGTGTTGTTAAGCATAGACATCTCCGTCTTTGTGAAACATTTGCAAAAGAACATGAAATGTCATATTTTCTTACAGTGCACCTATTTAAAATGATAATAAATCAGGCCCTTTTTGAGGCAACTGAAGTCTTGAGTTATTCCACAAAGCAAATTATCAAAGAAGGATGATTAACTATTACTGAAAGTGATATGTCACGTAGATAAGACCCAAACTACCAGGCCTTTCTCTGTGTATGAATTGTAAGATTGAGATCGAACGGTAACTTTATCAAAAGCATCAGAGGGTTATATCACAATTAAAATATTACCAATGCTGTCGATTGGCTTTACCAAGTAGTTTAACACTGACTGGAAACTACATGGACTGGATGTTTTCCAAATGCCAAAATATCATGAAGTGATGAATAAAAGTTTCACAAGGGCTGAGATTAAATTCAGCCAATCAATCTCACAATTATCTTGTTCAAGGAATTATACAGTCATATCTGGTGTAGGATGTTAAACAGTGTATCATTTAATGCTTGAAGGCGAATGGACGGTGGCCCTGAAGTGCAAAACACAACGACAAATCATAAAACACAACAACAAATAGAAATGCAAACAAGTGCAAATTTGCAGGCTAGGGTGACTGTAAGGATAGGACATAACAACTGCCCAAGGAGAGAGCTCTTTATAAATCAAATAGCCAAGATTTATCTACCAATTTAAATTTAATTTTGGTGATCAAGCCAATGACGTAGTGGTGTACAAATCAACTGGTTCATTCATTAAAGTTTGTTTGACGAAAATGTTTCTTTTTCAGGAAAAAATCATCAGTTTGCACACATCGCTCATCTTAGCAGCAACATGCTTCTGTGGAAGGTTTGCATCTATGCAGGCCTCATGCTGTCCCTCCCTCAGTGTACAAATCAGTTATGCACTGAGGGGAAACCCAAGGAGTGCTTGGATGCAGAATTTGCTCCAGGTACAAATCTGGCAGGTGAAGGCTTCGACATCACCAAAATGGAACGCAAAGGCGCTTTTGTGCTTAACATGAATCAGTGGAAACGCAAGGACAAGACATGCACCCTCTGCAGCAACCCCTATCTGGAGAACAAAAAGCAAAAGCTCCCTTTGTCGGTGTTAGACTGGAGACCAAAGCAGTCCTGCAGCATCACAGTGGCCAGTAAACTCCATCGATCGAGCGAGTCTCTGGTCAGTTCCAGCACCTTCTCTGTGGAAAACAACTGGCAGGCCAATCTAGAAGTTAATAAGGGCAAACACAGTGGCTCGCTGATGCTAGCTGGAACCCATTCTAAACTGTCTGATTACTCCATGAAAAAAACTAAGAATGACAAGTTCAGCTTCGTAACCCAAAGCATGTCTTGTGAATACTACAGGTAAGAAGATGAGGATATGAATAAAAGTTTTCGAAAAACACTCAACTCTAATTAGAAATGCAACACTGTTGTACATTTGTTTCATACTGGTCTGTCTTTTTTTGTCTGGTGGCTCACTGGAAACAGCTACAGAGTGTCAAGCACTCCCAAGCTGAACAGAGAATTTCTCAAAGCAGTGAAACAGCTCCCCAAAATCTACAGCCCTGAAAACAAGCAACAATTTTACAGGCTGATTGACAACTTCGGCACCCATTTCATCACCAAGGTGAACCAAAATTATGAAAACAGAAAAGTTTTATCAAATTAATAAACTGGCAAATTAATCAAACAATGTGGATTTATGCTAAAGTATATCTAAATCTACTCAGGTCAAATTGGGAGGAAGTGTTCAATCTGTGACAAGCATCAGGCAGTGCCAGGCCAGCCTGGAGGGCCTCAGTGTGGAGGAGGTGCAGATGTGCCTGGGAGCCGAAGCGTCTGCCAGCATCAAAGTTTCAGTTAAAGCTGAGGCAAAACACTGCAAGAAGGACATGGACAAGATGGAAAGTAAAACATCTTTCTCCGGTTTCTTCAGTGACAGGTATAGAACAATCTTATTTATATTTTTTAATAATTTCACTCATAGATTACTATGACTTAGTTCTTAACCAAATCTCTCCTCTGCAGATTCACAGAAATAAAGGGAGGCCACACGACGGAGCCAGACCTTCTCTTCTCTGCTGACAAAAATCCATCAGCCTACAAGGAATGGCTGAACACACTGCCACAGAATCCAGACATTGTCTCCTATTCCTTGGACTCGCTTCATGAGTTACTGCCTCCTAAGACCCCTGTCCGGCAGAACCTGCGCTCGGCCATTAGCCATTACATCCTGGAGAAAGGTCTGTGGAAGAACTGCAGTGACCAATGTCAAGCAGGCATCAAGAGCGACTCCAGGGATTCCTGCGCCTGCCAATGCCACAACGACCCAGCAGTCAATCAAGACTGCTGCCCCACCCGCAGGGGCATGGCACGGGTCATCATCACTGTACAACGGGCTTCTGGTCTTTGGGGCGACCACACCACAGCCACAGATGGCTACGTAAAGGTATTCTTCAATAGAATAATGGTTGAGCGTTCTCGTGTCATATACAACAACAACAACCCACACTGGGCCATGACTGTTGACCTGGGCTCCCAGGATGTGTCACATGGCAAAAAAGTCAGATTTGAAGTGTGGGATGAGGATAACAAGTGGGATGATGACCTCCTGGGACAATGTGAGATGGCTCTGTCTGCTGGAGTCAAGGAGGATATCTGTACCCTGCAACATGGCCTACTGTACTACAAGTGGGAGGTGAAATGTGCCCCAAGCCTGGGTGGAAAATCATGTACAGATTATAAACCCTCACCAATGAGTCAAAATCTCAAGAAGTTGTATGTGTCCCGTCATGCCCACCCTGTTCCAAAGGCCATTCTGTTAAAGATGGGTGTGTTTGTGAATGGAACAAGTGCACAGACAAACAAGAGTCTTGGTGCAGAGAGCCAGAAGTTTGATCTGATATAACAAACGTGCTTTGCTTTACTGAGGCTGACACAGCCTTTCATTATTATTTTAATTTGGTGTATTGAGCAAAACCCTTAACCCATAACCTGCAAAACATAAATCTCCACTTAACATATAAGACGTATGTTTGTTTGGGAAGAATTCTTCAAATTTTTTTAAATGTCAAGGAAGCACCTTCAGTATGTCGCTAGTATTTGGTATGACCAGTTTTCTTAAAGTTTAATTTAGACAGAAGTCTTTTTTAAATGCATTGTTTATAGTTTCTGTAAACATAATAAAATTGAGGCTCTCAGAAATCACCAAAAGCAATAGATTTGAAAGACTGAAAGGCATTGTTTAAATGTTTAAAACATATCCACAATATAAAGAAAAGTCATGACAGATGTTTTTGTGTTTTGTCTACTGTATCTGTGTCTTCATGTTATTTGCACCCATCATACTGGAAATACCAGCCTGATCATTCACAGAACAAAGCAAATGCAGTAAATGATCTAAAAGTTCTTGCAATTGTCAAAGTTTAAGCTTGATACATGCAGCTTTTATATATGAATGCGCTTATGCCTCATTTTTTACATAATTCTTTATTTTCAGATTTAAAAATTTGAACATATCTGCAGATTTTATGAATACCACAATCACTTTGTAGCACTTCATTATCTTTACAAATATTAAGCATCTGCTAGTGTGTTATATATTTTGATCACACAATTACTTTGTGGATTTTTTTTTGCATGTTTATTTTTATCATAAATAAAAGCAAAATATCTCAACTGTTTTTTGTATTTGTTGTTCATTTTTAAGTAAATGTTAGAGTTCATCTACAGACCACCAACTCCTCCCCCTCAGCACTGAGTGTGCTCAGCATCGATGAAACTGTCTAACCACTTTTTTTCATCTGTTCCCATGAAGACCACTGTCACCTCATTTCGTCACCCCTTCCTACCCTGCTTTTTGACTTTTAAACACAGAGCACTGCCTGTTATGCTCATAGTCAAGTTTCACAAACGCAGTGTGAACCGGCAAGACAAAGGTAAGCTGATCAGATGTGTTCATAATGAGATATTTATTCACTTTATTTGTGTACTGTGGGTTGTTTAATATCTTGTTAAGTTATCAGTTATACAGTATAAACTCTTCATTGTTGTAGTTTAGTCCTGTTACATTTGTGAGAGCCGCAGTTTCAAACCTTGGTGGGCTATTATACTATAAGTCAAGTCTATTTTTTATTGAGAACATTTAAAAACAACAATCATGTTGTCCTCAGAGTTGTCTCAATTAAAATACACTTCTCAAATATTGATCTTAAGACAGGATTTTAAAAATTACAATGGGCTTGAAAGACCCGACAGTAAAGGCTAAAATGTTCCGCTGTGTGGGCTCAACAATGGAAAATGTTTTACTACCTTTGGATTTTGATAAACAAAGCAGATTTGAGTAGAGAAATTGATCAGAGGATCTCCGAAATTAATTCGGATCAGGAGCTCAAGAGATCCAGTATATGATTGTGTGTAAATCAATGCAAAGCTTAAGAAGAAATCAAAGATTACACCAATCATGCCCGTATTTCTTTGGTCACTCCTTGGTACCAGGAAACTTTGAGACCAGCTAAAAGTAAAGTGAGGACAACTGATTAACTCAAAGAAAATAATGGCAAGATGCGATGAGTTAAGAACATGAAAACAGTCTCCTGATCCCTCAAAGAAAGATGTATTTTCACAATAGACCTAACATGGAAAATGCAGCAAATAATAAGTATTGGTCAAATTTTACAACTACACCTATTCCACATGGAGAGATATTTGGGCACAGACCATGGACAAAAGAAACTGAGGGGTTCTGTCAAACTGTCATTTAGCCATAAAGATTTTTTGGCAATCCAGTTCTTGCAACCTTTGTGATAAAAAAAGAGAGTTTTAGAGGTGCACTTCAAGATTCTTGTATAGAAAGACAGCCAAATTTACATTCTATATTTTATACCAAAACCCCATTCTGTCTATTTTTGAGGTCCAACAAAAGTCGTACGCTAATGTTACATCCTTATATAATGATGTATGAAAACTGAGGACTGCATTTTATACCTTCATGATTGTGTGACAGTCAGATATCGCTTAAGTAATTCAGAGATGGACAGTGCAGGCTAAAACTGGTATTTTAAGGAGGTGAGAAATGGAACTTGGCCATGTGTCAACTAAGTGACTGTATAGTACATAATGATGTTTGAATTTTGCTCATTCCACCTTGTAGAAGGTTAATGCCTACTTGCATAAGTTTCATTAAAAGGTCTGAAAAGACTAATTGCTGCATAACTCGGCCCCTGATCTCAACAACATTGTTAAGCAGTGAACTGAAGCAACACGTGTCGCATGCATTTCCGTTCTCATTTAACATTTTTTAAGACCATGTAATATCATATTTTCTAAATGTAAACATATGCAAATGCATAATGAATCAGGTACTTGTCTTGAATAGAGATTTGAAATACACCACAAGAAAGAATCAAAGAAAGATGGAGAGTTACCACTCACAACTGAAACTGATGTGTATGGATTGGAACCTAACCACAAGGCTTTACTATGAATATAAACTGCATGATTGACATGAACGGTAAACTTAATCAAAAGGAGCAGAGGGATCTAACACAATTTTTTTTAGGTATTATTTCCAATGTCATTTGTTACCAGTAGCGATGCACACTACATGGACAAGAATTTGTCAAAAATGTTGTTTTGGTCTACAAACGTGAAGTGATTAATAGAAAGCTTTACAAATAACTTAGATTAAAATATGGTAGCTAACCTCAAAATTGTTCTATAATTAAACTTATCAAGTTCTATTGGGTTTAGAATACGTTTTGTTTTGGGATTTTTTAGCCGAAAGTTTATCACTGCACGTTTAAAAGACAATGAAACGTAACAACTGGCTGAAGAGCTGTTTGATAAGGATAAAATATTGAGCCAAAATAACAGCTAACTTGTTTTAAATGATTTTTTGATTAATGTCCGACAATCATTAAGTGGTGGTGTACAAATGAATTGCTTTATTTAATGATTTTTGTTTGACGAAAATGGTTCCATTTCAGGAAAAAATCATCAGTTTGCACACATCGCTCATCTTAGCAGCAACATGCTTCTGTGGAAGGTTTGCATCTATGCAGGCCTCATGCTGTCCCTCCCTCAGTGTACAAATCAGTTATGCACTGAGGGGAAACCCAAGGAGTGCTTGGATGCAGAATTTGCTCCAGGTACAAATCTGGCAGGTGAAGGCTTCGACATCACCAAAATGGAACGCAAAGGCGCTTTTGTGCTTAACATGAATCAGTGGAAACGCAAGGACAAGACATGCACCCTCTGCAGCAACCCCTATCTGGAGAACAAAAAGCAAAAGCTCCCTTTGTCGGTGTTAGACTGGAGACCAAAGCAGTCCTGCAGCATCACAGTGGCCAGTAAACTCCATCGATCGAGCGAGTCTCTGGTCAGTTCCAGCACCTTCTCTGTGGAAAACAACTGGCAGGCCAATCTAGAAGTTAATAAGGGCAAACACAGTGGCTCGCTGATGCTAGCTGGAACCCATTCTAAACTGTCTGATTACTCCATGAAAAAAACTAAGAATGACAAGTTCAGCTTCGTAACCCAAAGCATGTCTTGTGAATACTACAGGTAAGAAGATGAGGATATGAATAAAAGTTTTCGAAAAACACTCAACTCTAATTAGAAATGCAACACTGTTGTACATTTGTTTCATACTGGTCTGTCTTTTTTTGTCTGGTGGCTCACTGGAAACAGCTACAGAGTGTCAAGCACTCCCAAGCTGAACAGAGAATTTCTCAAAGCAGTGAAACAGCTCCCCAAAATCTACAGCCCTGAAAACAAGCAACAATTTTACAGGCTGATTGACAACTTCGGCACCCATTTCATCACCAAGGTGAACCAAAATTATGAAAACAGAAAAGTTTTATCAAATTAATAAACTGGCAAATTAATCAAACAATGTGGATTTATGCTAAAGTATATCTAAATCTACTCAGGTCAAATTGGGAGGAAGTGTTCAATCTGTGACAAGCATCAGGCAGTGCCAGGCCAGCCTGGAGGGCCTCAGTGTGGAGGAGGTGCAGATGTGCCTGGGAGCCGAAGCGTCTGCCAGCATCAAAGTTTCAGTTAAAGCTGAGGCAAAACACTGCAAGAAGGACATGGACAAGATGGAAAGTAAAACATCTTTCTCCGGTTTCTTCAGTGACAGGTATAGAACAATCTTATTTATATTTTTTAATAATTTCACTCATAGATTACTATGACTTAGTTCTTAACCAAATCTCTCCTCTGCAGATTCACAGAAATAAAGGGAGGCCACACGACGGAGCCAGACCTTCTCTTCTCTGCTGACAAAAATCCATCAGCCTACAAGGAATGGCTGAACACACTGCCACAGAATCCAGACATTGTCTCCTATTCCTTGGACTCGCTTCATGAGTTACTGCCTCCTAAGACCCCTGTCCGGCAGAACCTGCGCTCGGCCATTAGCCATTACATCCTGGAGAAAGGTCTGTGGAAGAACTGCAGTGACCAATGTCAAGCAGGCATCAAGAGCGACTCCAGGGATTCCTGCGCCTGCCAATGCCACAACGACCCAGCAGTCAATCAAGACTGCTGCCCCACCCGCAGGGGCATGGCACGGGTCATCATCACTGTACAACGGGCTTCTGGTCTTTGGGGCGACCACACCACAGCCACAGATGGCTACGTAAAGGTATTCTTCAATAGAATAATGGTTGAGCGTTCTCGTGTCATATACAACAACAACAACCCACACTGGGCCATGACTGTTGACCTGGGCTCCCAGGATGTGTCACATGGCAAAAAAGTCAGATTTGAAGTGTGGGATGAGGATAACAAGTGGGATGATGACCTCCTGGGACAATGTGAGATGGCTCTGTCTGCTGGAGTCAAGGAGGATATCTGTACCCTGCAACATGGCCTACTGTACTACAAGTGGGAGGTGAAATGTGCCCCAAGCCTGGGTGGAAAATCATGTACAGATTATAAACCCTCACCAATGAGTCAAAATCTCAAGAAGTTGTATGTGTCCCGTCATGCCCACCCTGTTCCAAAGGCCATTCTGTTAAAGATGGGTGTGTTTGTGAATGGAACAAGTGCACAGACAAACAAGAGTCTTGGTGCAGAGAGCCAGAAGTTTGATCTGATATAACAAACGTGCTTTGCTTTACTAAGGCTTAAATGGCAAAGGCTGTATAGATTGCCCATTATATTCTAGACAGTGGCCTCTTTTTTCCCAGGACAACAAAGCACACTGATTATATACTAGTTATAACTGTCACAAATGTAGATCTATACAGTGTAGCTTTTATAAATACATTTATATATGTTAATCATTTTTACTTCTTTGCTTATTTGCAGATTGAAAAAGAAACCAGTTTGTAGATTTTATGCATTTTATAATCATGTTGTAGCACCTCTTTATCTATACAAATATTTATAACATCTGCATGTCTTCAGTATTTTAACTGCATCATTATTTTCTGGATTTTTTGCATAGTTTTTCACTACGAATAAAAGCATAAAAACAGAACTATTCTAAGTGTTTGATTTTTTGGCAAAGTACTTTTAGTTTTCATTTCAGTGTTCATGTTCTTGTCGTCAAATGTAGAGTTGTCTGACATGAGAAAGGAAGTGGTAAAGCTTCCTGTGTACGAATGAGGCTTTGCTTATATTACAAAGAACAATGTGATCACTAAAGTGCTTTCACTGAGAAGCTTATATTCAGCATCATGTGGCATATAATTTATTAGTCATCTCTTTTTTTCATTTTTCATTTTTCAACACAGAGATACTTTTTCTGCCTGTAACATCTATTCATGTTCCTCAATCACCACTAATTTTCTCAGAGTTAGACAAAATTATACCAGTGGGGCATTTGCAGGTCAACAAGACCAACAGACATAGATAACATAGATAATGTCCCCTTACAGAGAAAGAGAAAGGGGTGAAAAAAAATAAAATACAAGACAAACAAACAACAGAACAGGACAAAATGCAGTAAGACACACAACACACACTACAGAGAACACTTTATGGAAATTATCCACTTGAGGAGGTCCGGGTCATTTGAATTAGCCTGGTTAAAAACAAAGACAGGGAGGACAAGGGGAGGAACACAAAGAAAACGAATCAGGAGATATTGATGAATTTGATTGGTTGATGACAAACTTTAAAAGAACAAATTAGAAGAATATCTATCCAAACAAATAGAAGTCTTTTATATCAAAAAGGCAGTTATGTTAAAGTTGATTTGCTTTAAAAACTAGAGAATCTTCCTCCTGCTTATTTTAAATAGTTTCAAGACTGTTTTAACTGGAACTTCACGCATAACTTGCTCCCCTACCCCCACCCATTCTCACCTTTGTATCCATTTTTAAGGGCACCGTTCACTCCAGCATATTTACCAGGTTGCTCTCCTGTGAAAGAGTCAAACCAGTTTAATTTTTCTGAATGCCCTCGGATGGAAATCAAATCTTTGGAACAAAGACTCTGTATGTTAGTCTGAGGTATTTTTAGAGGCACATGTCTGGACATGTTAAAAATACTGCTAGTGATTAATAAATGTGCAAAACTGCACAATCACTACATATGAAATTTTTAAGTAGCTAAGTAAAATGTGTAGTAGGCTATTTGCAGTCACTAATATTACACTAGAAGAGACATGGCTAAATAGGTCATCACATTCAGCAAAGTGAATGGAGGTTGATCATAACTGTCAAAGTGTGCAGATCTGTTGCTTACCCAAAACATCTTGAGATGGTCCTAACTGAGCACCGTAACCTTATCAAACACAAGCAAATTAGTTACATTTTAAAACATACCAGGAGAAAACAAAAATTCACACAATACATTTATATTATGATGAGGTTTTTTGGAATTCAGGGTAGCTGAAGAAATGTGTGTTGCTAAAGGGTGTACTTAAATAGACCTGTTTACGTGCACAGTGACAATACCCCGGTCATATTCCTGTATAGACGACACCCGCTAGCGCCTCCCACCCAGCCGAAGTATGCATGCAAGTGACAGGATGAAGACACCAAACCGTAGGGTGCATGCAAACAGTAACTTATAACAACAGTAAATGTATTTGATTCCAAAATTAAATAAAGTGCTAATCTGAGTCCAAAAATATCATAACATAGTCAATAAACAAGTAACAACAAGCACACAGGACCGTTTGTGTGCTTGTTGTTTATCTGATAACTTTAGGCGGAGGCAGGCTAGCATTCAGCTTTCTCATTACTGGAGAGGCTTAATCGGGTAATGCTTACAGGTGTAAGTGCTTACATGAGTCACAGCGTTAACAAAATACTTCAGTACCCCAGTCAGTAACCGAAATGTTGTGTGCATGTAAACATGGTTGATGTTAAATAACTCTGCAGTGTCAGAAGTCACAGAGGAGGTCTTGTCAATTATGACATATGACGTTTATAGACATCCACCTGTTTGCTGAGGTCCATATCCCACACCAGTTCCTGAAACAACATAAAACGTGAACTTGAACAGCAGTAACAATGATGAGCCATAACAAACAACACACTGACACAAACACAATACACCCTTCTCTCAGTTCACAAGACACACTCCAGTGGTTTTTTTTTTTTTGGTCATTCTTTGTTAATTTGGGCCTTTTTCTGGCTGTCTCTTTTTTGAGTTATCCTTTTGACTCAGGGTTTCAACATAAATGGCATTTATCTGGTTAAACATAAACTCTCAAACAGTATTTTTTTCCATTACATACAGATTTTCACACTTCATAGCACACACAGTCTCATTCTCACCATATTTGTTGGTGGTTTTGGCACCCTCCGCAGCGAGGCTGAGCTGCTGAGCAGTATATGGGTAGCCACCATCACCTAAGAGAGAGAATATTTTAACTGCTCTGGTGGCTGAGATGTTGTGACAAACTGACAGGATGATTATTGGGGTGTAAGAAAATGTTAATGATTCAGTCTTTCATACTTTGTGCTTAGAGTTTTTCCTTTCTAGCACTGAGGACCTCAGGCTGCGAGTGTTATTTATAAGTTCACCATATTTGTACTGTACAACATTTTGAAGCTCTTGAAACTGTCACTGAGGACGTCAATAATGAACTGATGTGACTTAAGTTCATCTTACAAGTGCCCAGTAACACCTTCTGCTCTTACCTTCAAGCCCAGTAGGAATCACTGGAGCATTACCATACGGGACCTGAGCAGCTCCTCCACCTGCAGAACAAAATCAAAAGAGTAACTGACTCAGATCTCTCCTCTCTTTTTTTTTTTCAAGTCTGACTCTTCAAAAGAAAGCCACACCGACAGAAGCCTGACTAATAATGTGACAGAAGATGGAGGTCATATCAGCACAGCTCACCAAATTTACCACCAGTTGGTTCCAGCTCAGCGCCAAGTGGTCCTGAAAGAGGAGGTGCCTCAGTGAAACTTTCAGAAAAAATATACTCACACAGAGCTTCTATTTGTAATCTTAAGGAGGTTGATTCCTTCCAGTTTGTCTGTCAGCTTGACACATATTCCTCAAAAAGTATTTAACCAAATAAGGTAGTAGGGTATTTTTATCTGCAGCTTTCAAGCTGCACATGTTCTCATATTCATTAGATAATCAGGAAATAAGTTACTATGAGCAAATCATTACAGAACCTGCAGCTTTGCATCTTGAGAATTTTTTGCACATATTATGCACTCGTTTAGTTTTGAAAGTAAGCACTCTCCACCCCTTCTAGAATTTTCACAAGTTAGTATTTATAACAGTGTACAGCAACCAGTGGACTCATAAGGTCATCTCTGATGCTGCTTCATCCTTCATTATCTTACCATATGCCCCCTGGCCCTGTCCAGCATAGGCTCCTGTGCTGAGGGCTGGAAAAATCAGAAAGACATAAACATGATGATCAGACACTACTCACTTAATAACCGGTTCACACATTCAAATACAACTGGTTGAAAGCATTATCAAGAGCAGGGTGTCAGAAACCACCAGACTCAACTGGTCAGTTTCATAAATAAGAGACGACAGCAACACCCAGTGGATTACAGACCACACTGGGTGTTCAGCAATGTGTTTCCTTGACGTCCTCTTATTTTTTCAGCTTTCTAATGTTTATTAATGTTAAAGGTTAAAGCATCTCCAGGTTAGTGCTATCACCTGTTACAGTTTTTAGCAGGTTATTACTCCTCGAAGTTGTTACCTTTACTCTTCCCTGCTTTGTTCTCAGCGCCATCAGTTAACTCTGCAGTGTAACCCAGCCCTGAAACATAGTTCTAATTAGTATTATAATCATATGTGTACTCCAGAACCTCCCTTTTTATTCATTTAATGGCACTCACCAGCCCCAAAACCGTCTCCGTAACCATTCCCATATCCTGAAGAGAGAAGCTTCATGTTAAAAAATTTAAAGCAATATTTCCCTGTTTAAACTGAATTCATGAATTCAAAAGTAACAAATAAAGGGAATGCTCAAAGGAGTCTTAAGCATGCATGTAAAATACCTGTAGACAAAGCTTTTGCACCAGCATCTCCACCTATAGTAAGAATAGAACAAAAAAAGTCACTCAGGACAAAGCACCAGTCTGTCGTCACTAGTATCATTCATCCTGTCAGTGAAGGCTTTGATGAAGATCCAATGTGACACCAAACAGACTGAAGAACAACCCTAGGTATTGCAGGTAGACAATTCACACATCAAGGTTTAAGTTTTGACTTTTAGACATAAATTGTCTTGTTATTGCCTTTTGTGACTGGCAGAGTTTGTAATTTTACTGATAGATTTGAATTTCTGTGTGCATGAACTGAACAGTTTCCACTTACCATAGCCATTGCCTGCTAGAGCACCGAGATATCCTGTTGCTCCATCACCGTAGCCTGTGGTAACACAAATTCAAAACACATCACATGGGACAGATTCGCAACACTTCTGCATGTGTTTACCATACATCAATATTTAACTTCACATAATTATGGAAACATGGAAAGCTACTGTAAAAAAAAAAAAAATGATGTAATGACTTTAATGAATACAAAGAAAAGGGAAAGAAATCCACAGGAGAACAATTTGGAGATGAGTGACATGGTTTTAGAGTAACCTTTTACTTTTAAAAGCAATATCAATTATTCAACAGAAAAGAAGATACTAAAGTAGCCTCTCCTGTGACCTTTAAACAAGGTAAAGAAGAACAACATTTTACAAGCAAATAGTTTGTTTAAAAGGCAAAGTAGGAGTAGCAACTGATATTCTGCTGTGGGACACATGAGACACATGATCTACTGGGCATCCTTGGCTTCACGCACATTCTGAATATTTAAATTCAGGTACAAAAAAAAATTCTGATTAGGGCTGCACAATAAATCGTAAAAAAAATCTGTGCGTTCAGATCGCGCTGCGCTCACGTGTTCGCTTATTTATAATAATCCCAGACGCTCCAGATGCTCCGTCATACTCACACAGTGTGAAACACGCAATTAATTCAACAATAAAGTCAGAGATTGGCCAATGATTCAACCAAACAACTCAATCACCTCTCTAATTTCTCTTCCTCATTTCCGTCGCTCCACTGTCACTCACCGCTGCTACAGTAACCAGAGACGGCATCGGCAATGTCACATGTAGGCAAGCAGGAAGAAGGAAGAAGTCAATTTAGTTGATGGGGTTGGAGCCGCATTTACATGTGAAAATAAAAAAATGAGCACCGCGAAAATCGCGGTGGCGACAGCGAGAGTGATGACGTCCTCATGCAGAAAAAAGGGGGACATTTCATAGTGTAGAACTGACAAAACCTTACCACAATGTGTAAGGAGTAATAATTTGCATACAAGTCCTTTTGCATTATTGCTGCACCGCAAGGTAACACTGCAAATCTCTATAACGTCAACAAAGCTTTTGTTTGCTTTAAAAGAGAGAATCGTGATCTCAATTCTCAGGGAGAAAAATCGTGATTCACATTTTAGCAAGAATTGTGCGGCCCTAATACTGGTTATCTTAAATGCAAAGTATGTAATTTCTGTCACTAGCAGTCAAACGATCAAAAACAAAAGTTGTAGTCTGATGACATCATGAAGCAGCGCGGGATCATGGGATTTGTCTATTTCACTGTTAAACAGATTGACCAAGGCAGAGACGTATGCAGAATAGGTAATGCATTAAAGTCTGCTTCATGTTACGTTTAGTCATGTTTGTTCCTCACTCTCTGACTGATGCTACACCAGAAGTTAGCGGCAGGACACAAAATGAAACACACACTAGCTTGACTAAAATTACAGATTTCTCCGAGTCTGAACAATATTGGGAACTTTTAGAATAATGAAAGTACACACAATGAAATATATACAAAGATATTTATGACAATCATCGCCATTTTTAGAAATTTCCACACATTCATTGTTAATTCTTAGATGAGTAAGACTGTGTTTTTTTGAATGAGCTTCTCCATTTACAAACAGTCATTAGGTTTGTGGGGATTAAGAATGAAAATTCAGAGTATAAACTGAGATTAAAAAGGCTTTACAGAGAAAACAGATAATACAATAATTCCACAGCCTCACCTGTTCCTGCAGCACCTTGGGGATACCCACCCTGTCCAAGAGCAGCAGCAGCTGAGATTTATTTTTGAGGGAGAGAGTCAGAAGTAAGGACATGGTACAAAAGAAAGAAAGAAAAAAGAAAATGTATGACTTTTTACCCCCAAGTCTGCCAGCTGCACCACCAAGGTAAGATCCTTGTCCCAGACCTGTAGGCAGCATGGGGGAAATCTTTAACACAGGTGATGTAAATATACAACAGAAATTCCATCTGTGAGCAAGAACTTGTAATATGTGTCAGTGCCCAACATTACCTGCTCCGTAGCCCCCAGCCCCCAGGCTGGCCCCCTGGTAGTTTCCTGCTCCACCAATATAACCTATAGGGGAAGTTCAACAGATGTACTTGTGATTTGCTGTTGCCTAGAGGGACAAAATGCAGATTTTCTTTTTTTCATTTAACACTAGTTTAACACTAGATTACTCAGCACTGCTCCTGGCTGAAAGTCAACTTATATTTTAAACATACACTAAAACTACAATATTGCGCCTCATTCACCTGTTTCCAAACACAGAAGACAGAGAAGTTACTGTTAACAGACTGTTTGCATACAACAGATTTCAACATCTTTTCCAGGGCTGGTTGTTTAATGGCATCTTCCTCATTCAACACTGACCCTCTGCACTGAAACTGAAAAACCTTTTTTATATCCCTCTTTCCCTCTGGCACTGGACTTTGAGCTCTTGAAGGAAGATCCAACCTTTTACCAACATAAGACTTTGCTTATTCTAGAGAATCCTTTCATACTAGGACAAGTGTACAACTGTATACAACACAATACTGTGTATGAATAAGGTATTGGATAAAAGTGGATCTAAAGCTCTACAAAAAAAAATCACCAACAGCATGGGTGATATAAAAGTAGATGAAAATTTCACTCAAAGACTACTTCTAGCACACAAAAGGCTTCTGACAGATGATTAGTGCTATCAGAAGCACATGCATCCTGTTACCACCAAGCAACATATTTTACAATCGAAAAAGAAAATGCTCTTTCTCCTGATTTTGCTTTTATGGGAGCAGTGAGATTCAATCACACACAGCAAAGGAAACTGAAAGAGCTTCAGAGTTCTTTGTTTATTTTCAGATGGGATTTTTTGTACTTCACATACTGTAACTCAGACATATGTGTGTTTTACATAAGTGAGTGATGCCCAGTGCTGAAACAGGTCAAAGTTAATGCAAAGTGTTTTAAGAGATGTTGAACTTTAAATGTAAAGATGTAAACCATATTATCATCTCTACCATGTTGCTGTTTTTATATTCCTGTAATGTTCAAAAAATGCACCACAGAATTAGTTCCTGAGTTTGTACCTGTATGTGTATACAAACAACTGAGCACTACAAACCTTAATTTCGTTGTGCAATCCTGTGAGGCACTAGGATGAATAAATTACCTTGTACCTTGTATAATCACTGATTTTAAACCAAATGATGTCATATACACACAAGGACATGCAGGTGACTGTTTACTATTGGCTTATCCATTCAGAGTTAAATCCCCTTGATCAGAGCCCACACATCAGACAACCGCTCATCACTATCACAAGGAATCTGTCAGAGGCTTTAATCTCACGGTGATTAAGGTGTGATGGTTGCTGTGATTCTCCATCCATGCCAAGGTGAAATGATACAAGGAGGACACGGCTCAGCATATCAAGTATGGGCTAATGGATTTACTATTTATAGTACCACTGGCCACAACAGCTGCTGGCCCATGACCTAGAGACCACAACAGCTATCCTGAAGCAGTGTTAACAATGCACATGCTTTTTAGCATATTCTAAAGACCACCACACACAGTAATCAATGAAGTGTCACTGAACACAGCTTACAAACTTCAAAGTACAAAGACAGTCCATACATTGTAGCTTCAGGCAGTATACTGTGCGCACGTGTGTGTGTGTGTGTGCACGCGCACGCGTGTGTGTAAATATTCTAGTTTGCAGGTGTTCACAAATATACATCATATACATCAAAGTTAGACGTAGTAGGGGACAGGGGATGGGACCCATATACGGTTTGTGAAATTATACACAGTATAGCTCAGTATAACCCAATGCTGTCATCTCTTCAGCAGATAATAAGCTAATCAGCTATTTACTGCACACTCAATCTATTAATGAACAACACTGACTAAACAGAGCAGAATGTCAGAACCCAATTTCTGTATTTCAGGGTTATGTGACCAGTGCAGCACTTGATTGATCAGTAAATCAAGAGAAAAAAATCAAACAAAGATGGGAAAAGACGAAGATTGAAGGATGAAAATAAATTGTATTTAACTGATAAAGAGAAGAATTTAGGAGAAAAATGTAGAGTAATTCTCACTTACAAACAAAAACACATTGTGATGGTGTAAAGACAAAGCTTTGATCTTACTTGTTGCCTGGGTTTTCCGCCCAGTCTGTCCTGGTATACTGACAGCTTTCGACTTTGTGACTTCACGTTCAGCGTGGGAAAGGTGTTTTGCTTCTTCACCATATGCACCAAAGCCTTCCTGCCCATCTACTGTGGGGAAGCCTACACTTTGAGTTCCACTTGTGCCAGGGATCATTGGTCCATAGTGCCCTGCTCCTTGTACTTGAAGATTCTGAGAACCATGACCACGGTTTTCTACAGCAACAGCCCCACGAATTCTAGGCACAGCTGTGTCTTTAGCCTCAAGCCCAAGGCCTCTGACACTCTGCCCGTCTGCTACAGCAAGTAAATGGTTTCTGGTTGCCTGACTTTGTGGAACAGACAGTATATTGCTTCTGACATCTTGAGTTTGTGGAAGAGGGAGTCGATGTGCTCTCTCTCCTTGTGCTTGAGGGGTTGCATCTGTAAGATGTTTGCTGTCCTTATTGGGCACTAAACCTAGACTCCTTTGTGTTTCTGAGCCTAAAAGCTCATGGCGATTGATTTCCAGTGCATCTGACGAATCACTAGTGGATCCACAGTTTTGGGCCCGCTGATCTCGTTCGCTGGACAAATCACAGCGTCTTGAAGTCTGGACCTGAGAAGGAGCAGAGCCCAGACTTCTGGTGTTGTCCAGAGGCACTTGCTGTCTTACACCTCCAGCAGTCGGTGTGGCACCATAACTTGCTACAACCCTTCTTTCTGAGACCATAGGTTCATAACTTTCTCCTACCTGTGCTTGTGAAACTGACAGACTTTTCCTCTGTTTATCAAGGTGTGTGAGGGGTCCAAGATTTGATGCCTTAACGACTGGATCAAGGCTTTTGACCTCTCTTCCAGGAGGCAGTAAAGCAGGTCCAAAGCCAGTTTCTGGAGGTAATTCAGGAGCAGTGTGACCAAGAACATTGGTTCTCCTCATGCTAGGGATTTCATGTCCAAGAATTCTGTCTCTGTTTCCATACAACTGACCATATATTCTGCTCTTTTCTCTCTTCAGGTCTTGAAGAGCTTGGCCCAGATTAGACATCTCAGGTCCAATCAAATCAGCTGTGGACACACCTGGCAGAGAAACATCATGATGCATTCACAACTTCTTGGTGGCTCAGACACAACAGTGTTTCTTTTAGGGTCAACAGCATACTGAAGTGGCCAGTAGCAAGGAAATTTGTTTTTTCAATGATGTGTGTATCAGAGCATTCAATGCAGTATAACACATCATCCGTAGAGTAATTAGTACTCGAATTGAAGTAATTCAAGACCAGACGGAGACAAGACAAAGCCCATTATGGTATGAAGTTAGTTCTGTTTCCAGTGACAGAATTATTACCATAACTGGGAAGTGAGATGACAAGATAATGACAAAAAATGGAAACAACACTTTGGAAGGACACACAAAGTACTTCTCACTGTAGGAGCAATGACATCGACACATAAAACATGGCATGATAACAAAATGTTGCCATCACAAATTGTTAAAATGCCATAAAACACACCAGTGTTACAAGACAAGACAAGACACACCTGACTCAGACAGCATCAGTGTGACAAGTACAACTAATAAAAAAAACAGTAAAATTGGATGATGGGGCAAGAAAGCAGAAACCTATAGAAAAAGTTTTAAATAGGGAAAATATTTGCCAGAAGAGTAACATAATCCTACTTTTAAATTGCAACATTATTCAGATTTTTCCAATAACTATGGACATTTGCTTGCTTACTACAACCCAATTACTGTAAACCAGAACCGTCACAAGAAGAGATCCAAAACATGTCAGGGTTCACAGTTACCTCCAAAAACAAATATTTTGTGTTTTATGAGGGAATCATTTGTTTTTGTGCCCAAATGATTTATTTCTGTGGACCAAATGCAAAACTTAGCTTAAGTTAGCACAAGTTTAGCTTAAACTAGTTTAAGCTACATTTGAGCTACAAGCTTAAAGATGCAACTTAGAGCTTTAACAATTATTAAAGTATTACCTTCTTGTTATTATGATTGAGTTGTAACTGTGCATTTTGTTTGCATCACCTAATTTCTAGTAGCCCCTTTGGCTCTCGTAAATCACATCACTTAATTCTCACGCATCAGCTCTCATTAACCTTGAGTCATTCAACTGAAGGTGTGGTAATAAGAGCTGGTGAACTCATGCAACATGCAACACAGATGAAACACTGACAGACAAACCCATTCAAACACCATGTGACTCTCCCCTGCGCACACAAAACAAATAGATGAGCTAATGATAATACTGCAGTAAATGGCTTTGATTTCATGCGAACAAAAGCTTGCATTATCTTATCATCAGTGAGGTTACAGACAAACACAACACAGAACAAAGATAGACAGAAACAAACACAAAAACCACAGGTTGCTGATGTGACGGTTTTACCCGGTTTTTGTTCCTTAGCTCTCTGTCCAGTGGGATACCCAAGTCCAATACCTAATGACAGCAGACAGGGTACCTGTCATTGATTTTACACAACATGCTAACTGACAGAGACACCCAGGCCAACATTGTGGCTAAACAAGCATCTGTTTGTATGCTTGTCAGAAGACTATCTCTTTATCAGCAGAGGGTGATAAAGAGTGGAATCTTTTGAAACCACAATCTTCTTTCCGGCCTGGGTAAACTGGCAAGCAAGAGTGCCTGTAAACACAGTGAACACGCTAATGATAATGCTAGCGCAATGATTTCCACTCTAGCCACTATCAAACTCTGATTAAACACTCTGCAGGGCTGCAAAAGCAGGTCGAATATGACAATAGTCTGTTGAGGCAAATTTAAGTGTTCGTAACATTGGAGGTCAATCTACGGATGAATTTCTTTGTGGCTGCTTAGGGCTTAGCAGCAACAGGAAGTTGACAACAGCAGTTCATTGTCATCACAAACTTACACCACTCACTACTAACCTGGCGTGCACACTACAGTGCTGTCGGCTGTTTGTGTAAACATGGACATACTTTGAAGACGCAAAGGAAAGACCTTTCCATTTTTAGTAGGACTGCTCCCATGTAAACAAGTGTGTGTTGGTGGCAGGAGTAATGAGGCATGAGAAAACACCCCACAGCATGTAAGTCTAAACTGAATGGAGTAAATGTGTTGTGAGGCATTCATCTCTTACCTTGTCGGGCTCCAGGATAGCCAATCCCAGCCAAAGCCCCATATCCTGGCAAGAAAACAAGGAGCCATGATCAGAGGACGTAGAGCAAATCTGTAAATCTGATGATGTTTTTCTCAATTTTACAAGGGCGCATTGCTGAGATGCAATCTGCCCCATATATAATTTTAACAGACAATGACAGAATGCCACTTAGCTGAGACTTATCAAAGAAACAGATGGCTTACGGAGAGTTTCATTCACTGTTTACTTTCATCTGCGCAAACAACAAAAGAAAATCATGACACAAACCACATCATTACTTACCAGGCAGAGTGCCATGGCCAGCTCCATAAGCTGGAAAGTCGCAAAAACAAAGTTATTTTTATTTATAGAGTTCTTCAGAGACCCAACTGTTTAAATAAGATTTGTCTTCCTCTTTTTCTTTAAGACATGACACAAACAGCTACTTGACAAAAAACTGCTTTAAAAAAATACAATAAAACACTTGTCAGATTTGAATAGAGATGACTATAGAGACATCATTATAAAAAATACCTCTTAAAGAACAAATAAAAATTAGTTATATTGTGTCTTTCACTGATGTCTCAGCACCATTCATATATGTGATTATATTTCAGCCTAGTTCTTTGCAGCTGCTAAGTGTGGTCTATATGTGTATAAAATGTTAATTAGGTAATGATATATTGCTTTAGACTTAGACTTAAATATACTTTATTGATCCCAAATTGGGAAATTTACTTTATATTAGTCTTACCACGTTTCGCTCCTTGGCCCAAAGCCAGTCCAAGTCCATTTGTCAGTCCAGTCCCCAAACCCATTCCTGTGCCCAGACTGGCACCTGCAATCAAAGATAGATGTTACATCAAAATGGGAATCATTTTAATAGAAAAGTATTGGTAGCTACATTGAATGTATCAGTTAACTGCAACAGATGTTAAGGGAAGATATTAAAGCAAGACAGCAGAATGTGAGAGATAAGTGGTTATGCTCATGTACCATAGGCTCCCTGGGTTCCATATCCACTTGGCTTCAGGCCTGCCTTTCCTCCTAATCCAAGAGCTCTGTAACCTCCTGCAGAAACAAAGAAGAAAACATTTCACATTGTTGAGAAGCAACTAAAAAGTCTCATGATTCAGACTTCAGACACACAGATTGTCACCATGCATCAATACTGGATAACTCATTGAAGAGTGTTGTGGTTATTAATGAAAAAATTCCTTTACTTTCTTTTTTTTTATTTTATTTTGATTAAATATCCTCTTTTGCCTGTTGGCAAACTTGTGCCTTGAGTTTATGTTGCAACCTGCTTTCTAAAAAGATTTATCCTCTTGACAACTTACCAACACCAAGCTGAGCCCCTGGATAACGTCCAACTGTGTCAAAAAATAAAATAAAATAAAATACAAACATTACTTGAGGCAGGTTTCACATATTTTGGATCATGGACATTTTATTTTAGTTTGAAGATTTTTTTTATGTTTTTTTTCCAGATTTGATGTATTTTCACCTGTAAATGTGCATGTAAATTACCTATTGTTTCTTTGGCTTGAATATTTATGGGGCTCATGATAATGGTTGGTTCAACGCCCTCTAGTGGTAATGTATCAGACCTCCAACATTGGATGGAAAGCCATTCGTGGCTAGTGTATAATTGTGATTGATTATGTGTATACAGGATCCTGATAAAGACCAAAGATTCGTGACAAGCCGACTTGAAACTTGCAACTGCTTGCAACAAGCTGGACTGCAACATTCTGGAAACATGTCAGTTCACTCCAATGCAATCAGACAAGACTGTGTCTTTCAATTACAAAGATTCTCTGTACTTTCAATTTTACAGCTTTTCAGGCATTTTGTAGCATGATCAGTGCATAATTTGTTAATCAGAAGGTCTTGCAACCATGCATGCCACAGACAGGGTGCTGTTCCAGTGGAAAAAAGAAAAAAGTTACGGAATGTATCAAAAATCTACAGTGCCTGCAGTACACTGGATAACACATGGTGGCTCACAGTTAAAACTATACAAAGCAAATATTGTCACAACAAACAGAGTATTATTTCCTTACATTTATTAATCAGAGCATTCACAGTGATAAGTTAAAACCAGCAGGGAGAGGAGTATAAAAACAGGCTTGCACAAAACTTCTCCTCTGGCCTCTCGCTCCCTCAGTCCCTTCACTTTCCATACAACTCATAAAAGCTGAAATTAGGCCTGAAACAGGGGTGGGTGATAATGGTAAAAATTATCGTCACAGTTATTTTGATTGATATTGAAATCACAATTATTTAACTAGAATATTGTTTGGCTTTGAGAGCATCTCTCTGGGCAAATTGAATCATAGGCAATCGGACTTGTATTTGTCTAGGAAGACGTTTCGCCTCTTATCCAAGGGGCTCAGTTCATACGCATCGGTCTCACTAGTCTGCACTAGTCTGAGAGCATCATGCATTTATCGAGCAGAAACACTGGTGTTTCTTTTAGATGTTGCTGTCTTTACTGTTAAATACAATTGAACTGAAAGACCAATAAATAAATAAAAATGAATACAATTGAAATAAATCAGAAATGTATTAAAAATAATAATAATAATGTATAAAAGATGTACATGATCAATAAATATACCAACTATGTTGCAGTGCACTGCCACTACTGCAGACTCTTTAACATTCAGTGTATGTATATATATGGTATACTGAATATATCTACAATCTATACTCAACAATTGTGGCATTTTGGGACACGTCCTTAGTAAGAAAGAAAGTGATGGCATTGATAATTTCCTTATGCCTACAACAGCCAGACTGATGCAGTTGTGTTCGTTGTAAGGAGCGTCCTTGATTAAAGTGGTAGGAGAAGCAGCCTCGACCGCATAACATTTTGCACTCGACTGTAGTTCATTCTAAGTCTTACTTGGAAAAAACAAAGTTTTTCCCCCAGAGCGTCAGTTTATACAATCTTGGAACCCATCATTTGAATTTGCTGTCTGACTTCTGGTAGACAGCAATACAGCCTTTGGGGGCAAACCCCGTTATTATGGGCTACCACTGAAGGAGGTGAATTTCCATTTCCGACTTCCTTCTCCGCGTGCTGCTCGCTGTTTTCAGTCGAACTGTTTACAGTCTGATGTGAGAATGGAGTTGGAGTTGAGAGACCACATCTACCAGCTGATCTTTTCACAAGTAGCCAGTTTACACGCCGTTAACAGTCCGCCGTTAATTACATGGACTACAAAAAACTACAGCTGGAAACTGGGGCTTCTCTGGTACAAAGATTGCCCTACCTGCCCACAGACTCTATATTCAGTGAATGTAGAGTCTGTTTATAGAGACTACAGTTATACTATAGAAGTCTCAAGGTGACCAGGGAGGAGAATCGGGTCTAAAATCTAAAAATTGCGTAGCCAGTCACTGAGGGACCTGACAGCTATACCTCTCTTTAAATGCATCCAAAATAGGCAAACAAGCGATCCATGAGTAACTTCAGTGGAAATTAAAGAAGAAAAGAACAGATAAAATTAAATATTACATTCTGTTTTTTTTTTGTTTTTTTTTTACAGATTCTGAGTGGCATAAGGAGGTGCTGAATCCAATCAAATACTAGGTGCCAGTCTCAGTCTGGGAGGCTCCGGATCATTTCCGGCACAATTAAAGCCCTGAGTTGAATATTTTTACGCCCTAAACTATAAATGAGCACAGTGACAGTGAGTTACTTAGTAACTTTTTAGTAACTGTAAGTAACTGTTACTTAGTAGCGTTTCTTGTAGGGCCTATTTATAAATTTTTGTATTTAAATTTTGCTATTTAAAATGGCAAAACAAAAAAGCGTGTGCATCTCGAAGCAAGTGTTTGACTGAATTAATGTGTAAGAGAGAGAGAGAGTTGTGGTTGAGTAAAGGGGTGCATTTGGGCTGTGGATGTGCCCAGAGCACAAAAGCAACAGTGAAATTATCAGTTAAGCAGCAGTACTAATTAATTACATGCATTAACTTCTAAAAGCAGTCACCTGCGATTTGACAAGTCGAATCACAGGCAACACTTTCAGGCAGGCTGAGACGGGCTGCAGCATTTAGTTCACACTGATGCAACTTTCCCTTACAGTGCTCTAAAACAGTCTTGTTACGAATCTTTATTCTAGACAGGCCTTTTGAGTCCACATGCATTTGTCTATTTAATAGCCTGTTTAACTGCCTACTGCTCAAAGAGTAAATTCATAATTTCTTTCACTGAGTGCTTTGGTGTTTTTGTGTTTTGTTTTGTTTTGTATCATTTTACAGCGGGCAAAACTTCCTGGATTTTTTGCCTTTTGTATTTTCACCTGCCCCACCACAAAGCGCCTGCGGCATTGCAGTGCTTCCTCCATCCATAGCAAACCACAAACAATGCTTATCTAAGGTGAAAGTAATATATGGTATCTAAGGTGAAAGTAATATAGGGCCATGTTCTGTGTAGAAAATTAACAGAAAGTTAAACATACTTCCAGTCTTCATTGCTTTGTTGCCATATCGGTTCCCCAGTGCTCCAAGGGCACCTGTAACTGGGGAAAAATAAAACAACAAACAGTTGATGATTATATCGGATCATTAACATTTGTGTCCTTTGTATTATGTATAAGTTGAGTTCAGCTTCCCTTTAACTTCTCTTTTTATTACTTGCAGCCACAAAAGCCTTCTCTCCGGGTACTTACCTCGACAAGGAAGTGGTGAAAACCGGAGAAGTGGATTTTTTTTTTTTTTTTTAATCGTTGGTAAAGGGAAGCTGTGGGACACTCTGTAAACAATGAAATGAACAACTATCCCTTCAAACCAGGAAAAGATTGCCTAGAATCTATAGATGCTATGAATCATTTAACCAAACAACATTAAAAGTAAAACGGATGCTTGAATGTATTTTATTTGTTTAAGTGGGGGAATATACGGAAGCGTATTGCTGCCACGCCCTAAAAATAAAAATCGATTAGTATCACGTTTTAACTTAATAAATTTATTGTTATAACAATAAAAGTTTCACGTTATAACGTGATATCTGTTACGTAATAACATGATATTTTCATGTTATTTCATAATAAAAAACTTATCATGTTATAACATGATAATTTTATTACAAAAAATTATCACGTTATAACATGACACATTTATTGTAAAAACATCAAACTTACCACATTATAACATGATATGTTTATTGTAAAAACATGAAACATATCACATTAAAACATGAAACTTATAAAGTTATAACATGATAATTTATATTGTGATAACGTGAAACTCATGTTTGAATGAAGAGACAATGTGGAGAACGGATTATTGGAATATGGCGCATTTACACGATTTGATTAACTTCTATTTCATGTTTGGGTTGAGACATGGGGAGATTCTACTTTTATTAAACATGGTGGATGATATAATTATAAGTATGCGTACACTGAGACAGGTTTTAAAATGCATTGGACTGTACAGAAGGAAGAATGAGTCCGACCCTCTGGAGGTAGCTTCATTTGTCATCAATCAGCTAGAGGGTTACAGAAGGCTTCATGGATACAAGCTACACCATCTCAACTGCATCCAAGCTGGGTATGTTGTGACCCAAAGTACAGTAAGGCATTTGTTAAAGTTTCTGGACCCCTGTGGTGTTGAGCAAAGACAGAGAAATCGCCTGATGCGACGCAGATATGTTAACCCTGGGCCTAATTTTATGTGGCATGTTCACTCATACGACAAACTAAAGCCATCTGGTATATGTATAAATGGAGCTGCTGACGGCTTTTCAAGACTTATGATATGGCTTCGTGCCTATTCAACAAACAGCAATCCCAAGATCATCACTGGTTATTTTATAGAAGAAGGTGAGAAGAGGATGGGGACAGTTTCCAGAATTCGGTCAGATTTGGGAACAGAAAATGTCACAATGGCAGAGATGCAGAAGTTCTTACGCTGGACCACGGATCGGGATGGCCACTTCAGTAACTAATTTATTCATGGGTCCAGTAATCACAATCGGGATCGAAAGCTGGTGGGCATTTTTGCGAAAGCATCATGCTCAATACTGGATGAATCATCTTTAGGAACTAAAAGACAATGACTGTTTCTCTGGAGATTTCTTGGACAAGCAGCTTGTACACAGCTTGTGCAGCTTGGTGGTATTAGTACTTTTACTGAAGTACAGGATCTGAATACTTCGTCCATCACTGAAGGCACCTGTATTCCCATTTAATGGTAACGTTGCTGCGCTAAGTGCGTTAAGTGTTATGAGAAGTCTGCATCCCCCTCGCGGGCAGCATGCACCCCTTAAACAATTCATGACACACACTTCAGATCAAAGCTTGATAGGAATCAAATAGTAACTTTATTCTCGGCCGGGATGAAAAACTCGGCGCAACACCAGACTGTGTTACCCGAGCTGGCTGGCATGCTAAATTAATGTTAGCTAATTGATGCTAGCCATAAATAATGTTGGATGACCCTTATGAAGCAAGGAAATGCAGGTTTTACAAGAACTGTTACGTAAAAATACGCTTACATGTTCTTGTTCCATGCGTGAGAGGCACTGTTCTGGGACACCACAATTTCGTAGAAATCTCAACACTTTATCCATGTTTTCAGCCATGGTGATGCCAGCTTGGGTAAGTGCCAGTTCACAACCGGAGCACGTACCACCTCCGGAAACCAGGTTTATCACGTTATAACTTGGGCTAATAAGTTTATTGTAAAAACATAAAATTATCATGTTATAACTTGATATAAGAAAGTTTTTAATTTGGGTTCCCAGAGGCTTTAAAAGTAAAATGCATGTTTTTTTCCTTCACATTGCTAGTTACCCTATTTAAAATGTAGTGAGTAATGTTA